>VZTM01020035.1:0-13648 GCA_013400555.1 Jacana jacana | reverse complement strand
TTGGCTGTATTCAAACAAATTCAAAAGGCAGTAGGCATGGAAAATTTAAGGGAAAATATGTTTCTGTAAATTTAATGAAAATCACTGTAAGTAGAGGAAAGTTCCGAACCAGTGCTCCCACTGAAGAACAAATATTATGCATTATTCTTGGCAGCAGGCTGTTTACCAATTGGCATTGGAGTGCTGGCCAGCTAAGCAGCCCGCACACAGCTTGGGAACTATCTGTATCATGAGCTGCTACCTGTGAGTGAAGGCGTCCTAGGGACTAAGGAGGGGAAAGGAGTTACTGTGGTTTGAGGCTGAAAGTGAAGGGTTTTGTGGAACAAAGGATAGAAATCAGGCTTTGTTAATTTCATTGCTTACCAATATTTTTGTTTTATCTAGCCTTAAGTGTATTACAGTAGAAGGAAGTTAACAACTGTAATAAAAGGAGTGTGCAAACTGAAATATTTTGGGTACAACTGAAAGAGGGGGAAAAATCCCAAATCCCCCTATTTCCATGAAAGTGTGCTCAATTAAAAGTAAAAGAGAGAAGCAAAATGAACTGAAGGTTAATCTCCTTTGAAGCTTGCTGTCTTCATGACAGTTTTATCAGCCAGGTAAGCAGTGGTTAGTAACAGGTAAAAGAAAAATATTCATGTGTATTACTAATAATTCCTATATACAGGTATTATTTCTAAAAGTGTGTTTCAAAATCTCATAGGTAAAATGCAATCTGAAGCCACCCATACAGTGATATAAGCTTATCAGCAGAGCACAGGGCTTGAAAGTATTTTTTATTTGTTAGATACTGTGAAGACAAAAAGTAGCTTCCTCTGGAAAAATAAGTGGGAATTCCTTGCAATCCCTTTTCCTGCAGAGTCATTGCCTCTCATGGAGGCTGAGCACATCACTCAGGCAGAATCACTGAAAGTCACTGCCGCTTGGCAAGACACAAGGGTCTAGTTGGATGGCAGAAATTTACCTACACTGTTGCTTTTGGAAAGGACATACCATCAGCCCTTCTTGAATGCCTAACAACTTGATAGTTCATTAGAAAATAGAATTATGTCCCCAGTCCTCTTTCCACCATTCTTTCTGATGGCTGAAGTAAAATTCCACAAAACTCAGAAGTCATAACCATGAACTTCAAAGCATTAGTCTGTAAAAACATTTGCCAAAACTATAGAACAGATATTTATGCGCATGGATTGCTATCATACATTCTGAGATGGTAGTCCATTAAACAAATTTCTCCCCTCCATTAAAGAAATAGGACTTTTTAATGTTAATATAAGCCTTAGGCTTTATTAACATTTAATGTTAAATGCTGTTATTAGGTTTTAGAATCACATACACATCTGCATGAAATCACTAGGAGTCTTTTCATTATCTTCCAGGATGAGATGATGAACTGCTGAAAGAGGAGGAAAGAGTTGTTATGGATCTCGAATTTCACTACACATTTTTTAAAAATCCCACCACCAAATATCTAAAAAAACAATGAAAAGTTAGTGGGTTGGCTGATCTGCTGAAGCTTTATTGTGAGCTTTAACTGAACTGATTTCAGGACTAAGATTTGCAGGATACAAACCATAAAATGTTAATGACAAATTGAGAAATTTCCCTTTGTTATTTAAACAGCACATGGCTCAGTTTTCATTAGTGAGTTAGCTGTTTCACTTTAAAAGTCCTAAATGCTGTAAATGGCTATTTTAATCTTATTTAAATTTTTTGAAAATCCTAATTCATTTATCCACTAATTACTTAACAAATAGTATGCTGTGAAGTGAAGAATGGGTGTTAAAACAAAATGGTTTAAAATATCTGGCACAATTCCCAGAAATCAAGCTATTTCACATTCTTGATGTTCTGCCAAATATGTTTTTGTTGTCTTCCTCTGTCAATGTAAACAAACATGGTGGTGGTGGCTGGGGGGAAAGCGGAAGGGCTTGAGGTCGGACGGGCTTTGTCCTTGTCTACAGCACATCTCCACCCCCTGCTACTCCCAAACACTTCTGTGGATCTGATTTCCCACATTACTGCAGCATAGAGGAAGTTTAAAAGAGCTGCAAGTATACTTCATAGGAAGGTAATAAGGCATTGCAAGACTAACTTCACACTTCGCTCGTCTGTCAAGGGGGTCTCCCCTTCCCAACAATACCCCAATGTTTTGGTAGGCAGGCTCCAGCCCACTTAGCCAGCAAGGAGGCATGGGTGGAATGCCAGGTATGTCTACAGAGTGAAGTAGTGCAGGCAGCCTGACGCCAGGAGAGAATAGGCAGGTACCTATTGAGTTACAGGATTTCTACAAATCTAATCCACGTGTAATGTGAGACTTATTACAGAGTCAGCCTCTGCCAGGGCTGTGAAAAGTCTGGGGATATGAACAGCCCCAGAAACAATGATCCCAGTTAACTCATTGCAACCCAACATCAGTTGACCAAAACTAATGCTGTCTTATCCTTGTAATTCATTTCTTTAACAGCGATTACAAGCTGTATCTTATCAAGTATTTAATAGCAAATGCAAGAAATTACTGATAAGACTGTGGGTGACATTGTGTCTACTGCAACAATGCATATTTCTAATGAAGTTTATATTTATTGACTGATAAGTGTAAGGAATGCAAATTAAGCCAAAGCTTTTAACATGGGGAACATTTTCATATATTTGAAACAGTAAAACCATTCTCAACTATTAATAATACAAAGAAAAATTATCACGTTTCCAAATCCTACTACAAATCAAAGACTCTTTGTTGATTTTGTGGGCACACTGGGAATAAACTGCAGCACTTAAAAATGGTGATCTGCTACAGATCTGCAAATTTCTTCAGTCACCATAAGGTTCGATGGGTGCTCTGGCAATCCATTTAGTATCTACACATTAGACATCATTTTAGTCATGCACCTATGTATATCCTCTGCTAATGAAATCTTTCCTTCACTTGATATCTTACCTGACTGTCAAATAGTTAAGCACAGTCTTTCTGAATCAATTAACATTTAATTTGGATGCCATTCACCATAAAGGATAAGTTGATTTTGTGTTGTGGTTAGTGAGTGCCCTCATTTCCAGAATGGTCTGCTGTTGTTTAGGTTATATTTGAAAGCCAGAAACTCAGAAATGGTAATAAATGTTATTGAATCCACACTCAGAGAGTTGCACCTTGCAAAAGACTAGTGATTTTGTTTCTTTCCTCAGGCTGTTTAATGGCTACATGACACCTGTAGAAAAGGTCAACTGCTATGGGGTCTGATATTATCAGTTCATCAGTGATACCCATCTGGCTATTTACTGACACATATTCTACTCTAGCAACCAAAAGCAAACAAGGCTTTGGAAGAACAGTGGCCCAGTCACGATAGAATTTGGAAGTTGGTTCAGGCTATGTTAAGAATTATTATTTTGCCCAATTTGGGACCCAAATTTGCCCAATGAGTGATAAAATCAGAACTTCAGAGATCATTTGTAATTATGAGTTTCTCCTTGCTACTAGAATTGCAATGAATAAATACTTTGCTGATTGGTACATGGAGTGGAAATATGGAGAATACATTTTATAGTTGATATATTTGACCCAAGTGATATGGAAAATTTATCTCTTATTTTACATAAGAGCTCCAACAATCTCAGAATCTCCAGTGCATAGAATTGGAGGAAATGGACAGAATAGAAGGACTTCAAGATGTCTAATGATAAAATATGAAACCTAAAAATTGCTCTAGATACCTTGGTGCCTAATGAGGGCACCATATTGGGCTAGATCAAAAAAAGAGCTTAATGTCTTCAGAAGCTGACTTTGCAATGTGAAATCTTGACCACCAGGTCCCAGTGTGGATGCAACCAATGCTCACTGTTTGATATTTGAGGAAGACAAAGTATCTCATTACAGGTTTCACAGGAGCTACCATGCTGCGGCGGATGCCATGTAAACCAGTCAGTTGGAAAACGTTAAAGATGTGGATTTAGAGCTGTCTAGGATAAATTAAAGACCTGTGTAGGATAAAGCTTTGCTTAGTACTAGGTGGACAACCAACATTTTCTGTACGGCTTGAAAACAGTTTCATAGAAATTTTCCCACCTTGTTGAAAAGGAATAAGGGTTATTCCTTTCTTCATCCAGCTTCTTGGGCCTGCAAATTCAAACTAAGGATCTCAAAACCATTCCTCACATGTAGAAGCCTCCCTTGATCTTCCACTGTATGTGATAACAACCAAAGCCTGAACAGATTTGACATTTTGGAACACCATTTTCTCTGCTTACATGCAGTTCCAGTATTTCATCTATCTCAACTATCAAGAATAAAGCTTCTTATTTCCTCCTGACCAAAAGAAAAAGAATGAACAGTAATGCAAGATCAAAGCAATGCTGCTTCTTGATACTTATATGGTACTTATATGGTAGTTGCAAATGCTTATATATTTGCCTCTTGTAATTTTCTACATTATCTCAGTAGTAACTTTTAACCCCATTTGCTGGAGATCTAGGCAAAAACTGATGCTTAACATTTAGGTTGTCACATGAGGTCTCAGCTTGCCTAGTGTTCTTTACTCCTCCTTTTGATTAGTCTTATCCCTGCTTAACCTCTGTGGTAGGTAAAAAGACATTGTTAATCAATGCTTACATTGTGTAGGCCCCTTAGAAATAGCATTCAAAACCTGGAAAAGCAAGAATGTACAGAGTAATCTACAGTAATCTTCTCAACCCTAGGAACGCTTTTGATTGGAATGATAATGCCACTGAAAAGGTAGAAACTTTTAAGATGGTCTTCCTGAAGCTATAAGCACATTAAACAAATGGGAGTGTGGTTGTCTATTCTATTTTAAAGCAGCAAAATGAAGAGTATGAGTAACTTCACCTAATAGGTTCCACCAAATATCACAAAATGCTATGTAAACAGTTGACCTCTGTTGGATTTATTGCAGATTTGCATTTAATTATTTGATGGGTGGAATACATGAAATAGAATGTTCATATCTTTGCAACTAAATGGCTAAAAAAATTTCTGGATATATTAATCTTTAACACTTACAAAAAAACATTTGCTTATTAACACACGCTTTATTTTTTTCCACTAAAGTCTAGAATTCTAGCCTTCCCAGACATCACTCATGTTTATATAAGACATAGAAACATAGAATAATATAATACTTTGAGTTGGAATATTCTTCTTCTCTAAATAAAATGTAAAAGCTAATCTAAGACTCACAATGTTTGGTATTTGGGGGTTTTGCTGAAGAACAACCTTGTAACATTTTCATACTGATTTAGCATCAGGCTTTTAGATTTAGGTAAAGTATAATGTGTTTAGCCACCTTCCTTCAACCTTATAATTCACATGTACAGTAGCTCACAAAGTGTCCATGTTAGTCATTCAAATTTGGTATCCCAAAAGATATGCAAAATCTGTTTATGAAATAAGAAAAGTTTGTCCTTTTTAAATCACAATACTGAAAACATTGTTTCACACCTACATTTAAAATATTCTGGTTCTACTCTAAATTAAATTTTGTTTGTGAGAGATTTTCTTTTTCTCTTTAAGATCTCTAAAAGAGTTTTTAAAACCTGATTTTATATTCCTAAGCCTTTTGCAAAGGCATAAATCATAAATCTCTTGCATGTTAATTTCCAGCCCCGGCACATTCTCTTTCCTGAAAGCCTCTGGAACCTTTCAAATATGTACAAGATAATTTATAAATAACCCATCTAAATACATTTTAAAACACACATGAAGTGACTATTATATACTATTGAGAGAACATGTAAATACATTGTTTGGAAGAGGTGGAGGTCAGTGAAGCCCTTGTGATGACAAGAGAAGGGTAAGCATCCCTGTGTTGGTGAGCTCAATTAGCTAACTAAAACCAAACTAGTTCTGCTATAAGGGGGTTAGGGTAGTCATCAGAGCTGTCAACTTCTTTTTTTGTGCTTTCCAGGAAATGCAATGAATATAACAATGTAAAGAATATGCAGGCTGAACACTTAATGCACTGGTACAGAAGCTCGGAATGTTGCTGCACATTTTTCACCCATCAATCTGTAGAAGCCTTTGAAAGATAACTAAGAAACATAAGCCATTTGTAAGTTCATTGACAATTTTTATTGGCATGCCTGCACTTGAGTAGAAAACTCTGAAATACAGAAGATTTAAAAACTTATAAAAGTTACCAACATTTTTACTATTTCCCATATTTGTACTGTCTTTATGAATTTAAGGGATGAATTAATTACTTTGCAAAACAGGTAGCTATCTGGAAAATCTTTTCCCAACAGTTTCCTCAATTCCTTACCACTATCCTCAAGGTCAAGGCTCGGGCCTCAGTTCGGACACATTTTGGAAGCTAACTGACACAAACTAGGTGGTCCCACAGTCACTGCTATCCAGTAACATGCTTGTAAGAATGGAGCCCTGGGCACCTACTGACAAACTGTGCTTGTGGCACAGCACATGGTCAGTTGATGTTGAAAGTTGAGACAAGTGGAGACTGTTCCAGGTCAGCTAGCAAAGTCTGGTGCCCGCAGCTCTGTGCTCTGGAGTTCAGGTTCGGGCACCCTCTTCATGGAGGGCTGGTGGACAACACAAATGAATGGTTACTTCATTTATGAGTGGCATTTGACCTCCCTGGCTTTAGCTGTGTAATTGTACACAGTAGCTAATATTCATCCTTGGAGGTGTTCAAGGCCAGTCTGGATGGGGCTTTGGGCAACTTGCTCTAGTGGAAGGTGTCCTTGCACACATCAGGAGGGTTCAAACTGGATGATCTTTAAGGTCCCCTCCAACCCAAATCATTCTATGATTCTATGTTTTAATGTCTTCATTCACAAGCCTGCTGTTGTTAACATTTTTTTCTTTCTTACTGTTGGCAGAAATTTGGGCTCTCTAGGAGTTTCTCTCCCAGCAATGAAACTAAAGACTGAGAATCATTGCCAATGTTCACTAAAGTAAGCTGCTCTGTTTTGTGTGATCCTATGAAGTTGCTTTTGAAATGCCTGAGAAATGTGTGTTTTCTACAATATGCCTCACATGGATGTAATTAAAAACCAAAACCAACTCCCTGAAAAACTATTTTCTGTCACACATGCTAAAACAGGAGCAGAATATGGTAGCTCTGGTTATGAATTGCTTTAAATCAAATTGTATGTAGCTTCAGGAAAGCTGTGTTGTTTGAAGTCTGTGCTGGTCATTGGCCGCTTTATATTTGTAACAGGTTCTATGAACAAAAAGGAAAAGAAGGGCTCTACAGTGCTGCCTCTTGCTTAGGTGAGACCAACATGTTTCTTCACTGCTTTGAACATGGACACAAGAATTCTCTTCATTTTGTCCTCAGTGACACTGTCTGTCTTCTTCAGCTCATCCCGTGGAGCAACAACCTGGTCTCCTACTGGCTCAGAGATGCCTGGCACTGCTTTTATCTGCATTCAGGCTCTCTTCTCAGGGGTGCAGAAAGGTCTATGCTACATCTCTGTCACATCCTTCACATGTAGGATGGTGCACATATTAGCTTTCAGCTCTCAGGAGGACTAATGGTGCCAGGTTTACTGTTATAGAGAAACAAATACCTAATTCATCCTTTTGTATGCATTGGGCTCCATGTAGGCTCATTGATTGTTGCTGCCTCATATAATCTGATTTCCACTTTCAAGATTTGCCTTGCAATTGTTGTCACTTAGCCCTCTTTTGGTTTTTTTTGCAGGCAGAGATTATAGCAGGATCAAATTAATCAAGGAGATGGGGATCTCAGCAGAAGTTAAAATGCCTTCGCCTTAATCTAGTTGTGCTTTCTTGTAACCCTGGCCATTTTGCACAAATCCTGAGTCAGCTACCGCTCAGCTGTCATGTCAGGAGGGCTGCCACCTGCCCAGCCCTGGCATCCTGAGCTGATGAATGTCACCAATTGCCTCCAGCGTAAATGAAAAGGCCAACTCCCAAATGATTAGCCTGGAAACCAGCTTATGTATTTTAAAGGCATCCTAAAGATGTGCTTTATAATTAGATCTTCTCGAAACTCACGCCCTGGTCAGAAATAAAAGTTATAAGTATCAAGTGAAGACTCTGCAGTAGCAAAATGAGTGATGCGGCCACATCCACTCTAGAATGTAAGAAAAGGCAAATAATGATTAATGTGACCATCATTGCCCAATATTTTAAAAGGGTAGCTTTTCTACTGCTCAGCCAACATGAAATCTTATTTCAAGGAAGTTGTGATAACCAGTTAGAAAACCTTTTCTAACAGTGCATGAAGGAATTGGCAGTCTCCCAGAATATTTCCTGTAAGCATAAGACCAGCTACTCACCATGGCGAGGCAGCTGGAAAAGGCTAACATAAAACAATAACAGTAATAACCTGTGAAAGGGAAGTCTCCTGTTTATAAAGGTTAGTGGCAGTTATCTTTCCAGAAGCGTAAATGTTGCAACAAGTCTAACAGCTCAAAACCTGAAATAGTTTCTTAATTTATTTACTCATTCATGTATACAACTGAGTTTGTCTAGAGACTGATTTGCAGCTAGAGGGAAAGACTGTGAGTGAAATATATATCCTTTTGTATTGGAAATAATGATAACTGTTAGGAAACTCTGGAAACAATGATAAATCCCTGTTCCAGACATAGCAGTGAGATCTGGTTTTATAATTAACTAAATAATTCATTTTGACTGACACAGATTGCTTCATTTCCAGTCATAATTTAAAACTGTACAGAAATATTGTTTGCAAGCATTTGCAAATTAATACTCTCATTTTTAATTTGCTTGTACAGTGCAAAAATAGTACCAGAAATGCCTTCACCTTGCTTCTCTTGTTCATCCTTTCTATAATCTAAAGGGAACAGTTCCTCCAGGTGTGAGATAATAAATTTTTAGTCAGTTTTGATACTATGTCTGTTTTTTATCATGCATTGCAATATGATTTCCTTTTTTTGGGTGGGAAAATTTTTTTTTGAAAGACAAAGCTACGTTCTTTAGTGAAAACTAAACTAAAAATCTTTGTTTCATTGGGAAATACACTAATAAAATTATTGTTTTCTATGCTTAATAATTTTATTAATATTTTTACCAGGTTTTTTAAAATATCGTTAGCTGGCAGAAGTGTATTTATGATACATAAATAGTCGAAGTTATTCACACAATTATATTTACTGTGTTAACAACTCTAATATTCTTGGAAATTTTTTTAGCATCATATTTTTCCCTGCAAAACTCCTTTTTAGTATATAGCCTGGGAATTTTCTGCCATTTCCCAGAAGCTGAAGACTGACTTTTTCCTCAGTTTACACCTTCATGCTTGCAAATGGGGGAAAATTAATCAGATAAGGAGTTCAGGGAAACATTGGTCTTTAATGATGAATATTCATTAATGAAAACAGATTATCTTGTCATGCATTCAGCCATTCAGTTACATCATAAAAAGGTACACATATGATACAGACTTTCTTTTTTTTTTCAAATATTTATTACAAACAAAGCTGTTCAAGAACTCAGCGTTTGACCTGAATGAGGTTATTGTAATTGGAACTGTGTGTTCTAATGAGAAAGGACTGGAATTTTTGCTATCTGATTTTTGTTTTTAAAAATAGCTGGAGTGGTGTAATTACAGACATGGTATATAAGGTTCTGGTTTATAAGCAGTGGCTTTATATTGATTTCTAGAATTTTACAAATGTAACCCAGATAAGGACATGGCCTGGTGTGATATTGTGCTGTTGGCATAACTGAAGCAAAGGCTTTAGGCTCTGTAGTGGTGAAATAGCCGTGCCTCAGACTGACTTTTCCTGTGTGCTGAGAAGGGGCAGGGCAAGGAGGGACAGTGCCTACACTGAGATTAGTGGCCTCAGCCCACCCTTCCCATTTTTTCAAGCAGAAAGCTTAATTCCCCCAACAGCCTTCTGTGCCACTTCCATCTCTCTCCAGCAGCAGTAGCTCTGTCCCAGTCTTGGGGAGCTGCATTCAGTTTTTTCTTATGGCTCTTTCAGGCACTCCTGGAAATGCTATTGACTGTGACATAAGCTTGGACTGTTGTTTGTTTGGACTGTCTGGTATGCACCTGAATCTAAATGTTTTTATTTCCTAAATAGCAGACTTTAAGACAAACACTTGAAATGAATGTTTGAGTATTGCCTTCATCTTTCTGTCTCTTACCAATGTAAATAAATAGTTTTTCTGTGTAGCTGAGGATGCACTATTACATTTAAAAATAGTTACGTTACAAACTGAGTGAGGTACTTTTACTCTGAAGTGTCTGGGGAGGATAAAAAAGCAAAACTAGTCTTATGTTTTAGGCATTTATAATTGTACATGCACTTAATTGCTGTTGTGACTGTTCCATTTTTCCCACTTGCACATACTGATGGGCCCATAGCACTGACTCTGGCTGCTCAGTGGAGAGAAGAAGGAATAAAAAGCATCTGCCCTATATTTTAGATTTTATTCAAAGATGTTCTTATGAGTGATGTGGGGAAAAATTGGAACTTAAGAAGGAAGTGGCTCTTGTCTTCTTGCACTGCTAGCCCAAGGGGATGATGAAGAACTCATGACATATGCTAAATGAAAAGGAGGTGCAGTAATGCTAAAATGCTGCCTGATTTTCTTCCTTTAATAAAGTAAGAACTAATATATTCTACCTTTGCCTTTAAGACAGAGTCATTTCGTACTATATCTTTTCTGGACTTATATGACATGTTTCCTTTTACCCAGGTCACAGAGAAAAGAAAATCTACTTCAAGTACAGGTGGAATACACTTAGTTCAAATTATGAAACCTGAACGTGTGTTAATTCTGAAGGTTCTAGTTTAAACCCTAACATATTGGCCAAAGCAGCTACTGTCCCAGCACAGGGAGGTGCTGCTCCCCTCCCTGGACTAAAGATTCTGGGATCAATCTGTAGACCATTTGTGGATTGGTTGTGATCAGCAGAACATCAAGATATTTTCACCATCATAATTTATTTGTAGACACAGAGTAAGCACCCCCATAAGGGAAATGCAGTTGTGGCATATCTATTGACATCTTAGCAGTCATCCAGCCTAGGGACCCTGAATGTAACAATGGTGCTTTATGTATTTAGTAAGTTTACCTGCTCCCATATGTGGAATGGCCATGTGCAAAATTTATACTTTGACATCCTTGACAGAGGTGCAGCTTTGACCCTATGGATGACAACACATCACATGATATAAAGTGTATGATTCTTCCTTGCCTTGGGTGGAAGTGAAGACAGTCTGAAGTGTTGCAGGTGAGGTTTTAATAAGCTGCTTTTACTTTCTAAGGCCTCAGTAGAACAGTCAACTCTTTAACTAATTTCCTATTTTGATCTGAACAATAATAGTACTCTGTTGGGGATTTTTATTTTCAGTTGTTTAAAATTAGCATCTAATTTGCATGAGCTTTTCTATGGGACCCAACTGGGATAATGTTAGAATATACTGAACACGAAAGAAAAGTAGCTTTTCTAGGGAATATGTAAGGAGGAGCTTGCTTACATGTTGTGACTTTATAGATAAGTTAAATAGGCATGAGCTAACAGTCCTCTGAATCACAGAATCATAGAATCATAGAATGGTCCAGGCCAGAAGAGACTTCTAGGATCATCTAATCTGACCTCCCAACAGTCAACAGGGACACTCCCAACTAGACCAGATTGCCCAGGGCCTCATTGATCCTCATCTTCAATATCTCCAGGGAAGGGCCCTCAACCATCTCCCTGGGCAACCTGTTCCAGTGGTCCATGACCCTCGTAGTAAAGAACTTATTCCTAATATCCAATCTAAATCTGCTCTTCTCCAGCTCAAAACCATTGCCCTTCATCCTGTCCCTGCAGGTCTTTGTAAACAGACCCTCCCCAGCCTTCCTGTAGGCCCCTTTCAGGTACTAGAAGGATGCTCTTAGGTCTCCCAGAGCCTCCTCTTTTTCCGGCTGAACAACCCCAGCTCCCTCAGCCTGTCCTTATAGCAAACCCACCAATCATTATTGTGGCCCTCCAACCCACTGATCATTATTGTGGCCCTCCTCTGGACCTGCTCCATCAGGTCCATGTCCTTCCTATACTGAGGGCTCCAGACCTGCACACAGTACTCCACGTGGGGTCTCACCAGCGTGCAAAGTGGCAGAATCACTTCTCAGGATCTGCTGGCAACGCACCTTTTGATGCAGCCAGGATGTGACTGGCCTTTTGGGCGGCAAGTGGAGAGAGCCTGCTCACGTCCAGCTTCTCATCCATCAGCACCCCCAAGTCCCTTTCCTCAAGGCTGCTATTGTTATGGCCCAGGTTTATCCATGTCTTTTTGTGAATGTACTGCTATTGTATGAAGATATAGTCTTTTTCTGTTTAGCTGATATCACTTCCAAAACTAATTTATCCAGGAAAAAAAACTATACAAAAATATTCACTGATATTTGGAATAAAAGTGTCCAAATGGAAAGTCATATAGACACCAATATTGCTGACAAAATTCTTCCCTGGAAAAAAAAAAACAAAAACAAACAACATATACATCTTTCATGACTTAGAAACATGTATTAGGATATTAATGGATCAGATTAAAATGTGGAAGTTTTTGTGTTCTACAAACACAATTTTTGGTAAATTTTATAAATTATATCTTTATCAGAAATCTGTGAGCAATTTGATCTTTTTTTTTTTTTCCTTAGAAATGACAACGTAAGTATTCCAAGATATATTCAAGAGCAAGGAAACATTTCCATGCTAAGTTTTCTACATACCTTTTAGGACAGTTGTAGTTCATTGTTGGTATAATTTAATAAAAACAGAGCAAATGACATCTGAGATCAGAGAAATGAAATAAAATCTAGGTCTGTGGCGGCCATTGAATCAGAGGCTTCATACTCCTTTTTTTGAGGCCACCAGTGTATGATCCTGGAAACTCACAGGCCTGAGGCTTTGCATTTATTCTTGAAGAAAAAAATCAGGACTGTTAGAAGAAACCTGTACCTACAACCTTCATGAACAAGAAACCAAACCAATTATGTTTGTATTGAATATCCAACTAATCCAACTAAAGTAATTCACATATAAAAGATGGTATGGACTTAATATACCAAATCCTGCTGTCAGAATAGATAGAGTCAAGCAATTCCATGACCTTTCAGGCTTCAGAAGATGGATCTCAGTAGCATTGGACAACTGTATGACTTATGCTTTTTCCTGAAAATTCTATCCCAAAAGAATAAGGTAGAGGGAAAACTATAGCAGCAACAAACTGTATGAAGACAAGCATTTTGCTTTTCTGATTTGCTTTGGGGTTTTTATTGGTTTAAGTTAGTAGTCTAAATTGAATGAAATTAATTTTCCGGCAGGATGCTTTTTCTCTTCCCTTTGGTTACTGACAGAGTCAAAATACCCAGCTCTAGAACTAATAATAGCTAAAGCTAAATAAATTACAGTCACCTGTAATTTATCCACCTTTATTTTTTTGTCATCATTGGAAAGATCTCCAAAATAAAAGAAGGTAGGTGTCCAGAATTAAAATTTCATATTTGTGGGCATTTTGGACTCTTATGGTTACATCTGTATTAATGAGTAATTTGTTTTTCAGGCTTTGATAATCTTCTTTCATTTCCTGGAGGAATAAAGGAGAAAACAAAGAATAGGAGGCAGGACAGAATGAACTGAAATGTGTTGAGGAGTTGGAATTTCATAAGTCATCATGG
>VZTM01020030.1:1089-11441 GCA_013400555.1 Jacana jacana | reverse complement strand
AGTTATTTCAGAATAATCTGACTGAGAACAAGACTCTTATTCACCAGAAAAGCATCTCCTTGCATCAAGAAAGAAAGGCAGCAACAAGTTTAGATGATTACTTCCCTAGTGTTAAATTATTTTCCTTACTATCATTTTTAACCAACATTCTTCTTCCAGAATAAACTAGCCCATTTTGTGTTATATAAAACTTAAAGAGCAATACTTCAATTTGGATTTATATACAGAAAGACAACCATCTGACACAGTGCCATCAGTGGTACCAAAAGCAAAAGGCCTCTGTTTTCTTTTTGTAAAAGAGTTAATGTTTTCTATTAGTCTGTTGACCGTGATAAACATTAAGAATTTATGACATTAAAACACATATAAGGAGAAGTAGTATGCCTCTTAAATATTGCTGAAATCTGCTACTACTAATCACAGGGTTTTTTTTGAACAGCCTGCAGCCATGCCAATGTGAATATTGCTTTTTACTTCAACAGCTCCTGTGTTTCACTCAGATCCTAAAATAATAACAGTGTTGATAAAATATTGAGGTTTTAGATGAAGACCATCTTCCCTGAAAAACATATTTAAATCTTAGTAGTATATGTTTTGTTGTTTACAAGAAACAGGTACTAAATTTATCGAAACTGCTTGTTTAATTACTTCATCTATTATAATCAGACTTTAGTCAGTTTTTATTAGTAAATTCATAATCATCACTGAATTTTTGATAATACAATAAACTGCCTACATGACAATGATAACTGCTATCTTTGAGTATAAATAGAATACTATGTGAGAGAAATTAATATTTTACCTACTCTAGACAAAATAATTACATTCAAAAATAAAAAGAGAACTAGATGGATGCCTCCAGTTGCTTGCAATGTCCCCGCACAGGTTGTGAATCCATGTCAGTTTATTCCTTCACCTGTATGCATAGATGTGATCTGTGATTAGATTAATGTCACCACTGGGATTGTTTTGAATGCTGCTTACCGGAGCGGTAGGTGAGTAGAGTATAGGAATATCTCTGTTATGCCTATTTAGTAAATTATCCTGTGGGGGTTCAAGGCAATTTCTTTCTCAAAAGAGAAATGCAGATAAGGTGGAAAATATTAACAAAGAATGTACATATTAATACAGTATTAAATTAAACTGAGGGATTCTTAGTAATCCTGCTATTATTTTGTTTTGTCTTTTCATTGCCTTTCCTTTCTGGTGTTTCAGCTAAGGGAAAGCTGTTCTTGACTCAAAGCCCTGAACGCTCCATGGAAAAACTCATGCTGACAACAATAAGTTTTTGGCAAAGACCTAAATTATTTTCTTCTCCCCTGGAAAAAAACAGTCCTGATGTCATCTTCCTGAGGCTCTGATAAATTGACTAGATTTATTGTGATTCAAAGAGTCCTAGATATAGACTCTAGATATAGATATTACAAGTAATATAGACATTCCTTGCAAAGAGATCCTACCCTGCAGCAGCAAGGACATTACTATTATTCCCAAATATTCCTTGAGACTTAGGAAGTGGAAGAGACATAAAGATAACTTGTCTTCTTATTTTGTGCATGCAAATTCATGATTGGTAGTCATAACAATACATTTTTTAATACCAATTGCTGTAACTTGCTTTCTTATTATTATTCTTCTCCTTCATCAGTATTCATCTTTCTAGCACAATTCCTCCAGATCTTTCTGCCTTACTGAGTACAGACTCAGCCATCCAAATTGCATCTGGATAATTCAGTTGTATTATACTGAAACTGGACTTGTACTGAGGTTTCTTAACCTTTGTTTTCTTAATTAAACAAACAAAATCTCTACTATGACACAACACATACAAAGGAACATGAAAAAGGTGGTGTATTTATCACATAAAGTTAAAAAATTACCCCAATAGCAAAACTTTTCATAATAGAATTTCAGTACTTCCAAGCTTTATAGCACAAAACAAACTGGAATGTGAATCACAGCAATTATTAGCCACAGCGCCAGGAGACATCACTACGGAGTCAGTCCGGTCTGCAGACACGCATGTAGTTTCCACATTGTTCAAATTATATAAATGATCTTCCTTTCTATATGCAGCATGGTTTCAGAGTTAATTGTCTGTTACATTACCAAAGGCAGAGGAGTACATATTATCTGGTAAGGCAGGGAAAGGAATTTTTAACACAACAGGAAAAATACCTCTCATGTTACAATTTATATTTCCAATCAGGAAAAAAAAAAAAAAAAAGAAATGCTTTACCACCATAAATAAACTGATTCAAAAGAACTGCTACAGAATCTGGTTTAATGTTGTAGGAGATAAAAATATGCAAATAACTTAATACAAAGAAAAGAATTTTTTTCTAGTGACTTGCAAATTGCCACTGTGGTCCCCAAAGTTTGTAGGCATTTTCCATCCTTAGTGGGGAAGTTATAAAATATATGTCTCACCATTTTCCAGAAGCAATTAACATCAGACTAGAAGAAAAAATCCCCAAAGAAAGGACCTGGTAAAAATTTAAAAAGCAACAGAGACACAAGCCTATAGCTAATAAAGGGTAAATCAGTTAACACTTTAAAATACCTTAATAATGTTCTTTTTTAGTAGCTGATTTAAAGATTAACAATCCTTCTAATTCCCTGTGCGTCATAAACTGTGCAAAAACCAAAGTGAAGAAATCATGAATGCCTCCCACTCCTTTCTAAGTATAACGTATGGTATATGAGTTATGAATGTGCATGAGAAAATGCTTCATAAAAAAATAGTTAATTTAATTGGGTGAAATCCATAAAGTTGAAAAATAGTGTGTGAAGTATGTTGATAAAAATAAGAGAAACTACACTTGTATTTATTTAGTCAAGAATGCATATTTTTTGTGACTGCTCAAATACTATCTCTGTTGACATATATCGGAGTTATGCGCATAACTAATTTTGTCCCAATGTATTAGTCTCAGTGTTTGTTAGTGTCAAAATTTCCTTTTCTAGAATATCAGAATCTACCTGGAGAGAGTCCAGCGTAGGGCAACAAAAATGATTAAGGGATTGAAACATCTCCCTTGTGAGGAAAGGCCAAGAGAGTTGTAACTCTAGAATCATAGAATCATAGAATCATTTAGGTTGGAAGAGACCCCCGGGATCATCAAGTCCAGCCATCAGCCCTACTCTACAAATTCTCCACTACACCATATCCCTCAACACCACATCTAATCTACTCTTAAACACAGTCAGGGATGGGGACTCCACCACCTCCCCGGGCAGCTGATTCCACTGACTGACCACTCTTTCTGTGAAAAACTTTTTCCTAATGTCCAGCCTAAACCTACCCTGCTGCAGCTTGCAGCCATTCCCTCTTGTTCTGTCGCTAATTGCCTATGAGAAGAGACCAGCACCAACGTCTCTACAATGCCCTTTCAAGCAGTTGTAGAGAGTGATGAGGTCTCCCCTCAGCCTCCTCTTCCTCAAACTAAACAATCCCAACTCCCTCAATCGTTCCTCATAA
This sequence comes from Jacana jacana, assembly GCA_013400555.1. NCBI lineage: Eukaryota > Metazoa > Chordata > Aves > Charadriiformes > Jacanidae > Jacana > Jacana jacana. The sequence continues at coordinate 7,960 of VZTM01020030.1, read as the reverse complement.
GCCTTATTCTCCAGGCCTCTCACCAGTTTTGTTGCCCTCTTCTGTACTCGCTCCAGCACCTCAATATCTCTCTTGTGTTGAGGTGCCCAGAACTGGACACAAGACTCAAGGTGTGGCCTCACCAGTGCTGAGTACAGGGGGACAATCACCTCCGTACTTCTGCTGGTCACACTATTCTTTATGCAAGCCAGGATGCCACTGGTCTTCTTGGCCACCTGGGCACACTGCTGGCTCAGCCTGGAAAAGAGAAGGCTGAGGGGAGACCTTACTAATGATTAAAGTATCTAAAGTGTGGACAGAAGGAGGATGGAGGCAGACTCTTTTCAGTGGTTCCTAATGACAGGATGAGGGGCAATGGGCACAAGCCTGGATTCCATTCTGAGTAATGAGCTCAAGTCAATCCAGCTTTAGCAAGGGAGTTGGGCTAGATGATCTCTAGAGGTTCCTTCCAACTCTGACAATTCCATGATTCTGTGAAGTTTTGCTCTGGTCTAAGTGCTGAGATTGAATATTAAAATAATATTCAATATATTCTGAGTGCTTCCAGGCACTGCTTACCAGGGCAGAGAACTTACCTTATGGTTTCCCAAAACCGGTGCCTGCACTTCTTCCTTGTTGCTGTGGTTTTCAGTCATATTAGACAGGAGAGATTGAACTGTATATGTCCATCTAAGTATAATGGCCGGATAATCAAAGATCATTTCTAAACCAAAACCTTTTCTTAACACTTATAAAGCAATTTATAATCAATACTAATTGCTTAAATAGCCATAGACACTTAATTTGGTGCAATGTTGCATGACAGAGTACTTAAAAAGGACAAAACCAATCAGATTAGGTTTGTGAACCGCCTTCTGATACCTTGATGCTTAAATTCCTTTTTACCTGAATATGACAGATCATGTTCTATCTGTATTATGACAGGTAGGGAACTAATACATACTTATATATCTAGTCAGACATTCTGGACCAGTAAGCATTAAGTAACAAGTTCAGAAGCATTGCATTAATTTTGTATATTCTTAAAGTTTTAAATAATTCCCATTTTCTATTTCCAAGTCCACTATGATTTTTGTAGTAGAGAACATGTGGAGTAGGGTAGCTCGAAGTAGTCAAGGTTCTGCATATGAGAGATTTTTTCCTGGAGTATCCCTTTTAATCTACAGAATTTAAAACTTATTGCTATTGTCTACATTCAGCTGGTAATAAAGGTCTCAAAACTGGGCTCTAACTGCTGAAATTAGAGGTTCAAATAACTTGTATTCAGAAATGTATAAATAAAGATGACATTATTATAACTTCTTCTAATTTAGATATATTTTTGCTAGAGCAGCTAATCTTAGAACACTTCCTACTTCAACGAGCAGCTATTTAAATAAAAACTACATATGCCTTTTCATTAACTCCCAGGGACATTAGATCTAAAAATACTTTGAACATGGTGTCTTTGGTACACCACCAAAATATTTCTTATGTATTTAAATATGTTTGGCTTTTGCTAGCTAGTTCCTTCTAATATTCAGGATTTCAGGGATGCTTGTTGTTTTGTTTCTGGGTGCTTCCTTGTTAGGTAATTTTGAATGTGTGACACTGAAAAAAGTGCTAGAGCTAAATGAAAATACATATTTTGTAAGTTTGGTTTTTTAAAAATAAAATTATCAGTGCTTCAATTTCTTTAAAATATTACTCAGATTTTACTGAAGATGCAATCATGACAAATTAAAAAAAAGTTCTTCCATCTCCCCATCACTGGAAAATATAAAATATGGGAAACACTATTGGAACTAGGATGAAGATCTTTTTGATTGTGATTGAGAGTGCCGGAAAATTTCACCAATATTTATGTTTTGCTGTAAAATGCATGAATTCTTAAAAAGGCCCTTTTATTTCTGAAAAGGAAGAACCATCACTATTTAATACTAAATTAACCTCATGGTACATTTCAAAGGCATATGAATTCTGATTATGAAAATTTACAGGATATCCTCACATCTGACACCACAAAAACAACAGGCAGGTTATAGAGATAACACGCAGAATATTCTGTCATTTCTTCAAATTTGTTTTTCATCTATATTTTGCCATCAGGTTAGCATGGTTTTTAGAATTATAATAACCTAAGTTTTCTGAAATCTTCTAAAATCTGAGTTTCTATGGCTATTCTTTCTTCTGTGCATTACAGTATGTTTCATTTATAGTATTATTTAATTATCTCTTCTACTACCAAAATCCCCTGTTGGGTGCAAGTTCACATCATCCAGAAATCTCAACAACTCATTTGTCACCCACACTTCCCATATCTTTTATAAAAAGCATGAAATTTTGCCATTAGGTTTTCTTTGAGAATCTCAAACTGGCTGGAGGAAGAGGATCAACATCCACATAATACTGACACCTGACAATTAGGTCTCTGAAATAAACAAACAGAAATTATGTAGACAGTCCAAAGGGTGTAATAGTATAAAATCTGTAGATATGGGAATGTCTGTGAATAAAGTGACTTTCTCTATATAATAGTCACATTCTAAATTTGGTACTGTGAGTGGGAGAAATCTTCTGATGACTCTTACCAGCCTTGAAAATCTGGGATTATATAATGCATGCACATGTGTCACTGAAGTTTTTTTGTTGAGGATTTATCATAAAACTGAAAGAAAACAAGCCCTCTGGTGACTGCAAAATCTTGTACATCTGGAAAGGCAAGGCAAAGGAAGGAAAGTAGGGTGAGAGATAATGTAGGCGTGAACGATTCTTCAGTTTTACTTTCTGGTTTTGGCATATAGAATTATGTTCTTCAATTCCATTATATACAGAAGTGCCCACTTTACCGTTAACACCCCTGAAACCATTGCCCTGACAAATACAAAATTACTCTGCACAAACATTCTATAAAGTTGGAAAAGCCAAATGGAGAAGGAAAGGCAAAGGGAAAAAAAAGCCAATAAGGAACTAAAGCTATGTGATGTTTGCTAGGCAGCATTTTCTCTTAAGATCTCTAAACTTCCAAAGCAACCCTGTGAACAGTAGTACCTGTGAGAGGCAGTTCCCTCAGTGTGACAAATAGCTTTAGGCTGCAGGGTTTTATACTTTTTTTTGGCCTTTCTTTTTTGGCCCCACATTAGAGATAATTGTCTATTTTCCCCATGAAACCAGGAAAAGGAGGGAGATTAAGAGCAAACTACTTGCCTGAGGCAAAGCACATTCTGCTTTTTAGGTTGCTTGACTTGTTCAGGTAAATGGCTCATGGTCCTTTAGAAGAACCTCACATTAAAATGGCCTGGCATTGTCAGTAACATCCTTTTTGCCTCCACCTCCTCCTCCTCCTTTTCCTGCAGAATACTGAGACACTGTGCTCTCCTGTTTTGGGTGAGAGCATGCGTCTGGACAGCCAATACTTTTGAATCCCCAACAACACAAAAAGGAAATAACTACTGAAGTGACTTCATTGCTACAGAGGATAAGATATATTCTCTGTCGTGTTAGTCATTATTTCATCTGAGCCTAATAATGTTCTCAGGTTGATAGGTTACTCATTACCAAGACACTAGCTTTTAACCAGGAGAGTATTTAAGAATGCACTATTAATACCACTGAGGCATTAGGTGAACTAATTTAACATTCAAATTCTCATTTATTGGCTTAATTAATGGCTTCTTTCCGAACACTTGGAATACAGTCCAAATGTTACAAATATAGGTGTGCTGATGTAGTTAAATGCAATGATGAAGATCAGTCTATTTATAGTTGCCCTTACCACCATGGTAGCTAGCCACTGAGCAGTCTGACACACGGCTGCTGTCACTAGGAGACTATAATCTGCTTTCTCCTCTGTCACAGCATTGGCAATGCTGTTCCCCACTGGCTGGTATGAGCATGGGGGCTGGAGGAGCAAGAGATAGGAGCTAACAAAGGAAACATGGCTCTCATTATGGTGATGGCAGGTCAGGACTGTGTCTGTATCTTTGATGAGGCCTATGTGTCAGATGTGTTACTGGTGCTCTAGGTAGCTCTGCTGCAGACACCCAGTCTTAGAAGGTGGCTCCTTTCAAGAATCTGTGTCTTCGGTGATGGAAAACTAATAGCCACTACCTGCTACATGTACAGAAGGCAACATCAACACTAATTTTGAGGTATTTATCGTGAAGCCATTATTACGTCAGATTGCTATTAGTCTATCACACATGAAAACTAAGCAATTTACTGAAGATCACTCAAGTCACTCTGGCAGATTGGACACTCTAGCCAGGGGCTGTATCTGTACTGCCAAAGGGCACAAAGACCAAGGGAGGTCAATAGAGCAGAGTGCTTTAAGTCTATTCTATGTAAAGCTTAGAAACCCCTATAGTGCCTTGAGAACATACGCAACATATAGCTCTTGCCTTGGGTCTCCTTCGAGCCATGTATGGTACGCTAAGAGCATTGTAATTAAGAATGTGATAGGAAAAGGGTCAAAGCTCAAAACTCCTCATATAAAGTGTATTTATTATCAAAGTGGTAAGAGAGGAATTTTTGTATTAAAAAACCCCAAGCTGTTCCCTGCCCTGCAAATGGCAGGAGGACACATGGGAGTGCCCTGTTGGGATGGCAGAGCACCAGACACAGCAAAGCAGCACCCATACTTTCCATTGGGAACTGTTGCTGGAATTAACTTCCTCCAGAATCAGACCTTGGCTTGTCTCAGAGGGAACAAGCTGGGTTGACCCAAAACAGATTCAGTGCAAAACAACAGGCGCAAAAATAGGATTGTAGATCATAGAATTTTGCATATGGACACACATGCAATGATGTGTATTAACAAACAGCATTAACAAAAGGAGAGGGAAAGCATTTTTTTTTCTGATTTAGGAATGCAATGAAATTGTTGAAATTACTAGAAGTAGTTTGCATTAACAACCAAGTTCATAAATTGAAGTAAGATACAGGGCTGCATTTACAACTTGATAAGGTGAATGTTATCTAAAAGTTGACTATTATTCCCTTGCATCAAAGTAATAAAAACAGCTATCAACGGTCTTGAAATTCTACTGAGGTAAACATTGGTTAGGGCTAAATCTGATTATGAATATTTAAAGTGTGATTTTAAATGTTCTGCTGTGACAGTAGGAAATTGTCCATGGGACGATAGGACCATTCAAGGCCAACTGGAGTAAAACCTTCTGAAATTAATATAGTGTCAAAATTGTATTTGCTTGTATTGGCACCAGGTATATCATTCTCCAATGGGACAGCAGCTCTTGTCAATGTTGAGAGAAGCGGTTATAGTTTGCCCGCTCACTGAGATTGCAGCAGAAGAGCAGTCTTAATTCTTCTTTTGAAGAAGAATTTTATCCCTTGAAAGCAGTCAACCTAGGCTGGGGTGAAATTGGGATAATACAGAGTAAACCCGGTTCAATATTTAAAAAACCAACCCCAAAAACTAGAAGAGACTTTCAAATTTTGTCGTAGTTGCATCTCAGATCGAAAATTTCTCAACTACACCTCTCTGTGTGATCAAACTATTATTATCATATATAAGGAGAATATATTTAAAAGGAAACACATACGAAATCTGAATTATTAACTATTTATCTGTGATTCATAAATTATTTCAGGAATTAGTAAGCAATAATTTTCTATTTCAAATTAAATTAACAACCTCATAAAACTATCATTGCAAATGCTGGATAAATGAACATCATACAGATATTTTAATGTAAATAGTACTTGTGATATTCTTTATTTTAATATGGCAAATTAAGAAAAAAATCCTATCAGGTAGTACTTGAGTATGCCTGAAATGATGAAATATATATTCCATTGGAAAGCTGGAAACATCAACCCAGTGAGAGCTGAGGTAGAAGAATCAAAGTATTATGGAATCCCATTACAAAATGGATTTGGACCACGGTATTATATTTGCCTAACGTTCCTATACCATAGAATAATACAGTTATGTCACCTGTTACACCTCATTGGTATCTGATACATCTGGTAAATATCCATAGCCTGCAAGGAATTGACTGGTAGTGTTTAACTTCTACAGCTTTCCACATCTGCTCAGCTTCCATTAGGCCCATCAGCTTTTCTTTCATTGCAGAACTCATTAGCTGACTTATTAACCTATTCTTACAATTCTTTTGACAGAAAAATGTTAATCCAGTTAGGACTATTGAAAAAATTATGATCTTCAGGGAAGATTATAGAAAGGAAGAAATAGCTTACTAAAAAAAAAAATAAATCAGTAGAAATAGTAAATGAAATTTATCTTCACCTGGAAGTCACAAAGAATTCATACTTCACAAATGGCTCAAAGAAGCAGTAAAAAAGTTAAAATACAAGGGATGCATTTGACTTTGAATGTCCGAATATTTTGGAAATGTTCCACGGGCTTGATGCTTTTTCATTTTGGACTCTGAGCATTCAGTCATTTAAATATTAATAATCAGTGATTCACTTCAGTTTACTCTCTATTCTGTAATAACTACTCATTAATTAATGAAATGTTCAAGGTGGTTCAACACTGTACACAGAAGAAGGCTATTGGACTGGGTGTGAAAGTTGCATAGCTAAACAAAGTCAGACTGTTGAAAATGCTCAAGAAAACCTGTTTGTTTAAATGTCTCATGTGTAAAACCTGGATTGCATCACTGACTCAACAGAACAGCTAACTTCATTTAAGAACTGCTATACATGAAGGACAGGAAATCATCACACCTATTTTGACTGCTATAGAATGTTGGTACCTAATCAAAGATGGTAATCTAGAATCAATTTGTAGACAGTGGGGAAATTCAAGATCTCCATGGATATGTGTGTGTGTCTGTGTTAATTACGATGTGCTGCTATTATTTCATCAACTAGAGATGTATTTAGACAATAAGGTCAGATTAGA
>VZTM01020019.1:0-15502 GCA_013400555.1 Jacana jacana | reverse complement strand
TGTGGTGTTGGGGGATCTGGTGTAGGGGAGAGCTTGTAGAGTGGGGCTGATGGTTGGACTGGATGATCCCAAGGGTCTCTTCCAACCTGAATGATTCTGTGATTCTGTGATTCTATGATGTGGCAATGCCACACCAAGTCCCAGAGTCCCCCTCCCGGGAAAACTCTAGCCATGTGTGGGGGTGGCTCCTGACACCCCCATGGCAAAGCCGTGTCCCACACCAGCTGCTCCCCATGAGCCCCACTCCTGCAGCTCCCCAGAGGTGTGGTGGCTGCCAGTGCTGACCTGCTGTGCCTGTAGCCGCTGCCCACTCTGCTCCCGGCTCTGCTCCAGCTGCTCTGCCAGCCTGGCCTTCTCCTCCTCAGCCTCTCCCAGCCTGGCTTGCAGCTCCTCGCACTCCCGGTCCAGGCTGTCAAGCTGCTGCAGCAGGGCCTTCTGCTTGGCCTGCAGGGACTGTACGGGGCAGGGGGGGCACAGCTGCTGCTGCTGCACCCACTCACCCTTCCATGAGCTCAGCCTGCTCCCACAGCACGCTGTGGGGCTGCAGAGCAGCTCCAGAGCAGGGCAGAGCAAACCTGGCTGTACCTCCTCATGCTTCAGCATGCTCTCCACTTTGGCCTTCTCCTTCTCCAGCTGGGTGGTGGTGGTGCTCAGCTCCTGGCCCAGGCTTTCCCCCTGGTCTGTGAGCAGCTGCACCTTCTCCTCCAGCTCCAGCGCTTGGCTCTTGGCCACCATTGTGGTCCTCATCTCCTCCAGCAAGGTCATCTTGGTCACCTCTGGGGAGAGATACAGCACCTTTGGCCAGGTTGGGTAGCAGAAGCTCCCAGGTAAAGCGGTTTGAAGGGGCCCTACACCCTCCACAGTCCCTGGCAAGAGGGAAGAAGGTCTAATGGGAGGGCTGTGACCCCTTGAATCTCCACCAGAGCCCACAGAGGTGCTGGGTGGTGATCTTTGGGCATGGTAACAAAGGAGGCTTGTCCTTCCTGCCCTTTCCACCTGGTAGGGGATGTTTGGGCGCTGCAATGAAGGCGGTTTGTCCTTGCCCAAGTTCCCAACAGTGCTATGCCCAACCAGTTCTGGGGAAGCTGGGCCGTTGCACAGGTGTAAAACACTCATGAGATCACAGCAAGGCTGGGGGAGGGACACAGCAGTGCGTGAGCCCCGGGGACCCTTACCCAGCTCCTGCACAGCAGTTTCCTTCGCAGCCAGCTCCTCCTTTACAGCAGAGAGTCGCTCTTCCAGCAGAGCAGCTCCTAAAACGGCACAAAAACGCTAAGATATATTAACCAGCTCCTCAAATGAGCTAAAAGGAGGCAGCACACGGCTGTGCCAAAGCATTTCTGATCCTGTGGTTGTATCGTGCTGTGCTTCAGCAGGGAGGAGGCAGCGGACACCCAGCTCCTGCTGCCTGGGGTTACTCTCCCAGCAGGGAACAGCCCTGGTGCCTACCAAAATCAGTGACAAAAGCCCTGCTCGCAGTGGCAGGATTAAGACTTGACCACAGCCTCCATGTTTCTCCTGCAAATACCCACAGGGCTGGGAGGGGATGCTGGGAACAGCACTGTACCTCTCCGTAGGTCATCCTTGTCTCGCTCCAGCCTGGCTACGGCCTCTAAATACTCTTTGTGCTTTACTTCCAGGGCCTGCTCAGCCTCCTTCCTCTGCTGTGCCTGGGTCTCCTTCTCTGCCTGAAGCAACCGGGAGAAGTCCTCAACCTGTTTCTGCAGCTTGTCCTTCTGTTTCTCTGACTCTTCCAGCTCTAACTTCAGAGGGTTGACCTGCTGCAGCAGCAGCTGGAGGTGTTTGTTGATCCGGGAGAGGTCCTTGCTCTGCTCTGAGGCCCAGTAGCTCACATCCATGGCGGAGAGGGTCCTTCTCCCTGTGGGCTCCTCCACCATCTCCTGGAACCTGCTCAGAGCCGAGGGGATGTTCTGGCTCTGGCAGATGCTGGCGATGGTTTTGCCGACCTCGCGGAGGCTGGCCTGGGTGCTGGTGCAGGTGGCACAGGGCCCCAGAGCTGACCCAGTGGTTTGTGTGGGGATGCTGCGGCTGCTCTCAGCCACGCTGCAGGCAGCCTTGGGCAGGGAGTGGCAGAGAGCATTGCCATCTGGCACATGGACACCTGATGCTGGGCATGGAGAGGCAGACCGGGCAACTTCTGTGGAAGTTCTTAACGCCAAAGAAGCGGGTGAGCAGCATTTCAGGCTCTCCTTCGGCTTCCCAGCCTTGGGGATGGGTTGCAGTGTGGGGCTCTTCTTTCTGCAAGCCTTCTTCTGGTGGAGAGAGCACAGAACAAAATCAGGGCTCAGATCAGAGAGCCAGATGCAAATGATCCATAAGAGCCCAAATACAAGCGTGAAGCTCGAGGACAGGACACCAGGACAGTGAACCCTCCTCTTGGGGCGAGTTTCCAGAGCTTGGAGGAGGACAGCAATTTCCATTTCCATTGCCAAGCACTCGGGTTCCCTGTTCACTGTGCTCTATTAAAACCAAAACACATGGCAAAATAAATTTGCTTCCTCCATCCCTGATGCAGGGCACAGGGGAACTGAATTTCTACAAGCTGCCAAGCAACATTCCAGCCACCACTGCCAGAGCTGGGGTTCATGATGGGAAGCCCCATGGGAGAAACCTGCTCCTCCTCTCCCCTTCTTGTGACCATCCCTTCTTTCCCACCTCCTGCGTGGCCTCATGGTTACAGCAGATGAATTATTGTGAGACTTTGCCACAGAAGGGGTCGTTTTATGGAGGAAAAAATGCAAGGGAGTGGTGCAGTGTTTCTACCACAAGTTATTTCAGTGATTTGAGCCAGCTCAGCCTACGATCAGTGGGGTGGGTGGAGCTGCAGAGGCAGTACATTGGCAGGAGAACACTTTTCCAAGCAATAAGGACAACCAGGCTTGGCCATCCTGAGATCCTTGTGGAGGAGGATGGATCCAGCAGCATGGCTGGGAGCAGCGGTTAGAGGAGGGAAGGGACAGTGCAGGACAGATGTTTCCTGTCCGACACACATGTCAACACTCAGAGCATCATGAGCCAGGAGCACATCTGGCGTGGCCACTGCATGTGTCCCTAGGAAGGACCGTGACCTCAGCTCAGTCCAAATTGTTTGGGGTGAGGCAAGGGCCACTCTCGTGAGCCCAGCACTCAGCTCATGGGGTATCAGGGTCCCCAGATGTCCCACCTCGGCCAGGAGCTGCTGGTAGAAGGCCCCCAGTTTCAGCATGCTGCACCAGTACCTCCTTGTTGTCAGCCCCGCGGACATGCAGGGTCCCACTGCCTGCGCCGGGGGGACGGCTCGCTCGCTGAGCAGGTTCTCTACGTAGCCAGTGAAGCTCTGAAGCAGCAGCAGCAGCCTTTTTCAACAGAAACAAAACAGAGCAATGGAATACTTGTAATAGGGAAAGGGCCCTTGGCATTCCAAAGCACAGCGAGTCCCAAGGGCCGCTGCTGAGGTAAGGGAGGTCATCACTTCTTCCCATCCCTGGGACAGAACAAGTTTGGCAAAGGAGGGTGATATTAGCACTCCTGTGACCTCCCCAGGCCTGAATCACACCATGGAGCAGGGTTTGGCGGGATGAAAATCCTCCTGCAGCTGCCAGGGCACAGTCTGGGTGCAAGGCTTGCAGCCAGCCGCTTCCAGTTAGGCCTTACCGAAAGATCTGGGGTGCCCAGCCTGCCAGTCTGGCAGCTAACCCGAATCGTCAGGGCCAGCAGCTCCAGGGGAACAGGTCATCCTTTAAAACAGTCCTATTTATTTCACCCAAATTGAAAAAGGTGCCTTTACCTCCCGGGCCTGTGGGTGCAGCATTGCCTGAGTGTTCCCGAGGTTTTGGGGGGCAATTTAATGAGCCTGTCCCCATCTGCCTATGTGTCCCCAGCCCAGCAGCAGCTTGCTCTGCTCCCTGGTAGCCAACATTTCATAGAATCACAGAATGATTCAGGTTGGAAGGGACCTCAAACGCCTCCCAGTGCCACCCCCTGCCCTGGGCAGGGACACCTCCCACCAGACCAGCTTGTTCAAAGCCCCCTCCAAGCTGGCCTTGAACCCCTCCAGGGATGGGGCAGCCACAGCTTCTCTGGGCAACCTGGGCCAGGCTCTCACCACCCTCACACCAAAGAAGTTCTTCCTGAGATCTAATCTAATTTGCACTCTCTGCAGGGAAAGGAGGAGGGTCTTAAAAGTCATCATAGAGCTGCAGAACAGGAGACTGAGCCTGCAGCACGACGCTCATCATGGAAACGCATGGGGAAAAGAGCATCCAAACAGCTGCCCAAGCTGGACACGTAACCATCCCCTTCCCTCCAGGGGGATGCTCTGACACCCGAATTTTTATTTCAGAAGGGTGTTTGGGGCTGGCTTTCCCTTCTCACCTGTCGATCATCAGCTCCAGCAGCACGATGTGGGAGTGCTGGGTGAATTCGGGGTCGCTCTCTGTGTAGTCGTACCGCTCCAGCAGCGCCCCCAGGTCCAGCTCGCAGGAGACTTTATCGGGAAACTTCCAGGAGGGGAAACGCACGGCCCCGACCCGGGAGGAGACGTCGGCGATGGCCGCCTGCAGGTCCCTCAGGTCGGCCCGCAGGCTCTCCATGCAGCCGGGGTGGCCCAGGAGGTGTGCCATGTCGCTGAGGCGGTGGGACCGCGCCTGTGGACCGCGACAAGGCCCGTGGGCTGAGACGAGGCCTGTGGGCCGAGGACAGTCCTATGGCGGGCGTGTGACTAGACCAGAGCTAAGGGAGCCGGGGCGAGGCCTGTGCAAGGCCGCGGCGACCGGGCCCCGCCTGTCCACGCCGGCGTCTGCTGCTATGGCAACCGCCGGCCGCGCCCCCCGCAATGGTACGCTCCTCCTCCTCCACCCCCTCCCTTAGGGTTCCCCCCCCGAGCGCCGCGCTAATGGCACTTTCCAGCNCTCACCCGTTCCGACCTCGCAGCGGCTCCGGCGGGGAAGTGCTCCCCGCCCGTCCTAAGGGAACACCATGCCGGCCGGACCCGTGCAAGCCATGCCTCCGGCGCAGCCAGCGCCCCCTGCGGAGAGCAAACCGGTGCGGGCCGCGCTGAGGGAGGGGGGAGGCCGCGGCGGTGGGGAGGGGGAGCGGGGCGTACTGGAGCTGCCCGGTCTCTGGCTTCTTAGGCTCCCTTCCCTGCGTCTCTTTTGCCTCGGCCGCGTTGCCGTCTGTAGGAGCCTCTTGGAAATGGCAGTGCCGCTCCTGGCCGCGCCTTCCAGGCCCGCCTCACCGCCAGCAGCTCCCCGCACTGCCGCTGGTCTGACGGTCTCGGGTGGTTTGGGGTAGCTGGCACCGTTAGGAGCAAAACTATGGCTCCCTCCCCCCCTTCCCTCCCTTCCCAGAAAGAATCCCTCCGAAACCCAGCGACTTCCATGTCCAGGAGTCAGCCAGGCAGCTCCGCGTCGCGGCTGAGGAGAGACATCCCTCGGGCCTGGTGGTGCCTGACCTTTAAACTCCTCAGGAGTGCGTTGTTCGCAGGGAGTAGGGAGGAAAGCTAAGATTATTTACGCTCCTTTCCTCTAAATGTGTTATATTAGGGTTGTAGCTGACCCAAGCGATTTTTGCCTTGGAAGCCTGTGGATTTTGCACAGCTAGCAGCATTACTGCTGTTTTAAAATATCCTTATTTTGTGACTGCCCTTGTTAAGGTTGTAAAAACTTCCCACAGGCCCCTTCTCCTCTCTAACAGCCTTTCTTGCTCAGTTACTTCTTGAGGAAAGAGGAGTGACGTGTGTCCTGCAAAGAGCATCGTCTGGTCTTCATAGAAGACAAAACCTTCCCTAGGGAGGGTTCTAGGACTTTGGTTTGGGTCCTTCTAGAGCATTGGTGAGAAAAACGCCCTGTAGGGCTTCTCTCTGCAAAATGGCGTGTGATGCAGCCGCAGTGGAATTCAAAGTGATGTTTTATTGAATGGGGAGTGAATCCCTGGCGTTCTCCTCCTGGCAGTCCCACAGGAACAGGCGTAACTTCCCAGCGGCTCACCTGGCAGAGTCACTCCTGGAGCTGTTTGTTACAGATGTCTCCCTGGGTTTGCTGCCTCTTGGCTCCAGCATTTATAAACCTCCTCTGGGTCAAGGCCCAGACGGGGAAAATGCTGGGAGGGCTTGTTTGGGTTCCCATGGAGGGACCTTCCTGGCCACCATCCCGTGCCTGTGCCTGTAGCGGGTGCCCTTGACAGGCCAACAAACATTGTCTCCCACCCTGAGAAGCCCTGGGATCTGTCTGTGGGACAGTGTGGTTCAGAGTAGTAAATCAGGTCTTTGTGTCCGGAAAGAAAAAAACAAAAAATGAATGAATTGTGAGCTGAGGAGGAGGCTGAATGGCTCTGTGTGCATGTGGAGCTGGGGCTGTGGTACTCGCTCTGGCATGGCAGTCGCTGTGCAGGAGGGTGTGGAACAGCTTGAGGTGCGTCAGGGCTGTTACTCCGAATGAACATAGGGAAGTTGAGAGAGAAGGGAGATGAATTTCCCAACTCAACCACCTGAAAACAAGCCTGAGGGGCACCTCATCACTCTCTACAACTGCTTGAAAGGGCACTGTAGAGATGTTGGTGCTGGTCTCTTCTCCCGGGCAATGAGCGACAGGACAAGAGGGAATGGCTGCAAGCTGCAGCAGGGTAGGGTTAGGCTGGACATGAGGAAACAGTTTTTCCCAGAGAGAGTGGTCAGTCAGTGGAATCAGCTGCCCAGGGAGGGGGCGGAGTCCCCATCCCTGACTGTGTTTCAGAGTAGATTGGATGTGGTGTTGAGGGATCTGGTGTAGGGGAGAACTTGTAGAGCAGGGCTGATGGTTGGACTTGATGATCCCAGGGGTCTCTTCCAACCTAAATGATTCTATGATTCTATGGTGGGGTTTTGCAGGGTACTGGGCTGTTCTTCCCTCCCTGGTGCTGGTGTATAACACATTACTCATTTTAAGTTCCTGCTCTTGCTTTCAGCTTTGATAGGGGCTCTTTGAATTTGGTATCTTGGCAGATTGCAAACACCACAGTGAAAGGTTCCTTTTTCTTGTGCTGCCAGCTCTTCACCTTTGGAGCAGTTGCTCTAGTTGTGAGACAGCAGTACAGGGGACTGTATATTTAAAATGCACTTTTATTACAGCCAGAAGAGGAACCCAAAGAGGAAGCGGCACCGGCCAAGCCCGTGGTAGGAATTATTTATCCTCCTCCAGAGGTCAGGAATATTGTGGACAAGACTGCCAGCTTTGTAGCCAGGTAAATGCCACTGGTGTTGTCTTCTGTTTCCTGGGGTTTTCACACCTTTCCTCCGCAGTGCTAATGTCCATGTGGCTTCAGAAACTGAAGGAGGTCACAGTCCCATGACTTCATGTGAAGGATTTTAAGGATTGAGTCTATCCCAGTGGGACTGTGGAAAAGAAATCACGATAGTCTATTTAAGAGATGTAGGATATGCTTTGCCAAAAAAACTGGGGTGATGAATAAAGTGCTTGGCAAACTTCATAGCCTGTGCTCAACAAGCAGGTAAAAGTTCCTATTGCAAATGGTCTGAAGGGGAAAGAGAATTTCAGGCAGAAAGGGAGCCTTGTTAGAGGTGCTCCATTGGGTGATGGAGCCAAGAGAAGTCCTGAACGTGTATTACAGCGTGTTGGTATTGAACTTTCCAGTCCCAGGGTGTGTTTGCTTGCTTGTTGAGCCCTGAGGGTAGGTCCCACCCTGCTTTCTGTACAGCTTGGTGAGTGTGTTCCTCCAAACCTTGACAGCCAGAGGGAGAGAAGTGGGTTCCTCCAGAGCACAGTCTGGGCCTCTCTCAGGAGAGATGAGCTACTCGTTATACATATGGGATGTATTTTTCCCCCCCCCGTTGACTGTAGCTGGTTGATTAGCATGAATAGAGATGTCAAATTTAGGGAAGGAATCTAAAAGTTGGATAAATATTACTCAATTCTGGGCTCTCCAGTTCCAGAGAGACGGGGGACTACTGGAGAGAACCCAGTGTAGGGCAGCAAAGATGATGGAGGGGGTTGGAGCATCTCCCTGCTGAGGAAAGGCTGAGAGAGCTGGGACTCTTTAGCCTGGAGGAGAGAAGGCTGAGGGGAGACCCTGTCAGTGCTCACAGGTACCTGAAGGGTGGGTTGAAGGATGGAGCCAGACTCGTCATCCAATAAATGGTCTTATCCAGTGAATCATCTTGTTTGTGTGTAGCCAAAGGAAATTGTGGAACACATTTGAGTGAGTCTTTAACTCTTAAATATTCACTGTAAAGCATTACAGACTAAACTAGGATAAATGTCTTTAACTTGCCTGGGTAACACCTTGGCTGCTACTTTGGGTGTGAGTTACTGAAACCCCTTCCCTGGGGGAGTCTGAGGGGCTGCTGCACCAACACATCTCACTGCGAAAGAGACCCGTGCTTACACTTGCCTTGATGCCATTCATCTACACAACTCATCTCTTTCCTCCCCAGAAATGGTCCAGAATTTGAAGCTCGAATTCGTCAGAATGAAATAAATAACCCAAAGTTCAATTTCCTGAACCCCAACGATCCTTACCATGCATACTACCGGCACAAGGTCAGCGAGTTCAAGGAGGGGAAAGCGCAGGAGCCCTCAGCTGCTATTCCCAAGGTCATGCAGCAGCAGCAAAGCGCTCAGCAGCAGCTTCCACAGAAGGTAAGTGTTCCTGTTCTCCGTGCTGGAAAACCTCTGAGTGGTTGTGTCACATCCTGGTGTTAAGCAGGAGGTCTGAAAAACAAGGCAAATAAAGGAGTTATTTATATATTTGCAAAAAAGGCAGCACTGGGAGGCTTACAGTTTAGTGTCTGGACTTTGTTTTGATGCAGGTGTGCTGGAAACTCACACCTTGTTTATGAAGGAGAGGATGTATTGTGGTACTTGGTCTGTTCTCATTGTGTTGTGTATTGACTGATGCAGAGCTTACAGTAGTGATGGCTCAGACTGTGGGTTCAGGGCTCTAAGGACCCCTGCAGGCCTCCAGAATCCCTTGGAGTTCGGTTTGGGCTTGATGCACGTACTGTTTTGTAGAAACGTTTCCTTTTTTTCTGGCAGAAGGAATGGCTTCCCCTTGAAACGTGGGGCACGGAATATTGCTGGTCCTGTTCGGTTGTGCCTTTATACCTACTGGGTGGGGAGAGGCCACTGAGTCCGAGTCTCCCCTGCTTTGCACAGCCAGCAGCCGTGCTGTGTGGTATTTGCCCTCCTGGAGGATCACAGCAAGGTCCTGATGGCTTCCTGCTTTGTTAGTGTCAGAGCAATGGGGTTTGTTTGGGTTTGGTTTGGGGTTTTTTTAGATTAGGCCTAAATACAGATGTCTGTAAGCCCTGTGTGGTACTAATTACCCTCCCCTGATGCTGCTTTCCTGCAGCAGCTGGTAGAAAAATGAGCTCTCCCGAGTGTTTGGTAAGGATTTCTTTCTTCAGCTGCTGAGCCATCTCCCTTCTGCTCTGCAGGTGCAGGCCCAGGTGATCCAGGAGACGGTGGTTCCTAAGGAGCCGCCCCCGGAGTTTGAGTTCATTGCGGATCCTCCCTCAATCTCGGCCTTCGACTTGGATGTGGTGAAGCTCACGGCGCAGTTCGTGGCTCGCAATGGGCGGCAGTTCCTGACTCAGCTGATGCAGAAAGAGCAGAGGAACTACCAGTTTGACTTCCTTCGCCCCCAGCACAGTCTCTTTAACTACTTTACTAAGCTAGTTGAGCAGTACACAAAGGTACTCTTGGCACTTTACTGGTCAAATTGATTCCCTCAGCAGCAGTATTGATTTTTGAAGACTACTGAGGCCCTGTGAAACAGCCAGACTGGAAATACGTGCACGGCCAGGAGTCCATCTGTTAAATCCCACTCTTTAACTGGAGTGGAGATCTCATAGTGCAGCACTGAGCACGGGGGACTGTTACTTAAATGCACCAGACACTATTGTTGTGGGGTTTTTAAATATGGAGGGTGGTTGGAAGGCCAAGAGGGGATATTTTAAAGTGCAGGTGTGAGCAATAAGAGGGTTGCAGCAGAATAAATGGGATATAGGCCCAGGGCTCTGCTGATGTTTTTATCTGGGTGGAAGGAGAATAGTTGCTTTCAAGGAGGCCTTGGTAAAAGGAACTGTCACCAACTGTCACACAATGTATGTTTCAGATCTTGATCCCACCAAAGGGCTTGCTGCTCAAACTCAAGAAAGAGGCTGAAAATCCCAAGGAAGTCCTAGATCAGGTATTATAACAAAAATTTGCAAAACTGCTGAAGCACTTCAGTTGTGATGAATTTTTTTAATCTGTGCATGTTTATGATTTATTGACAGCAAATACAAATACACAGAGAATACACTGGATGTGTCCCCTCTAGTCACCTGGGTACAGGGTGCCCATGCTTGCCTTGCAGCCACCAGCTGGTGTTCCATGTGGGGGCAGTTTACTTGTGGCAGCGTTAGAGGCACAGATAATATCCTTTCCAAAGTAGAACTGTGACACCTCAGTCACCTTCAGTCCTTACAACCTGTTGATTATTACTTTGACTTCTGCCTTTGTCATAAGGACTGCTTTCACTTTGGAAAGGTGACATTCCAGGGCTGTGACATACTTGGGTGGCTTGGTCTTGGCTCGAGAAGTCTGCAGGCCCAGTGTTGGAAAACAGCTTTACAAGGCTGGTGCAGTACATTACTCAACAAACAAACAAACTGTAGTTTGTAAATAAAAATACTTCATTGTGGTGCCACCCCTCTGAAGTAGGGCTTGGCTAAGTGTCCTGAAAGGGCTTGCAGAGTAACCTTCCAGATGCTGTAGAGATGTCTGTGCTGCGTTCCTTGACTGATGTTTGGTGCTTGCTCCGTGTCTTCTCGTGCAGGTGTATTACAGGGTAGAGTGGGCAAAGTTCCAGGAGCGAGAGAGGAAGAAGGAGGAGGAGGAGAAGGAGAAGGAGCGTGTTGCCTATGCCCAGATCGATTGGCATGACTTCGTGGTGGTGGAAACAGTTGACTTCCAGCCCAATGAGCAAGGTACTGAAGTTGAGCATTGTAACTTCTATGAAACTGCTCCTGTTGAGTAGAGACTGTGTCCTGAAATGTTATTTTTGACAGACTTTGGGTTTTACAGCTGCATGTCCTTCACAGGTGAAGGGGGGAGCCTTCTACTGACAGTGGGGGGGGGAGGCTGCTTTTTACCTGCAGTTAGTGATGTTCTCCTTGGCAAGAAGTCAGGACTGCACTAGTGTCTGCTTTCCCAGTTCCACCAAGGCAGCAGAACTCATCTCACTTTCTAGTTGGTGCTTTCACCCAAAATCATGTGTCATGCTGATGTTGGTCTCTACAGACTCCCTCCACTCCCTTCTGTATCCCTTGGCTCCAGGAGGTTTGGATGCCACTGCTTTGTAAAGAAACTGCTTTTCCTTCAAGAAAGTGGTATTTCTCTCTGTGTGTTTAACAATGAATGGGTTAAAGAAACCAGGAGCTCTCTCTTCTGTGTTGTAGGGAATTTCCCTCCTCCCACCACTCCAGAAGAGTTGGGAGCTCGAATCCTGATCCAAGAGCGCTATGAGAAGTTTGGGGAAAGTGAGGAGGTAGAGATGGAGGTGGAGTCAGATGAGGAAGATGAAAAGCAAGAGAAGACAGATGAGCCCCCAGCCCAGCTGGATCAGGACACACAAGTGCAGGATATGGACGAGGTAACTCTGATACAGTCACTGTTGCTTTAGTTCCACAAAGTTTGTCTGGTTTGTGATGCTTTTCACTGTTAAGTTGTTCCTCAGTTTCTTGAGGAAATGGGATTTCCTTTTGATGGAATTTCAGAACAACTTATTTCTTCTGGAATGTGGCATTTCTAATGTTTTCCATGGCAATGCAGTTTCCAAGAGAGAAATGCAGTCCTTTGTCACCTAATGGTGTGGGCTTGATATTTCTGTCATGGAGCCTTTTGGCCTTTCTTCTGCACAGAGTCTGGAATGCTGTGGAAGATGACTCATTTCAGACTCTTCCTCTGCCCATTGTATGCAAGCTTTTTCTTCTGATAATGAGGAACAAGAGCATGGTTAACTGGAAGGCCCTGCTTTCTGCCCTGGGGTAATGTGGAAGCTGAGGAATGTGTGCTTCCTCTTCTGGGTCCGCTGAATTTCCCAGCCGTAGTTATCCAGAGGAAGCGCTCTGCTGCAGGTGTCCAGGGGCAAAGCACCTCCCTTGCTTTGAAGCTGCATAATCGCTTCCTCCAGCATAGGATTTCAGTGCCTTTCTCGAGTCTTGTCTGAGGATATTTGACTGCTGGAACCTGGTTATGATTTTTTTTTATTTGTTTATTTTTCAATAAGGGTTCAGACGATGAAGATGAAGGTCAGAAGGTTCCTCCTCCTCCAGAAACCCCAATGCCACCACCTCTTCCTCCCACACCAGATCAGGTCATTGTGCGGAAAGATTACGATCCCAAAGGTAAATCAGGCTGGTGAAGAGTAACTTGGGTCCTTCCTGAGTAATCACCAGAAGCCCTTATTTCTAGGCTGTGTTCTTACCGGTGTGGTTTTGCCCTTTCTAGCCTCAAAACCACTGCCACCTGCCCCAGCTCCGGATGAGTACCTTGTTTCCCCCATCACTGGAGAGAAGATTCCTGCCAGTAAAATGCAAGAGCACATGCGCATCGGCCTCCTGGATCCTCGGTGGCTGGAGCAGCGGGACCGATCCATCCGTGAAAAGCAGAGCGATGACGAGGTCTATGCCCCAGGTCAGCCTGAGCACCTGACACAGCTTGCAAACACCGGTTCCTGGCCGAGTTCTGTGAGCTCCAAGCGCTCTCGCTCACTCTACCAGGTCCTGCCAATGCTGTGGGGGTACACTTGTCATTACTACATCAAAGCCTTTCTAGAAAGTTAAAGGCAAAACCATCAGCTGCTGCTGACCAGCCATCAGTTGCAGGTTCAATGAGGCCAAGTGCCAGGTCCTGCCCTTGGGCCACACCAACCCCCTGCATCGCTACAGGCTTGGGGCAGTGTGGCTGGAGCTGCCTGGCAGAAAAGGACCTGGGGGTGCTGGTCGACAGGAGGCTGAACATGAGCCAGCAGTGTGCCCAGGTGGCCAAGAAGGCCAAGGGCATCCTGGCTTGCATAAAGAATAGTGTGACCAGCAGCAGTAGGGAGGTGATTGTCCCCCTGTGCTCAGCACTGGTGAGACCGCACCTTGAGTATTGTGTCCAGTTCTGGGCACCTCAACCCAAGAGAGATCTGGAGGGGCTGGAGCGAGTGCAGAGGAGGGCAACAAAGCTGGTGAGAGGCCTGGAGAATAAGGGTTATGAGGATGGATTGAGGGAGTTGGGGTTGTTTAGTTTGAGGAAGAGGAGGCTGAGGGGAGACCTCATCACTCTCTACAACTGCTTGAAAGGGCATTGTAGAGATATTGGTGCTGGTCTCTTCTCACGGGCAATGAGCGACAGGACAAGAGGGAATGGCTGCAAGCTGCAGCAGGGTAGGGTTAGGCTGGACATTAGGAAAAAATTTTTCACGGAGAGAGTGGTCAGTCAGTGGAATCAGCTGCCCAGGGAGGGGGTGGAGTCCCCATCCCTGACTGTTTAAGAGCAGATTAGATGTGGTGTTGAGGGATCTGGTGTAGGGGAGAACTTGTAGAGTAGGGCTGATGGTTGGACTTGATGATCCCAGGGGTCTCTTCCAACCTAAATGATTCTATGATTCTCTTTAGAAAAAGAGGCAGCACTTGGCCATTAGGTATCAAACAGTTTAGAGGTCGTTAACAGGGGCCTGATTATGATTGCCTTTGAGGTAAGAATTTCTCTCTTTGCTTACAGGCTTGGATATTGAAAGCAGCTTGAAGCAGCTGGCAGAGCGCCGTACTGATATCTTTGGTGTGGAGGAGACTGCCATTGGTAAAAAGATTGGTGAAGAAGAAATCCAGAAACCAGAGGAGAAGGTAGTGTGGAAACTGTTCTGTATTGTGCTTTTTCTTCTTCCTCAGGTTCCTGTAGCTCAGGGAGACGGGAGTCTTTGGAATTTTGTTCCTGCCATAAAGCTGCTCTCGAGCTCTCTGCGGCTCACGTGGCAGTCTGGGCAGGCTGAGGTTATTCTCATTTGTTTTATCCTCTCAGGTGACCTGGGATGGCCACTCAGGCAGCATGGCTCGCACACAACAGGCTGCTCAGGCCAATATCACTCTCCAAGAGCAAATTGAAGCTATCCATAAGGCTAAGGGACTGGTGCCAGAAGATGACAGCAAGGAGAAGATTGGGCCCAGCAAACCCAATGAAATACCCCAGCCGCCACCTCCTTCCTCGGCATCCAACCCCCCTGCAAGTGCTCAGCCTATCACCTCCGTCCCTCGTCCACCCACA
This sequence comes from Jacana jacana, assembly GCA_013400555.1. Taxonomy (NCBI): domain Eukaryota; kingdom Metazoa; phylum Chordata; class Aves; order Charadriiformes; family Jacanidae; genus Jacana; species Jacana jacana. Next base: position 1,214 of record VZTM01020019.1, on the reverse strand, counting down.
GTGAGTGCCTGGGCTTCCAAAAGCCAATTACTGTGGCTGTAGTTAATTAGAAGGGACTCCTGATGAAGTGCAGGGGTTGTAGCAGCAGGGTGCTGGCCTAGAAGCAGATTTTGTGTGAAGATCACAGTTTAAGAGTCATTTGGCAACAATAGAGGACCCCTATTGAACTTGCTGTTTAAAATGGAAAATAAGATGTAGGTGGAGTTTTTTCTGTCCTTGTATGTATCAAAAAGATGTGACCAGCTGGGCAGAGGGAAAACCTGGGCAGTGAGATCCTGGAGGGAGATGGGGCTAGCAGAGGAATGGGTGGGGGCCTCTTAGGAGGTGTAAAGTGGTGTGTGAAGGTGTGATGCAGAACAAAAGTAGCTGCAGGTAGGAGAGGTTCACAGGGGACTCGCTGCCCTGAGGGCTCTGCTGCCTCTCTCTGAAATCACAGAATCTCAGGGATGGGAAGGGACCTTGAAAGCCCCTCCAGTCCAACCCCCTGCTGGAGCAGGAACACCCAGAGCAGGTCACACAGGAACGCCTCCAGGCGGGTTTGGGATGTCTCCAGAGAAGGAGACTCCACCACCTCCCTGGGCAGCCCCTGCCAGGGTTCCCTCACCCTCACCAGGAAGAAGTTTTTCCTCCTATTTCAGTGGAACCTCCTCTGTTCCAGCTCCCACCCATTGCCCCTTGTCCTGTCATTGGGTGTCACTGAGAAGAGCCTGGCTCCATCCTCCTGTCACTCACCCTTTCCATATTTATCAACATGAATAAGGTCCCCCCTCAGTCTCCTCTTCTCCAAGACCACTGAGTGGTGAGGGGAGGAAGAGCTGTTTAAGCTGTTAATGAGGCTCTGGGCAGCTTGGGCTGGCCATGCAGTGGCTCCCGGCAGCTCCCGGTGGGTCTTCAGCCAGCAGAGACCTGTGGTGTGTTTCCCTGCTTCCTTGAATCAAGACTGTAAGCAGCACCTCCATGAACTCGCTGAGAAGAACTGCCTTCTCTCTCTCCAGATGCCCCCTCCTGTCCGTGCCGCTGTTGTGTCTGCAGTCCCGGTCATGCCTCGTCCCCCGATGACGCCCGTGGTCCGTTTGCCTCCGGGATCCGTCATAGCCACCCCCATGCCCCCGATAATACACACCCCCCGCATCAACGTGGTCCCCATGCCACCCTCGGCTCCCCCCATCATGAGCCCCCGCCCGCCCCCCATGATAGTACCCACAGGTCAGTAA
>VZTM01020016.1:734-12861 GCA_013400555.1 Jacana jacana | reverse complement strand
CAAGACCAAACCATGACCAAAAAAAAAATAAAAAAAAAATCAGTGAGGAGCTATGCAATTCTAAAATTATAAAATCATAGAATAATCAGAAGGAGGAAACATGCAGTTCATGGAGGCCAATTTTGTCCAAACCAATAAACTATAAGGATAGGTGCATATTTTGCATATTTAATCTTTCCTTCAGAAATAAGGATGGAAAGGTATTCCACTCAGCCCCATTGTGTATCATTTCAAGGTTTATTTGCCTTTTTAGTAAGCAGAATTTTTCAAAAAATTGATATAAATATTTGCTTAAAATGAAGTTGTTGCTTTCAAACATTTATTAGAAAAAAAATTAAACTGAAACTCTAATATATCACCATAGGCTTTTTCCTTTCTAGACTGAACAAAACCAATTCCCTACTGCCCACTGTCAACCATATTTTCTCAACTTCTTGTCATTATTGTTGTTCTGCTATTCTCTCACCATTTTCCCTATACTATTTTGTAAATGTGAGAACTCATGATATACTTCAGCTGAAGACTCATTAAATCAAACAGAGAAAAATAATTCCTCTATCTAACACATAATATTCACAACTCAGAAGAGGTTTTATTTATTGAAAAGTGACTTTGTTACTATGTTGGGATAGGTGTCTGGCAGCCACCACAGTACTGCTTAAAGGGAAGTCACTGAAATTTAGGACCAGAGACACGGATCTTTGAAGGAATTCCTCTTTCAGTTCACTAGAAAGCAAGGGTTAATACACAGTCCTCAAGTTACGTAATCAAAATATTACATCATTAACAGAAATTTGTTGTGATATATAAGACATTTTACAATTTTACACAATTTTAATTGAGATAATGTTCATGCATGGTAAACTAGCATCTGGTTGTTGTAAAACAATTAAATAATGATAATTTTGACATGATCAGAGAACTTTTTGCAGGGGGTTTAAAACAATACCCATTTTTTAGAATAGCTCTTTTCCTGGTCTTGCTCCATTTATAATAAAAAATTGAAAACAAAGGTAGAATGATAAGATATATATTTCAGCTAACTACTGAGTGACATCACGTTAAGGAGATACCTCAAGTTGACTGAAAAAGGGACTCTGATGAGCTAATTTAGACCAGATATCACTTTTAAAACTAGTAATGTTAGGTGAAATAAATCTCATGACGCTTTTACTGAAGCAGTATGAGTTATCTTAATGGCAATCTGTTAAAAAAAACCCTTGAAAATCTTGCACCTTTTTCCATCTTTCTGCTCTCTTTCATAAAGAAGATTTAAATGGATTTAAAATGATGGAAGAACATTTCACAGTCTAGTAGTTTAAGTATCAAGGAGGAAGTGAAAAGAAATGAATAAAGATTCATTGTAAAGATGAAAGGGAAGATTAATCATGTAGTCTGATATTCTATACAATAAACCTTCATCTATTTACACCTGTACTATGACCAAAAATTTGTTTTACCAAACTTGATGTCTGTAACCACTTCTGATTACAAAGATTTCAACCCACAATTTCATGAGGCAGTTTGTTCCAATGATTAAGATATTTGAAATTGTTTACTGTCTGCAATGTATGACTGTACAGATTATATCATCAGAAGATACAACTACTCTTATGGAAAAAATAATTATTATTTTATTTATACAATCATCTTGCAATTATGTACAAGAAAAAGAAGAGATGCCAGAGGATAAAATTAAATACTGCAACAATGAAAATGATCAGCAAGTAAGATTAATTTGACATTGATAAGGCATATTAGAGTTTGATATCTATGACTTAGATAGTTTTCTCCTGAAGGTAATTAATCTAAACCTGAAAGAAAGATAAAGGCAGATGAGAATAATTCCATTCTGGAAGCTTTTTTTTGTTTTTGTTCTGCAACTTATATAATAAATTCAAAGTTCTAGATAAGAAAGATGAGTCAAGACCAGGTTTTAAAAAAATTATTTTCAAACCATTGTGCAACCACTCACTTTTTAAAACTCAGAATCACATTCCAGAAGGGCACTTATGCAAGGCACCCACCAAGGCTCTGCAAACATTAAATCTTATATTATACAACAATTTAATATGGAATCTCCAAAAGAGACTTACATTCTATATACCTTCATTAAGATTTTCTACTGTATAACAATTTTATGATCATTTTCATCAGAATGGACGAGGGTTTCAAGCTTCATAAATAACTTCAGATACTTCAAACTATGGAAAGAACCCTACTGAAATATAAAAAAAAAAAAAGCCCACGTCAAACTCTTCAAGTTTAGTTTCAGAGTAAAGGCTAAATTTGGAATACTCTAATCACTTCATGGATGTCATCAACAATAAGCAAATGGAAAGGAAGACTTTTATGTTCAATGAAATTACTGTCTCACCTACTAAACAATACTTTATCACTGCACTTTACAAGAAAAGATACTCTCTTCATCACTATTTGAATTATAGGCACCCATACATACTTCTTATATCAAAAGCTACTTTATAGTCATTTTATTTTAATCATCTTGTCTTCCCTCTTATTGCTTCCATTTTATTACACAAGGTGTCAAGCCATAAAGTAATTTTTCATCTCATTTTTGTCTTTTATAAAATTTCCTTACTGACCTCAATGGAATTTTACTAAGGCATGAGTAAAATCAAGATAACTACTTTCATTTGCCCTACACTTTAGGCTTCTGAACCGAAGGTGAACATATCAAGCTTAAGTCAATTTGGGTATATTTTTAGGACAGCTGAAATCAAAGACCTTATAAACTTCAAAGATAAGGACATAGCTACTTGTTAAACATTTTTATTTTTCTTAAAAAAAAAACGTTGTGAGATTCAGAATGGATACTCATTTAAGATTTGCTTATCAAAACCTTAATTTGCTGCTAAATTATACCACTGCATTCACACAGCAATTAACATTTCTGCAATACCCTGTTCTAAAGAAAGCTTCCTGTGAAGTGTTCAGTGTAATGATTTTAAAATAAACTTTTTCTGTTCTATATTATTTAAATTCTAGAAGTCATTAATTTTACTGACTTTAGTATATTGTGTCATTTATTTTAACTTGCTCAAAATTCTTTGTCCACTAGGCTATGCCAGTTACTAATGATGCAGTACAATGAATAGACAGACTCTGCTATGTACTTCTAATGCTTAGAAGAATTGAAGAAGTTCTTTTTCTTGATCATAGGATTAATAAAGTGGAAATTTTCTATGCATAGCTTCCTGTCTTGCTCTTTCAGCACTTCGGTGTAGAAGGTAAGTTTTCCATTCTAGATTTCTCAAAAGGTCCTCTTCTTGTGCTGGCTCACAGTAGGAACAATATGGAATGTTTTCATTTTACTCAGCTTCCTGCTGATCTCTGTTCTAGTTGTCCTCAGAGACAAATAAGCCCTTTCAGACAGTCATTCATCTGAATTGTGTTTTAGTCTCTTTTAAGATAGGACAAATTACTGTGCCTATATTTTTCCCCCTACATTTTAAGGAGTTGTTGGGTGAGTAACTCAAATGTGAACCTTAACACTAGAGACTGACATTGTCAGATGAAACCCAGTCCTTAACTCCCTGTGTCCCTTGATGATCTCCCTTCCCAGTCATTCCTGCTGTCAATCTGCAGATTGAAGTTCAGCCGCAGAATCTGGAGTAATCATCAGACCTAGCTGGAAGGCCATGCCACTGAGTGAATGGGGGGCATGGTCAGGTGCAGGGACCAGGTCAGGAGCTGAAGCACAACGCCCAGCTAGAGGATGGCTGTGGTGGACATCTCACTGCCCTGACTCATGCAGCTCTTTCCACTTCATCTCGGATCGAGCTGTGTGGCAGCCGATACCCTGCAATTTCTGACTGGGGCATGGGCAGCCAAACCCCCATGGCGCTGGGGTATCACTAAGGGCCACACACATTTCACTGGGGAACCCTAAGGCCTGTGGTTTATATTTGGTGAATATAACTCCCCTAGCACCACTTCTGTTAGGGATCTAATGACCTCTCACTGTTGTTCTTACAGCCACTTTTCACTGATGTATTCCCCAATAGTATTCCCCAATAGTGTTCCCCAATGTTAATGTCAGTCAGCAATGTACACCCTATCTGCCTAATAAATGGTGCATAAAAGATACCAATTTTTCCTGACTGTAAAGTTGCAATTTTATTTTTCATTTTCAAAGTTTCTTCAGTTTCAATATGTCCATATATGTTCCCTGAAGGCTTTCGCTCCTCCATTTCACTATTATTTAGGAAAAACACAAATACCATATTGTATGATGTTGTCTTTGTAGAAGTGCAATTAAGCCTGTCAGTAATACAAATGGAAATGTTACCAATGAACTATATATATGAAAACATCACAAGGATAATGCCCTGCAATGTCAGCTCTCATGCCTCAGTGACAAAGCACTCTAATAATAGTTATCTACAGAGATGTATTCTACACTCCAGTGGGTTAACAAATTCTAAACCACAGAAACTAAAATAGAAGAATCAGAGAAACAATTTTCTCCATTTGTTGAACTCTCTTCTGCTGCTTCTAGTAACTCTTCATTTCTTTTGAAACAACTAATACCACTCATCAACAAATATTACTATTCTCTTTGCTTTAACAGAAGTTAAGTAAGGATTCTGAGATGTTTCCAAGGTAGATCTACTCCCAAGGTAGGAGTAAATTATATTGTTTTGATAGAATTCTTAAGAAATAAAATAATCATCAGTATCAATATGTCCTCATTTTACCTGTTTGTTTTAAATTAACACAGTTCTAGAAATAATTATTGAGATGCCGTGTGACTTAACTAGCAAACACATTCAGTAATAAGTGAATATATAGATATAATACACTTTTAAGTTTGTTAATTAGTTTATAAATCAAATGGTCTTCAGAAAAACAAATTAGAATAGTGGCTTTAAAAAATGAAATAGTGATGTGGAAATAAACACAGCGAAAGCATACTGACTGTTATTGTGTATGAAAAATTCTGAAATTTATTGTGCACATGATATAAAGATTTGAACATTCTGCATTTAATTTTCTAAGAGAATATCAGGATGTTAAAAATGGTAAAAGGTACAAAAACGATAAACCTGCTACAGTGGGTGTTATGATGATCTCTACCCACACAGCTTATCAAAAGACTGAGAGGTAACTTCATAATAGTATATAAATATTCTCACAGAGAAAGAACACTAGATACCAAAGGCTATAAAATGAATCAAGAAAGAGGAAATAAGTACTAGAAGCTTAAAGTGCACATTTAAATATCAAGGTAAAGGATGATTTTTAAAAAACCAACAATAATAAATAATTTTAACAAAAACCAAGGAAAGTGTTGGATCCTCATGTACTTTAATGCCCAGAGGACCAGTTGCATTTCTAAATGATACTTTCTACACAAATAAAAGAGCATGTTCTGTGGTCTGTGATATATAGAGGTCAGACAGAATTACTGAATGTTCTTTATTGTCCTTTCACTTTATGAATCTGTTTTATAGTCCTGGTAAGTAGGGCTCTGCAAGGCACAGACATCTGTTTATGAATCCAGTTGCAGGAACAGAACCTATAGAAAATGCAGAAATGAGAGAAAGAAAAATAGCAAATAGATAGCTACGGTTCTTCAATTCTGCAATTTACTATGCCTAAATAAACAAGGTGACAATACCAAGGAACATCAGTTATACATGCCTGACCACACTTTTATCCCTAGTGCATATTTACTGAGCTGTATTTAATTACATTATCGTGTATTTATTATCACAATACTACTTCCTCATTTATTGTGCACAGGAAATTTTGAATGAAGTAACTGAGCTAAATTTAGTTTAATTCTAACTATTTAATGGGTTGCTCTCTACAGTGTACATAGTTTATCAGCAAATCTGCATGTGGAATACTTGTTGTTCTCAGTAGTATCTTTGTGTTTCTAAAGTGTCTTTCTTATTAATCATATTTGCTTCAGCTTTTTATTATGGGAAATGCAAGTAAGATTTCAATAAAACTTAATTATGGATCCAAATAATTATTTTGGACTTACATAAATAGAGAGTAGCTTTTTCACATATTTTTCTTGTTATTCAAATTATCTACTCAATTATGTAGAGTCTTCTGCATTTTTTTTTTTTAATTCTGTGCATAAAGCAATTTTGAAAATGCCTCCAAAATATTTAACCCAAACTGATGAATTATCCTTATCCCATAAGGCCACAAAATGAATACAGTAATGAAATTTTGGGGAATAGTTTAGAAATATCTTTATTGGCTGACCATATCCAACCTAGGAGATTCTGTGATTCTATGATACTGTGTTTCTATGATAGTTGGTCTAAATACTGAGGAAAGAGAATATAGCGAGTAGCAATGATGAAAGACCAAAAGGTGACTGGGAATATCTGGCATGGATTTATCATAGGCAAATCTTGTCTGACCAAACCAATAGTTTTCTGTGACAAGACGACTGCCTTTGTTAATGAAGAGAAAGCAGGATGCTGTTTACTTTGACTTAATGACCAGCATGGTTCAAATAGGTGAACTGTATGATGGACCACTATTTGTTACAGTACAGTACAAAACCCCTCTAGTGACCAGTAATGAACAGAAATCCTCAGGAGCTGACAAGCAGGTAATATTGTCTACTACCTTGATTAATGACATGAACAAGGGGACAGAATGTGTCCACAGAAAATTTGTGGACAGTAAAAAACTTGAGATTTGTTAGATATGAGGGAAGAAATGGTCACTATTCAACTGAAATCTGACAGTCTGAAGAAATAGTTTGAGAGTAACGTAAATTTCAACAAAGGCTAATGCAGAATTCAGCTGTAGTTATGGCATTATGCCATGTATCTTGCATGGCCCAGGGGCAAACTGAATGCAAAACAATTTTCCAGCATTGACCAACTGGACAAGGTGAACAGGATTCAACAAGGTCACTTTGGGGTGAAGGTCAACCTCAGATTTGGCAAGAGTGTAATGAACAGAGCTACAAAAGAAATGATACTTCCCCTCTATTCAGCACTTCTGAGACTCTTTGTAGAGATCTGCGTATAGGTTCAGGCTCCCCAGTAAAGACAGATGTTGACAAACTGGGGTGAGATCAATGGAGGGTTACCAAGGTGAAGGGGTCCAGGAGCTCATAATAAATGTCTGAGAAAACTAAGTTCAAGTACTCTTAAAAAGAGAAGACCGGGAGAGGCAGATCTTCTTGCTGCCTTAATTTAGTGAGTAAGAGATTGTAGAGAGAACAGAGCCAGACTTTTCTCTGAGATGCATTGAAAAGGTAAGAGGCAACAAGCACAAGATGCAGGAACAGAAATTTTGATTCAACATAGTAAACCCCACCATTCGTAGTGAGAGAAGTCAAACACTGGAGTAGATTTTCCAAGAAGCTGAGGAATCTCTGCCATTGGAAATATTCAAAACCCAAATTGAAAAGAACAGTATCTAGTACTGATCTAGTCAATCCTGGTTAGAGTGGAGATTGAAACAGATGATCTTTAGAGTTTCCTTCCAAACTGAATTATTCAGTGATTCTGTATTACTCAGCATCATGAAACATGGTCTTCAAGTGCAGATCTGCAAAAAGCTTTCTACTATTTTTATTTTAAAACGCAGTAGAAAGAGGATCAGAAAAGAACAAAACAGTTTAGCTAGAGATCGAGTAACAAGCTTACTTTTTCAAGCATTTAGCAAGGGGGATTTCCTAATTTTATTAAAGTTTTGGCTAAAAGTTGGAAAAAATGGCTGGATTAGTATATTTTATTTCTCAGCTGTTCAGGAAGTAAGGTTTCATATGTAAGATTTGCAAATAAATAGCAAACTGGCTTGTTTTTAATCAAAAGAACATTATTCATGTTTTGTGTGGCCATTTCTGACAGGTGAGTGCAGCTTTTGCCATACCTTTCCTTATTGAATACAGAGAGTACAGAGACTGTTGTCTAAGAGTTGATGCTTTTATAGTGGGTGAAATTAATTTAGGTCTTGCTGTCAAAACTGTCATGTATTCTCTTAAACCCACAACAATCTATTTCATTAATACTTCTGCTCTGTACTTTTGCAGCAGCTGTGAAATTATAAGGCTTTAGTCTCTGATAATCTAGTTCTGACATAATACCCTGCAGAAGAACAAATTCTGAATCTCTATAGACCAATGGATTAAATAACTTGGCAAAGTAAAAGGAGAAAAACACAAACAAAGCCTTGGAATGTATCATTGTTAACAGCAGGACACATTTTGTAGTTTAATAGCTTATTCTGCAGAGTCCCATTTGAGGATTGTAACCATATATTTCATTTTTCATTATAAACAGTGCTGTGATTTGAATCACTCACAACTGTTAGTTTAGCCTCTGTTACTTATTTAGTTTCTTCTTCCACTCATTGAAAATTTCTAAGCAGATCATGATTTTCTTGTGTTTGCTACTAAAATTTTGTGACTTGTACAGATTGACTGTTGAGTTCATTGCAACAATATGGAGCCGTCAATGACCAGGCTAACTGAAGAAACTATTGTACTCTTTGTTTCAAAGAAAATTATAAACCACAATCAATGGTTAAAAGCCAAGAATACATGAGTAATACCAGAGATATAGAATCCAGAGCTTCTAATGGGTAGCCTTATAAGACATATAAGGCAGAAGAATAATTTGATTCCATCAAATTAAGAATAAGATGAGAAAGCTAAAGGGACAGATAATAAAGACATAAAACATAGGTGTGTGCTGCCATCCAGTGAGACCTGGACAGGCTGGAGAGTTGGGCAGAGAGGAACCTGATGAAGTTCAACAAGAGCAAGTGTAGGGTTCTGCACCTGGGGAGGAATAAAACCATGCACCAGAAGTTGAGGGCTGACCTGCTAGAGAGCAGCTCTGAGGAAAAAGACCTGGGAGTCCTGGTGGACAACAAGATGACCAGGAACCAGCAGTGTGCCCTCGTGTCCAAGAAGACCAATGGCACCCCGGGGTGCATCAGGAAGAGTATGACCAGCATGTCGAGGGAGGTTATCCTGCCCCTCTACTCTGCCCCATCTGGAGTGATGTGTCCAGCTTTGAGCTCCCCAGCTCAGGAAGGACAGTGAACTGCTGGAGAAGGTACAGCAGAGATGCACAAAGATGATGAGGGGCCTGGAGCATCTCTCTTACGAAGAAAGGCTGAGAGACTTGGGTTTCTTTAGTCTGGAGAAGAGAAGACTGAGGGGGATCTGATCAACACCTATAAATATTGAAAGGGTGGGTATCAAGTGGAAGGGGCCAGTCCTTTTTCAGTAGTGCCCAGTGAGAGGACAAGAGGAAAGGGTCATAAGCTTAGACATAAGACATTCCATCTAAACACAAGGAAGAACTTTTTCACTTTGAGGGTGGCAGAGGACTGGAAGAGGGTGCCTAGAGTGGTGGTGGAGTCTCCATCTCTGGAGACATTCAAAACCTACCTGGGCATGTTCCTATACAACCTGCTTTAGGAGGATCTGCTTTGGCAGTGGGGTTGGACTAGGTGACCCTCAGAGGTCCCTTCCACATCCTGTGATTCCGTGAGTAACATTGTTAAGTCCTTGATGATGATTAAGCACCTTCTATAGGAATGTTTCTTTTCACTTTTACTGATAAGGATGCAGAAGTCTGCTTAAGAGCATGGTTTAGTGATGATTTTAGCAGTGTCAGGTTTATGGCTGGACTTGATCTTGAGGGTCCCTTCCAACCTAGACGAGCCTATGATTCTATGAAATTAGCCAAATATTTAAAAATATTCCTCCTAAAAACATCATATGTTGAAGTGACAAGACTTAGGAAAATTAACTCAGAAATCTATATTTTGCACTTTTCAGATATTGTAATAATTGTAATAATGTATTGTAATTAATATTGTAATATAATAATATTGAAAGGATTCTAAGAACAGGAAAAAGTAAATATTTAATGTGTCCTGTATGCCTTATTATAAAATACACCCATTTCTGTGTCTGTGTCTGTGTCTGGTTTTGTGTCTGTGTCTGGTTCTGTGTTGTCCAAACTTTTTCCTTGATAGATGTGATTCATCTCATTAAAATTTTAGCCACCTAGAAGACTGATAGTCTTGCTTCCTCTGTGATCAGGACTGGCATTTCCAGAGTGTTTCATAGGCCACTAGTTCAGATAGCTATGTTAAGAATGCCTGCAATATTTCCACCACCACCACCCCATCAAGTTTTGAGGAAATGTAGGACAACTTATTTGGAATAAGCATCTTCTGTTGATTAATACAATTAGCGAATGAACACAATTAGCTGAGATGAATCTTGTCATACCGTTTTGTTCCTTAGTTTTAAGTAGCCACCCTGAAATACTTGCATAAATAGACTGCACACAGGTAGAAACAGCATATCAAAAATAAAAAGTATAATGCAGGTCCTAGGTTTACTTACTTCATTTTTCCTTTCCCTTCTAGATGTATATTATATAATCGTATGTTTTGCCCTGAATCTTTTTCCTTTACTAGCTTTTCATTTTCTTTCTGATGCATTTCTATTTTTCTTCACAGACTTGGTTTCATATTTCCCTTCTTTTAGTCAGTCCCAGTCACACCATCTGTTTCTTTTCATCCTATATTCAAACTCTTCTCTATTTGTATCAAAGGTCTTAATACGTAATATTGCAGGAGTACCATCAGAACATCTATATACCTTGGGACAACTATAACTAGTAGATGAATCAGAGCTACGGTACGGTATGGGTACAATACTGGTCTGCAGCCATCCATACTGTTAAATTGTTATCATAATTTTGACTTGTACTAGTTAACTTTCTTCCAGGTAGCAATTAAACATGATTCAGGGATAGCATGATACATATGTATAAAAGGACAAAAAAAAAACAACAACAAAAAAACCCACAACAGTCTTTGGAGACTTAATCTGTTTTAATGAAGGCATACAGAGCATATGCAACACAGGTTTTCTAATTTTAATGATAAATTATGAATAATGGAACTTGACCAAATACTGATTTATTTTTTTTTTTTTCATGTGAAAAGAAGAAAACAAAGCAAGGCTACTTATCCCCCTCTAAAGAAACTCACAACATGAAAATGCAAGAACTTTTATAGATTGGTAAAGAACACCACAATGCAAACTGCAAGTCCTTTCTATTATAAGCGAACAACCTAACCATTTCTGAAAGTCACCTTTACCATGGTCTTTTTAAGATTCCTAGCTTTGAGTTCGGGGTTTTGTTTGTTTGTTTGTTTGTTTGCCTATTATCTCTGAAAATGTATACATGAACACACACATAGTAAAACTTTCAAAAATGCCATTCTGAGAGAGTTACTAGAAATGGAAAATTAGAACCAGGTGGCTTAGTTTGCAAAATTTAATAAAAAAAAAAATCAGAAAAGAGATTTTTGATGGGGAGTAATAGATAATCAAATACATGTGGTGCTTTCAGGTGTTATAGTTGTAAATTCATTACATATTACTTAATTTTGGGAAACTTTATAGTAATCTCTTAACTGCAACTGTCTTGGGAGAAAGAAGGATGTAAATTTAAAATGTGCAATTTAAATAGAGGTATTACATCAAGTTTAATCATTTATGTTCAGCCTGCATTAATTTCTGCAGTTTGAATGGAGAAAATATTTGTAATGCAAATAAAATATATGTGATGACTAGCTACGTGACACTGGGAATTCTCTGAACTGCTGTTGAACTCTCTTGTGGCACAGGAGGAGTGGACATTATACTTACTGCACATGGTAGTGTCAGTGAAGTAATAAATATTATATCTGTCCCTCCAGGGAAGAAGAAGAGGTTTTATTAATATGAGCTAAGTACCCGGTTTCAAGAGTTTTCATCTTATCAACTTGGAGAAGCAAAATTAAAATTAAAGTTGACATAGCAGTACTGAATCAAATTAAGGAAAATTTGCTGCTGAAGAAATTTCTGAATACTGGCAAATTAGATTATTTAAGTAATACAGCAAATTCACAGGAACAGCTAAAGGACAATTCTTTAAAATTGCAGTAACATGGCTAAAGGTGGAGTATGTAGTGAAAAAATAATCTGCCGAAGTAAGCAAATTCAAGCCTTCAAAGATGAAAATGTAGCTTTATTTGCAATAAAACCTTGCTTTACAACGTGGCATATGTGTTTTCTTTAAAATAAAAACAAAACAAAAACAAA
>VZTM01020015.1:9212-20679 GCA_013400555.1 Jacana jacana | reverse complement strand
GGGCTGGCTGACGGCGGAGGCGGTGCTGCTGCCGTTTCCTTCAGCCGCTGGCCTTCCTCTCGTCCTCGCTCCTCCTCAGCCTTCTCCTCCTTCCTCGACGGCAGCGGGGCTGCGGCCCAGCCTGGTTCCCCTGTTACTGTGTACCCACCCCGCAGCCGCTGGGAGCCCCGCCTCGTACCCCTTTTGGCCGTTGCAACTGTTCCTTTAGAGCCGCCCTCGTCCCGGCTGGCACAGGATGGTCATGCCCCGCTGACCTGGGGCCGGCGCCCTAAGGGAAAGCGCCACTGCTGGGCCGCCCTGCTCGCCCTGGCCCGCAGGCCGCTTGCGTGAGCCTCCACCTCTTGGACCTGTCCCCGGCTTAGGAACACACACACAGACGCGCCCATTTGGCAGCAGATGGTGACTGAGCTGCTCTGAAGTTTTAATGTAATAGCCTTATCTACCTGCTGTCTGCCCACACTGCTCCCGAGTGCCAAGTCAAGCCGCTTAGAACCATCCTTTGTGCTCCCCAGCCTGCCAGCCCCTCTGAGGTCCAAGGAAGGCCATGTTGTCAACAGCATTTATCCATCTTCACCTCGTGACAGACACGTGCCTCCACAGTTTAAATAAAAACCAAAACAGGCTTCATCTTCCTCATTTCCCTACAGAAACACCTGTACCTCAGGTCAGCGTCTTCATTAAACATTGTCCCTTGGGTTTCTCCTCCAAGAGCAGTTCCTGAGATGAAGCCACTTCCAGTTTAAAATTGTCCTTCCTGTACAGCTTCCAGGTCACCTTGAGCAGCATCACAATAAATACCCCTGAACACACAGCCTCTTCTTGCCCAGTAAAGCCAGTCTATTAAAAATAATCCCGCAATCCGTGCATCAACAGGGAATGCATAATGATGGCTGACACCATGCCACCCCCCTGTGAGCTGCGCCCTCCCAGCCGGCCTGTCACCCTCCCTGACACATCTCTCCTCCTGTCTCCTCCACTGTCCTCATACTGAAATCAGGACGACACCTGGCAAGTACAGAACCCCCATGAAGGGTCGCTGGTCAGCAGGAGAGCACCTGGAGTGCAGCACAATGCCAGAGTCAAGTAATTATAGCTCCCGATTCCTACAGGCTTTTTATATATATATGAATATGTATATGTATATATATATACATGTACATAGAGAACAGCCTTGCAGAGAAAACTTAGGGGTACTGGTGGGTGAAAAGCTGGATATGAGCTGGTAACGTGTGCTCATAGCCCTGAAGGCCAGCAATAACCTGGGCTGCATCTAAAGAATGGCCAGCAGTTGAGGGAGGTGTTGCCCTTCTACTCTGCTCTAGTGAGATCCTACCTAGAGTGCTTCGTCCAGCCCTGTGGCCCCCAACATAAGAAGGACATGAACCTGCTGGAGCAGGTCCAGAGGAGGACCATGAAGATGATCGGAGGGCTGGAGTGCATCTCCTATGACAGGCCGAGAGAGTTGGGGTTACTCAGCCTGAAGAAGAAAATGTTCCAGAAGACCGCATTGCAGCCTTTCGGTACTTAAAAGGGGCTTATAAGTAAAGGTAGAAAAGTACTCTTTTCCAGGACCTGTAGCAAAAGGACAAGAGACAATGCTTTTAAATTGAAATAGGGTACTTTTAGATTTAGATAAGGAAGAAATATTTTGCAATGAGAGTGGTGAGACACTAGAACTGGTTGCCCAGAGAAGTTGTGGATGCCCCATACCTGGAAGTGTCCAAGGCCAGGCTGGATTAAGCTTTGACCCAAATACCAGGTCTTTCTTACTAATATTCTACTGTGTCCTTTCACAGTTTCAGATAGCAATACATACTCAATCCTGCATTAAGGAGGAGAACAAAAGCTTTGAGATCCAAAATTTTGTTCTACATTTTTAATTGAGATCCAGGAAACTTTTATTGTATAGAGTATTCCATTTTATTGGCCAACAACATAGACTTCATGTGACTGATTTTTAGAAGGTACATTTTGGATTTCTACAATGATGTTTGCAAAATTCCAGTACGTTTACTTTTTATGTCTCAGTACATAGTGCTCCTGCTGATACAGACAAATAATACAATTACTGAAGCCTTGGCCTTCAGTTCAAAACTTCATGCACCAGTTATGTGCATGCACTGTTCATGCACCAGTTTTGTTTCTACTTGTAGCAGGAATTTTACAGTTTTCAACAAACACTAGCATCTACTTGCATTTCACACAGACACAGTCATATTAATTGCAATTCTGAATTCACTGGAATTTGTTGTCAAAATCTCCTTGGTAACTTAAAAGTCATTGATTAATAAGTATTTTATCTATTTCACAACACTGATAAACAATTACTCTGAATCATAGTACATATTTGTAATTATACTGATATGAAATGTTTTCTTTTTAAAGTTCAATTCAAAAAACATTTGTCTAGTTGCATTAATGCAAGTGGTATTAAGTGTGTACACAGGGCAGTCAACAGTCAGGTTAGAGGTACATGTGGTTTCTTGTGGAATTAAAAAAAAAAATATCAGTGTATGTATTATATAGAAATAAGGAGAGAATAACACTGTAGCTTCTGGGGTCACCACAAGAACCTGTTGCAGTATGCAAAAAAATTGCAAAATTAGTAACAGGTTATTTCCTCCACTTAAGAATCAGTAAATATGCCGGAAGTGCCTGAAGTAATTTGAGATCCCAGTTGCCCACTTAGTCTCTTCCTGTCCAGTTCAGTACCTTTGTGAAACAGTAACAACTGACCTGTCTCACAGAGCCCTTCCTGCTCTTTTTTTCCTTTTAAGCCTCTCTATATTGTATCACAATTTAAAACTACCCCCTGCTGGACACAGCACTTCATGAGAAATGGCACTATAAAAGAGAACTGCCTTACTTGTAGAGATAAAATATTTTCATGTATTTATCACTGCTTTATTGGATATAAAAATCTGATTTTCATTTAACTACCTCTGAGTAATTATAAACTATTGTGATATTCATAACTTTGCATAGCTGACTTAGCTGACAGTAAAAATGTTTTAAACTGGGCATGCAAAGCGCTGTAATGAACCTTTTGTCTTCCATAAATGCATTGTAGATTCCAGTGCATTAAATGTTTACAAATTCTGCTGGTTGTCTTCAAGAAGTGAACTGATGACTCATTTGAGTAACAATGCTTTTGGGCTTATAATGAACTAATGACATACTACAAACCACACAGATGGTTAGGTTTTCTGATTTAAACAAACATATCTAAGATAATATCTTTCTCTGTATTAGAGAATGCAGGTGCTGAAACACGTACTTAAAAGTTGTCCTATCTTCACCTTAATTGAGCTGTCAGTGAGCTACTAATGTTCATGCCATCATGAATCATAGAATGAAGAATGTTTGGGGTTGGAAGGGACCTTGAAGATCACATTGGAAACATTAAGTTGTTCTTCAGAAGTGTTTCACTAACAGAGCAAAAAAAAAAACCCAAACCATTGAAGCAAAAGCTTATAATTGCACTGCTGGTCACCAGTATCATTCGACAGCACTCCAGTAACTCCTAACATGGCTTTTCTGGTCACTTGTGTGTATGCTCCCTAAGGAGGTCAGGTTTTCTGAAAGCCTCTCATCTGCAGGAATGGAGCTAAAGAGATCTGTTTGGACATTTTTGCAATTCTAGCTACTTTTATTTATTTCAGTGCAGCTTCTCAAGGTAATTTGAGATGTTTTTTTTACAAGGATCCTTCTATTGGCATGCATAAGGGTGCATGATCAGGCCAAAGATAGTAAGAAAATGTGAGGCCCGTTGACCTCTGCTGTTGTGAAGATCATCACTCCACATATAACAGTTTTACTACACTTAGACTGGTTTGGATTTTCAGCCAAAAATGTACAGAAAAGCAATCACTGAGAAAATTTACCCCTAAAGTAAATGTAAATATACAAATAAAATTGTTATTTCTCTTATTGCTTTATTATTCCAGAGTGAGATGCACTCCTAGAGAGCATGCAGAAAAGTGGAGCACTGCTAGGTACCAGTTAAAGAATCAAAAAGTGAAGAAGAGTTTGCATGGTCTCTTTCTGGTCTCTTCAAAACAGAAGACCTGAGAGAAACACAGTATGCCAGGGAAAAGCACACCTCTTCTGCCATGACCTTCACTCCAGCTCTACATTTGTAGCCACGGTGACATCTTTTGCCCTTCCCTGTACTCACAACTGCTTGCACACAGTGACCGGGTTAGTCGTAACATGAAGATCAGGTTAAAATGACAGTCTGGTAAAACTACACTAGTACAAATGTCACAAAATGATAAAAGCACTGAAGAATAACAAAGCTGGATGTGCTTATTGCAGTAGACAGTAGTGTGGCCATTACAGCTCTGGCACATACATTACCCATTCTGTTATGCATTCCATATGCTTCTGGTGAGCGTCTGGCCCACGGCGGCTATGTGTCTGGGGTCACATTTCATTATGCTTTCTTATTGATTCTATGAAACACAGGCAGAATTTCTGCAAGATTGCAAACTGCTTCAGAAAAAAACATGAGCAAACACAGATAAAGACTCCACCTTTGTTAAAAACACTTGCTGCCTACAGGTAAGCCCAAAACAACTATACCATGGATATTTATATTTAGTCTTCATCCTCCTCTCCTTTCATTTCTCCCTTCTTTCCCCTCTCCAGATCTTTAAGGGAAATCTCAGAGGGTTTGTGGCAAAACACTGTTCTCAACAAACTATGCAGCTGAATGATAAATAAACATTTCCTACATCCTTCTACTATCCAATGTAACTTTCCTGTCAGAAGGAAATATTCTCTATCATATTACCCATGAAAATAATTTTAGCATGAATGGTTCTGCCTTGTAGCTTAATCTAATAGTTACATCCTGTCTGTACCCCACCAGGAAGGCTTCTGCAGCAAGTCATGTATACCTAATCTGCATGGTAAGAGATTAATGTCTTCTTTACTTGTTCTCAGAAGTCATCCTGTAGCTTTTTATATATTTCTGCATCATTAGTACACAATCTTAGCAAAACTAGACCGTCATACTTGAGTTATTTTTGCCTTAATACGCAATGTCTTAGCACATTCTTTTTCTTTTATTTGAATTTATATAGATTATTAATGTGCTGGTTTACAATTTTACTCCTTTTTAATGCCGTCCCATAAATCCAGTATAACATCTGTGTAATTAGCTAGAACTACATTGTGTAATACTCCAGGAACACCCAAACAGGCCCTGGGCTTGGTAGTATGTCCAGCGAACGGGGAACTTGATCCTGAATATGCTATGCAGTTCCTAGGCTGTTCCTCAACATACTACAGTGAGGTGAAAAAAATACAGAAAGAGCTATTTGCAGTTTCTCAGTCATGAGGCATTCAGGACCTAAATTCAACCTAAAAGGGTATTCTAAAAGAAGGCAGCCATTGGACTGGATTCCACATATCCTGGAAGACAGAGAACATTTGAAATTAGTGTGATGCTGCAATCACAAGCTTTCTTCTAAGCATTAGCACAGACCTCTGACAGTGGATGTCCCTCTGCTGGTACACCGACTGTGCAACTGGAGCACATGTCTAACTATAATGATGCACACTTTTATGAAGTAAAAATAGCAAGGCAACTTTTAAAAATCAAAGTCATTAGAATTGTACTGTTCTTCCCTACCCTTCTGCAAGAGAGAATTTGGTGCAGTCAGGTGCATTTTTGTTCCCTGTTTTCATATGACAATCTTGCATCAAGTCTTCTAAAAAAAAGAACACAGTAAAAGTTGCTTTATAAAAAAACCACTAGTAAATAGAAATATTTGCTTAAAATGTAATTGTCTAGTGATTTGATTAAAATACCTGTTTACTCTTTCTTGACAGATTTCTTGGGAAAATAAAGAAACTTGCTTGTAAATGGATTCATGCATGTTTTTATCTTCATTAATGTCAGAGAACAACAACAAAACAAAACAAAAGTTGAAAAGATTTATCAGTGCTTATAAAGAGCTGATAAATCTATAAAGGCTGATAAACCTATATCAGCCTTTGCAAATCTGACTGCATTTCCCATCCATTCACCTTGGAAAATAGACAGAAATTATATATGCAGAGTATTCTGATCAGTTGTGCATTTGACAAATTATGTTGCTTGCATTAATCATAATAAAGATTTTTTAAAAGCATCAGAACAAAGATTCTTTATGTTTAGGGAGCCCTTGGGCATTATGAGCATAGCAAACCTAATGTTTTATCCTTAAAGTAAAAAAAAATAAAAAAGAAAAATATCCCACAAACATTGAAATAACTTACTGTAATAACCAGAAAAGCTAAAAGTTATTAATGCCTTGTCTCATGTTGTAAGCCAGACCGTGCATTATTTTTCTATATAATAAACAAGAGGTATAGACAAACAATGTTTCTTTTTCCTGGATTTGAGAAATGGTGAAGCTTGTAAAATTGAATAGCCCCACCATCTTTCAGTCCTTAGGCAATCGCTTCTCACGTTGCCAAAGCAATGAGAAAGAAATATTATGATTGGAAGAAATTACTGCAGTAACTTCCCTGTCAAAGTACGTGCTAACCTCAGTACAGTTACAGCAGAACCGCTTTCTATGTTTATTTGACATCAAAGATTCTATTGCACTCAATGAGTAGGTAGGAAACCCACTGAAAGAATTCATGCTTTTTATGGCAGGTGATGTGGCTTAATGCTGAAATCCTACCTATTCTTAACAAATAAGCAGCATTGCAATGGATTCCATGGCACAGATATCTGCCACGGTCAAAATGCGAATGGGCTGTGATTGCACTTCGGTGTGGAAGAGCTCTGGCAGGCATCAGTGCTTGGGCAAGGCCTTTTCCAGCCAGAGGAGGTGGCAGAAGCTCTGAGTCTCCCTGAAGCTGGAGGCATAAAAGCTGTCATGTTGAGCTATGGAGAGAGGCACCTTCAAAGAAAACCCCATGTCTGGCTGGAAGTTACGGTGTGGTTACAGTCAGAGACAGCAGCTGGTGGTAGAGGAGTAGTTTGGAAATACCAGCATGGATACACTGTGAATCCAGTGTACAGTTCCATGTTCATAATGGAATTCAAGTTTTTTCCAGCTCTCTAGATCAAGTGCATGAAGGAAGAATGAGACCAGAGTATTTTGGAGTGAACTACTGGAATATATTTAAATACATTTAAGCTTTTTACGCTAGTACTAAGTAGCACACACAAAGTGAAAGTATATTGAGGAGAAAACTGCTTCTTATGTTTAGCTCAGTAGTTAGGCAATGTTTTGAAGCTGTTCTTTCAGCTTAAAGAAATGCATTCATACTAATTTCTGGTTGCTAAATTTCTGTATATATATATCTGTGGAGTTCTGTAGAGTATCATCTGAGTCCCAGAGCCTTCCCTAAGGAAGATAATTTCTTACTTTTCTTATTTCCTCTGGCAAAGTTATTATTAAATTTCCGGGTTCTAGTGCAGCATTGATGGAAGCTTGGGCCAATGGGAGAAAGGCTTGTAAAGATAAGCAAGTTTCATTTTATGTTCTTTGGACTTGCTCATTACAATACTCTGTAAAGTGCCTTGAAGAGCTCATCCAGAAGACATACTTTTCTTTCCCCAGGTTTCATTTTTAAAGGGACATTATTTCCTTCTTCTTAACATTCTGTTAGAAAAGAAGGAGCAGTTCAAAGAGTGTAGATAGACACTCAAGTGTAGATAGAATTGTGAACACCTCAAAAGTATAGCTTCAAAGAGCAGCTTTGTCCAAACTCTAGGAACTTTATTCTACTGAGCTTCTGACAGGAGCTGGAAAGAGGGTGCTTGGACAGTGCTGGCTGGCCTGGCAAGCAGGCTCGTTCAGCACAAGCAGCCTGTTTGTATCCTGGGGATGTGGAAGAAAGGTACAATTCCCGAAAACTAATACATCAACAAGACTAAATATGGTAATGACAATGTTAAACTCACAAATAGGAAGCCAGATATTCAAGTGGTGGTCTGGAGAGCAGCCCTGAGGAGAAGGACTTGGGAGTGATGGTGGGTGAGAAGCTCAACATGAACTGGCAGTGCACACTGGCAGCCCAGAAAACCAGCCACATCCTGGGCTGCATCAAAAGAAGAGTGGCCAGCAGGTCACAGGAGGTTATTCTACTCCTCCACTCTGCTCTCGTGAGCCTGTGGCCATCTTTGGAGTCCTCAACATAGGAAGGACATGGACCTGTTGGAACGGGTCTAGCGTAGAGCCACAAAGATGATCAGAGGCCTAGAGCACATCTCCTATGAAGATAGGATGAGATAGTTGGGGTTGTTCAGCCTGGAGAAGAGAAGGCTCCGGGAAGACCTTATAGCAGGCTTCCAATATCTGAAGGGAGCCTACAGGAGAGCTGGAGAGGGATTCTTTTCCAGGGCATGTAGCAACAGAACTAGGGCTAATGATTTTAAATTGGAAGAGGGGAGATTTAGATTATCAGAAAGAAGTTCTTTCCAGTGAGGGTGGTGAGACACAGGAACAGGTTGCCCAGAGAAGCTGTGGAAGCCCCATCCCTGGGAGTGTTCATGGCCAGGCTGGATGGGACTTTGAGCAACCTGGTCTAGTGGGAGGTGTTCCCAGCCATGCCAGGGGGTTTGGATCTCGATGATCATTAAGGTCTCTTCCAACTCTAATGATTCTATAATCCTAAGTGTGCTTCTCTAGGACGCAATAATAATTCTTTGAAAATTCCCCTGGTTTATACCATAACCATGCCGAATACAAGCCAGCACATGCTCTTGTAGTGTAAGTGGTGGAGACTGGATGCATTCATGGAGAGTACTGTGGAGTACATTACAGGGAAAAAACTTTCAGTGTAAGTATAGTTTAAGAACAGTTAAGACCTGAATCAGATTATACAGGGCATTTGTCATAATTTGTGGGTGAAGGTGATTCAAGAAAATATAAAGTATCTCTTAGAGACGGTGCATACCCTGTCTCTGAGCAGGAGGATGGGCTAGGTGACCTCTTTGAGATCCTCCTAGATTTACATTTCTATTGTATTTGTGACAAATCCTTTTCCTGCTGTCTAAACCCTCTCCCTCACCTGGATTAACAGATTTCATTTGAACTTCATGGCTGTTCTAATTTTAGCGATGACTTTAATACTGTGTGTTCAACCACCACCCATGTGATTTACCTGATAACTTGGGTGTGCCTGTATTAAGGCATCTAGAGGAAGAATCCCTGCCTTTCAATATGTTGGCAGAAGAGGCGGAGGATTTTTTTTTTTTCCTGAATAATTATATACAAAACCTCTGAAGTGCCCTTCAGGGGCATTAAAATGAAGTTACTTAGTAATTACTGAGGTTGTTACAGTTGCTATCATTTTTCATTTATAATTCTGAGGTTATAACCTCAGCTAAGAAAAGGAGAAGCAGCAGACAAAACCAGGCAAACCTAGGCAATTCCAGGGTATGCAGTACATGTACACCTATCAGAAATATTCCAGACAAGTTGCTTTCTGTAGCTTACAGAAGAACAGCTGCCAGCTCAAAGCAAGTCAGAAAACAACAGGACCCAGTTAGAATCAGAATAAAATCCATATCTTGTAACTTTCTGCGCCCTTCAAAACTTTCTATTCTAATTCTTTCTATTCACTTCCTTCTAAAAGAGATTTACACAAAGAGGTGAAGTCTTTTGCAAATTGCCCATCCTCAGAGAATAAAGACTTTGTGAAAAAAAAAACCAGCATACTGAGAAATAATGAAATGGGCGAGATACGGGCTTCCACTCTGTGTGTCACAAGCCAAGAAGTTACAATAAATTTTAGAGAATGGTGTTTAATTCTCAGGTGCTATTTTACAGAAACTACAGAAACTAACTTTTTTTTTTTTTTCCTCANAAAATATCTTGGGAGAATTTGATTCTCATAGGTCTGGTGATGGCCACTGTGGGGTGTAAACACTGTGAGAATGAGGGGTTGTACTTAGATATTTAATTTTATGTGACCTGGAGGTAAAAAATAATATCATAACTTCATTTTTTTAATTAGCTTATAGCATGCCACATCTTGATTATGATCTTTCCACAAGGTCCCAGTGTTCACCAACTGAGGCAAAACTCTGTATGATGATGGCAGTCAGCAGACCCATGGTCAATAGCATACAGCTTTTTGTCTGAAGTTTCACTGTATTCACACAAATATATTTTACTAGGAATAATCCTTTATAATGACCCATCACTGTATACACAAACATAAGGCACTGGTGTGGGAATAATTTGTAAAGAGAACTTGGGTTTCTGCAAAGTAGCTGCCACACTGGAGGATTTTGACAAAAACGTGTGTAGGACTATGGGAAACATTTATTTTGAATAAGCAACAAAATGACAGCTTGAAGCCAGTTGTACCAAGGGGATGGCTCAGCACCACCAGATCCAGGAGTCTGACTGGTAGATAAGCCTAGGAAAATACTGTTGCTGTGTGGTAACATGGTGCTCACTAGGCTTGGAAAACTTGGGAAATTAAGATGTCCTCTAAAATTTGACTTTTACTTAGACTGATGACACTTAGAGCAGTGATCCTAACTGGTGTTAGGACATGAGGATCGTGCAGAGTTATGCCCCCCAACAAGAACATCAGCATTCAGCAGACCTGCTTGGGGCCACATAACACAAGACTCTTAATGCTAGTGTTATCTCTGTTGTCTTATTTCTGCTAGAATAAACTTGTCCATCTAATTTAAATTGACATTTGGGAAAATCAAGTTAATAATTAAATTTGTTTCTATGGTACAAGTTTGTATCTTGTATCCCAGGAAACATGAGGCATGAGGAGTCCTCCTATCTAAATACAACGAATAGGAAGAAAACGGTGAATACTGGCAGAAGGTCAGCATTTCACGAATTCCTTATGCTCTGTGGGTGTGTCCTGAGGATTGAGCATCCGTAGAATTTCACCTGTCAGTTGGCATTTTCTTCAGTGTGGAATTGCTGGTAGAAATAAAGTTTGATGTTAAAGATTATGATCATCCTAATGACAATACAACCTGACATCGTTGCAGTAGGTAATAGAAATAGTACAGTGCAACACTATTTGCCAAGATAAATTCTCACATATCATGGTCTTGTGTTTTACTAAGGAATCTCACTAGTTCCAGTAGATAAACAGGGTACCTCTGTTAGTCAAAGGCTGTGATTTATTACCTGGGTGGTTTTTCATGTTTTCTATCTTGTTCTTATTAGGAATCAGCAGATTGTACTAAGCATTGCTGTATTTTATTGTTCAGGTAAGATAGGATCCTTCCTTTTAATTGAATTCCTGTCAACAGTTAAAAGATTTGTCTGAACAATTGATTTCTGCCATACAAATTTCATTTTCCTACATTCTTTCTCAGTCTCTTTGTGGATATAAACCTTCAGGTTCATCCTCATTTAAGCTTTTCCTTTGTGACTTTCATTTCTCTCACTGTTACTCGAGTGCATTGGCAGGAATGCATTTCCAAATGATGGCACTTTTCTGCAGAAATTGTAGATTTCAACCAGACAGGAAA
>VZTM01020014.1:3660-25286 GCA_013400555.1 Jacana jacana | reverse complement strand
GTGGAGTCTCCATCCCTGACTGTGTTTAAGAGTCGATTAGATGTGGTGTTGAGGGATATGGTGTAGGAGAGAACTTTGCAGAGTAGGGCTGATGGCTGGACTTGATGATCCCAGGGGTCTCTTCCAACCTAAATGATTCTATGATTCTATGATTCTATGAAATGCTAGAAGCTTCTCAGTTACAAATGCCCACTTTCACCACAGAAGTTAACTGGAGGATAGCCAGCATCATCCAAACCAAATTCACCAACCCCCCCCCGCCACACACACAAAAGAAAAATATAAAATTGGCTCTCACATCCTAAAAGAGGTGAATACACAAATATCTGGCAGAAAACTTCAACAAAGCAGAAACCCAAATTCTGCCTCAAGATGGAAAGACAGCATATTATAGATATCTGTACCGAAGACTACTGACCAATGCATTTTTCTTGCTGCAGTGCAAAGATAATACACTGAAAGCCTATTACGATCAGCAAAAGCACCGATCTTTTGTTAGTAATCAGATTAAGAGGCTTCTTTTTTTGACAGCTTTCATTACATGTCATACAGATGTGACACGTATCTGCTGACAGAGCTCTATGTGTGTAGACATTGCGTTACAGTACAGAAGCTACTTTCGCTTTGGGATCCCTAATGGCTAATTCTTTTGGTCTTTTTACCTTAAGAACTTGGTAGCTTTGGCCTATTTCTCTTGAGCCTCTGCAGTGAGGGTCAGTGGTGAGCAGGTTGCATTTACTTACTGCAAAATTTCTTGCATGCTCATAAGATGCCAGATAAGCCAAGGAAGGATCTAGGAATTGCTCAGGAAGTCGAGCCTTTGAAGGAAAAAAGTCCTGAATGCATACCAAATCCAGGCTCCCAAGTGACTCTCAAAACCCCAAAGGACTGTTTGGCTGGGCAACGCCAAACTTTTCAACAAACTTCCAAGAGTTAAGTGTTTACAAAGAAAAAAGTTGCAGGTCTTCTTACTAAACACTTGTAGAGATATTCCAACTGCTTATAAAGAGCAGTTCCATACACTGAATGTGTAAATTTAAATGGGACAATTTTGTATGCAAAAGTTAATGCGTTTTGAAGTGGCCGCACAGGGATAAGGGGTGAAGGGGAAATAGTGACTCTGCTATCAAATAATGAATAAGCTGTTTAAAATGAAAAATCTGCCATGGATGTACTGTCTTGATCTGTATTTTGAAAAACAGCCAAATTCAGACTTGATACTGACACAGTATCAGAGTTGTTTTAGATCTGCCAGGGCCAAGCTCTTAGACTGTCATTACTAGAGATAGGGTTAGATGACAATGTTTTTTTTAAAATTTATTTTTATCTTTCTGCTCTCTGAATCTGACTCAAGATCAGATCCATAAGATATGCCTCTCTTAGCTCTGGTTCCATCCCAAATTTAAATTTCTGTGTATATCATACTGAATTTTAAGGATCAAAAATTTGTATAAGATTCTCTGATTCTGTCCCACTATTCTCTTAAAGCAAAAGATGCTTAGCATTTTAACACCCTTAATTCTTGTCCCAGTATTCTCCAACTTTAAGCAGGTTGTGCTCAATAAGAGGAAATCAAAGACAACTTCTGCACAAGGTTTATGTTACATGTGCTACATTTCATTATAAAGTATTTTTTAATGAAAATTTAAACCTCTAAGAAGTTTCAGCAGCTGTACTTTTGAACATTTAGTCTGACTGTCATTGTTCAAACAAAACCATCTTTGTCACATTTCTTTTTTGCAAGCGGAACAATTGCAGGGCTGGAATAAAAACCGGCAAAGGAAAATGATTAGCGGTGGATGTTCCTGCTACTGTTGCTTAGGGGCTGTCCCTGTCACATTTGAATAAGCCTTCTAAAACTTGATGATTGCTTTTTTGTAGCAAAGGAAGTGATCAGATTAACCACAGACCATTTGTTTCTCCTGTCGTTAACTCATTTCATTTCTTACTGATGTCTAAATATACTGTAAGGGTAGGGGTTTGGGTTTTTTTCACTTGTTAGAGATTGTCTGATTGCCTAAGTAGTTATTCTACCATTACAATTATAAATGCAAAGACATATTTTTCTTCATAAAATTATCTCTTCTTCAGATACCCAACTTGAAAAGTCTTGGCAAAATAGGTAATTTAACACTTCTATCAGACCCTTCAGAGGAACCGAGGCAGACAACCAAAAAGTGAAGTACCAAAATAATTGGATTGTCTTTGGAAAAAAATTAGCTGAAAGAGTAGGTAATTTTAAGAGGAGGTTAAAAACCAATAGTGAATTATGTTGCAGAAAGTGAAAGTGTAACGCAAGAGAGGCTCAGTCAACAGCACAACTGTCTGTGAAACAAGAGGAAAGAAAACTAATTTAAATAAACCACATGGCGATCCTTCAGAGAAGCGATTTGTATAAGAGTCTCCACTGCATTTAAGAAACATCATGACCTTTGATTTCCTTCAGTCCAGTTCCTGTTGATGTATCTTATGATTTGGTTACTTATCAGTTCAGAGGAAAAGAGAAGTCCCTTTAGAATTCTTTACTCTTTACCCAAATTTTGTTCTGAAGTACAAAGGAACAGGGTACTTTGCTGACACACTATCTTCTTTTCAGAATAGAAGGGTTGGAAGAGGACAGTAAGAGACAGCTTAATTTTACCTCTGCTGCCTGTTCAAATTAGGTGAGACAAATGCAGAGGTTGAGAACAGCAGTAAAGGTTACAGTTGAAATAGGAGGCAAATTACTACTACTACCAGGCAGCAGGAAGGAAACAAGAGGAATTCTGACTCACAGGTGTGTCTGAGTCAGTGTTTCTTGTGACGACAGCTGAGAGAAGTGGTAAAATTATGCATTTCCCTTTGCTTGGGCTGTGATTTCAAAACACAGACAGTTACGAACAGACATCAGCATTACGATGTCTCTCACCCAGCTGCAGTAGGAAGACTTGGAAACACCAGAACTGCATTCCAAATACTTTACAAATGTGTAGGATTAAAGAACAGCAAACCTCCTTCCTCCAAGCCCTATATTTACCATTTAAAATTCAGTGAAAGGAAAACTTGATGTTAATATTATTTATGAACTACAATCCATGGTTATAGTTTCTGGTTGTATATGGACCCATCCCATTTTCCCTGCTTTTGCATCTCAAATGACTTCTCAATCTTTGCCTTACACCCAACATTGCTCTTCAGTTCTAAATTTCAATCACGTGTGCTGCTTTCACAGAAATAATTACAACATGCACTGCAGCGTCAGTTCTCTCTGAAGGGAACCACCTATAAATTTGAGAAGCTGGCTGAACTGAGTCATTTCACTGCTGGTATGTACTACTTACAGCACAGCCCTAATTGCTGGCTGCAGCTGAAAGTGGATTTTTAAATATTACTGTGAGGGATTCTTGTACTCTTTTGTAGAGGACAGGACCACAAGAACTACACCTTCCTCTCAGAAGCTGGAGACTAACAAAATGTTCTCCTAGAAGAATAAAAACTGAGTGACTACAACCCTTATAACCTGTTTCCTACACACACACACAGAGTTAAATTGTTCATATTACAATAGAGAAATTCTGCATTTTAATAGTCAGATCCTTCTGAAAAATTAAGGAATGCTTTCTTGTTACTAATGACCTCCATAAAGTTTAAATTTGGTCCAGAAGTATTATACATATATTCAAAAGCTTTTACAGCTTCTTCTAAAGCCATACAGGAGGGGAAAAAAAAAAGTTTTGGGCCATTCATTACAAAGGAATTCTGCCATTAAAGGGGCATGGATCCATCTTGAATATCAGGTTCTTTCAGGTCATTTGGGATATACCTTTGATGGACAAGTAGGCAAGGACACTCTCAATACTTAGTGACTATCAAGCAGAATAACTTTGACCTTCCCCTTTTCCTCCATATGGTCCTAAACATTATCATGCACTCTCAAGGTATGGAGTTACTGGACTTGTTTCCTAAAGGGAAAGAAACTTTTACTTTTTTTAAATTATTATTTGCTGCATGCCCATTCTATTTTTGAAGGACAGTCACATGAACAGGCAGCAAATACATCTGGTGTGAATGAAAAGATTTGCTCGTGGATTTGGGCCTGATGCCAAAACAAGGCATCAGAACTTCAGCTGAGGATCTGAGAACAAAGCAGGAGCAGAGATGTCCAGCACAAGCACTATGTACTCACTGTGTAAGGAACGGCACTTCACTCTTAGAAGTAATGCTACTTTCATACTGAAGAATAATTAACCAGAAAACTCAAACCCACTTTTGACCTGCTATGTGCCATAAAGCCTGACCAAAAAGATTTCAGAGCACGTGAACCATCTGCCTATGTACAGTAAGATATTCAATAAGGTTACTATAAAAAATATGCTGGAACTACTGTGGAAAAGAATTCTATGGACAAGGAAGTAGCAAATGCTGATGAGCTGAGCTTTACCAGTAAGTATTAGTGATTTATTACAAAAACAGCTGCATTAGTACACTTAAACTACTTCCCCCCCACCCCCCAATTGCTAGCTGTCTGTTACTAGTTGGAAAGAGACTCTCAGTTCTACTTGCCTGCTTGGCATTTAGCATCATTCTCCACCCACACAGTCTACTCAAAATGGCACCCACACTGGAAATTTTATGCTTTTCAACTTCTATTTTCCATCTGTATCAAATTCTACTACATTCCACCTGCAATTCCAGAAGACAGCTAGAGTTTGTTGTCTTCGTGCTCGCTCTGCTGTTCACACTCATTCTCCTTTCTCTTCTCCGGCCCTCCCATTAAGCAAGTTGAGCATTTTAAACTCTAGCATACTCCATACTCCATCCAATATGCAATGCCTGAAAGAGCAAATAAAGAGAACAAAAACAACTGAAAAAGTGAACATTGGCTAGCTCCTTGCATTCCACTTTTACTGAAGTTGGGATTTCATGAGGTAAGTAAGTGTCCCAAAACACTTCAAAACGTTTACAGCTCTGGAACAAATACTGTAGAATTCCTCTAATTTGGCAATGTATTTTATCCTTACCTATAGGTGTCATAAAAAAAAAGGTAATTGAAAGCAAAGACAACAGCTCAGTTTGGTGTGCATACTGCAAGAAAAAGCAGCACTCTCAGGATCATCTTCTGCTCTATTCCCACACCAACTGGCAGAGACGGTGCTGCCAAACACCAAAATTTACTATCTCCCTCATTCCCCACTGGCTGCCCGTATTTGGTGCCCACTCCTGTCAGGGATAACATCTCCCATGAGCATGCAGTTGAAAGCACGCCCCCGCAGTTACCAGTCCAAGGGCTGCTTCCCTCGGCACACAAGTCAGCCACCCACGCACTGGCCTTTGTTACAGAGCAGCACTGCTGAGGACAGTAACTTAGGAAACCTCTTGCCAGCCCAGAGGGAAAGCAGAAAAAGCGCTCTCTTGGAAGCAAACTTTGTCACAGCTAAGTGAATAGAAGGCACTCGTGTTTTTCACAAGGGTAGGAACAGAAACACAGACGACTAGTAATAGCACAGTATGTAACTAGGCTTTCTACATCGTTGTTTATCAATCAGCCATGGTTTGTTCAAAGGTCCATCACCCGTAAAATAAACGGATTATTTTTGAAATGAGCAAAGCAGCTTTGTTCCAGGAAATACTGAACTCAGCCTGGTGGAGTATTGCAAGGAGTTTTAGAGGAAAAGTTCCCTGAAGCATTTCTCAATGGACAAGGACTTAGAGGGGGAACTGCAGAACTGTAGCCACAAATAAATGCGAGATCCCTTTTTTTGTTGCTCTTCTTAAAAAGCCATAGGGTTACAATCAAACTGTCCAGTGACAGAGGCAAATAAAAATACATGAGACAAGCACCTCAGCCCCGGCAACATATTTACAAGCTCTTTCAAAGACAGGCAACCAGGAAATGTAGACAGACCTGTTTGAAAATAGCTTAGAAACAGCATGACTGTATTGTCCGTTTCTATTAATAACTACACGTAAGTATGGTTATATTTTTATGAGTTTTAATAGACCTTGCCTTCAATATGAAGGTAATTAATTTATAACTTTGTTTTCTGGACTCCAAAACATATTTTGCTGTGTCAGTTTGCATTCCTGTTTATAGCATTTCTTTCCAAAGTCTAAGTGCCTAGTAAATCAGCTCATAGCCCAGAAACCAAGCGGTACATTTAGTCTCACACAATAACAAGGAACCATCTCAACACAATCCACTGCGGCCATGCTCTATTATTGATTCCCGCAAAATCCTATGGTTCCAGTTACTTCCGTGTGATGCAACACCTCGGCTGTGAGACACACTCGATTGTGTGAAAATATCTTCCACAAAGGTGAAAGAGGCCTTTCAGTACCTCTGAACTTGAAGCATTTGCATTGCCACTAGGAAATAATTAATAGAAATATATGCCCACTAAAGAGACGCATGTATTTTGCAAACTCTGACTACGCAAAAAAGGAAAGCAGTGAGTGTTGGGCATTGAGAAGTTTCCCAAGATGTTACAGTAAACATCTTTTGCAGATTAGACTTCCACCCAAGTTGCCCTGAATAGCTTTGGTACTGGACAACTGGATATCTGAAATAATCACAGACAGCAAGTTTTTGTACAGGGAAGTTCCCACACCATGGCTGACTACCACTGCTTGTCAGCCCAGAGCACTGCTATACCCAGGAAAGGTGCTCCACATGAATGCTCTGTAGAAAAGTGAGCTCAACTCTCCTGCTTATCCGTCTTTTCGATTAGACATACAGCTATGGAATCCAAAGCCCTGTGAAGCCACGAAGCCAAGCCCCAGAGATACCATTAGTCATACCTGAATCTCTTGCTTCCTATTCAGCAATATCAATACTGCACCTCTTATTCAGCAGGTGTTTAATTTTGTAACCTAAGACAGTGAACAGAGCACTCAGCACCTCTGCCTTTGACTGATACAGGAGCTTAGGGGGGATAGGCAAGATGACAGGCAGAGAGTAGAAATAAATCTTACCCAGAATATTTCTCCAGAAGACATCAGCTGAAACCAGAGAGGGCCCATTCAAACTCTACAATCAGTTTTTTGGGGGGGTAAAACTTCTTTTTGTCACCTTTGAAAAACAATGAATAATAGAAGCTCAATATGGTATAAAACTTTCTTTTCTATCTTATCTGTCCTTCCAAACTTCCCAGTTATCAATATGCAAAGTTAAGGGAAGAGAGTTCATCAATCTGTGTGGGCAGTAGGAGCTAAGATTACAACCAAACTACTGTATTTGCTTTTTTTGTGATACAGACTATCACTATCACAGTGTAAGCAAAGGGCTCTGGAGAGTAGAGGAGAAAAGGGCACAAAAGAAAAAAAAAAAAAAAAACAAACTAAACATCAATAGAAAAAGGGCAGACTTTTCTTCTATGCCATTTTCCAATACTTCAAATTTGATTTTTAATTTTATTGAACATCTCTTCTAAATAGTTTAATTCTTTATTGGTGAATCTAAGAGATTTTTTTTTCCTCAAAATAAACAGTAAGAATATCCACTATTTAAAAAAAAAATAAATGTACTCTTTGACATGAAATAATTTTCCCCTTGGACATTCATGTAAAACAGGCTTTACTAAAACAACATGCAAGACAAACTATTAATGCTGGTGGGGGTTCAACAGAGTCTCAAGATCTTAACTGTGCAAGTTGTTTTTGTTGGTTTTTTTTCTAATGTATATGGGGTTATTGGATGCCACTTTTTCTGATCTGTGTAAAAACTAGGCATGATTCTGTAATCACTACAGTCTTTATGGAGAAGCCTGGGCAAATATAGGAATACAGCAGCCTCAGGACACAAGTAAACTTCCTCAGCTTAGAAATAAAATGTAAAACTCCACATAGTGATGATTTCCATTCTTAGATTATTTGTATATTCGTAGGACAGGTTTACTCATCTCTTAGCATTTCAAAAGGTTTCAATGACTTTATGTTAAGTCTGATAAGGGCTTTTTAAATTTTAATTTTAATGGGGAATTCATAGGCTTGAGTTCTTCCAGTCATCACGCCAGTATAATGTACAGCAATGATGGAATGTAGGGCACTGCCACTATGAATTTTTATAAATACAGGGCTTTGATGTCATGGTTTAAATATTTTTTTCTTTACTGTAAGATATCACAGAACTAGTCATCATTGGCCTAGACTTTTCCCCCCAGTTAATTTCTTTCATTTTCCTCCCCCATTCACCCTTTTGCAATAACTATGACTGTCGTGGCTATTTAAAAAGGCTATTTCTTTCCATCACACCAGCTGTACATGGAGAAGATGAAACTGACTCATTTGGCTGCATGGGAAGTTTTTACTCAAAAAGAGAAAAAACTCAAAGAAACGAAGCCAGGTTTAGGGTTTTTAGGCAACTCCTGGTGTCCACTTTTTAAAAGGTCTTTTGAGAATTACAATCAAGCAGTCAAGATTTAAAGTTGCATATAAGCAAGCTCATCTATGGAAAGACTCTTAAACCAAACACATCCACTTTCCTCAGGATAAAATTCTGCCTGTATAAGTAAGATTTTAGAAACTGCTTCAGTGGTTTTTTTTTTTGGTCCTTACACAAATTTATATAAATACACACATATGGAGACAGAACCCCCACAGAAGTGTAGAATTTCCCATAGAAGTCATGCACATTTTGAAAACACACATTTTTACGTTTATGCTGCTAACCACTCATGAAAAGCCTCAGTGACAATTCGGCCAGTCTGGAGAGCCACACTTTACATTTTGTTTTAAACCAACACAGCCCCATTGATGTCAACTTACTCTAATTTTACATCTCTCCTGAAAAAGGCTCAGTATATTTTAAAAATACCATACTATTATTACATTGTAAGACCACCATTTAAAACCCAAACCTTTAAGGACATGTAAATTTGTATATCTCAGAATATATACTGCTTAAATGCTTCATGCGATACAGTTAAACATTAGCCATAATTAGAGCTAATGCTTTTCCTGCTGGTTCTACAAGATTGTTGTTCTGAAAATAGTCTGAGTGAAAACAAAACCTACCTAACATTACTCATACTCCTATGAACCTGTAGTAACTTCACTGAAAGGAATAGTCCTGTATTTTCTGCAGTTTGCTTGGGCCAATCTGACATCATTATTTCCAAGATTATTTTAAAATTCCATTGAAATACAATAAAAATGTGCAAGCAAAATCCAAATGAGGCCTCACATAACTTCTTGATAGAAGAGCTACAATTGCAATAAATTTATTACACTTTAAATTATTGACAAAGTTCTGACAGACTCTTATCCTACTCTTTATTCCCAAGCAGCTTACGAACGGTATTTTAGTATTTGAAAATCTGGCTGACAGAACCAATTAAAAGAAAAAAGAAAAAAAAAGTCCCATAAAGTCCCATGACATTTTTTCTGTTCTATTTATCAGATATTCACAAAGAATATATATATTTTTTGAGCTCAAAATTAATTTCCCAGGCATTGCCTCCAGTGTTCAGTCAAGTTTCGCAACTTCAGCAAACAAGCATTCTTTCAAAGTGCCTTCCCTAATGCCAAACAGATATGCTGGTCAAAGTGAAAATGTAGAAAGCCTGAGCACACAGCACCTTTTAAAAGAGACTGAATTATAAACTGACAGATAAGCTATGCAATATTTGGAAACAGATCAAGTGCTATTCACATAAATGATGAAGAAGATCCCACATTTCTTTCTTATAAAAATAAATATCTTTGTAAAGCATCACCTTAGTAAATACAGTTTTAGCTGTGGTACCTACCAGGAAGAATTTGGAAACTCTAGAAAACATGGTAAACAAATCCATTTTATTTAAACAATAATGTTTTCCACAAGATTCTGCTTTCTCAGCATTGCTGCTATCAGCACAACGCTGAGCTGTAATAAGCTGTTCACCTACACTATTCCAAGGAACTGTTACTCGGTGTAAACACCATTCTATTTGTTTGAAGACAGCTCTACTCAGTCCGGCTGAGGAAGGTGTCCCTCAACACAACCAGAACAGTGAGCACTTGGGAGCACTTTTGAGTAAAATCAAAAGCTGATGTTTGTATGATAACGTCAGCGAAACCAAGCCATTTAACTAGAGCCACAGACATCTATCTTTAAACAGATTTCAATCTCAACTTACTGTATACAGCATCTTCACTCTAACTGTTCTCTATAATTATTTTGCCTCTTCAATTCCTTTCTTCCTCCTTCAGTGATGGTTGGTACAATTGCACGGGAAGATATGACAGTCTTCTGCTACTTCCACTTTGACACAGTAGCAGAAGAGGACCAGGAGTTGAACACATTTTCCATTAGGGTGTTTACATAATCACTGCATTACTTGAAGATTTTTAAAAGGTTTTATTTACTGTCCAAATTCTCTTGTTCCAAATACCCTTCCAGAACTTTAGCTGCTTAGCATTCATCCATGATAAATCCTGCAAATTTTCTCCATTTATCCTAAGGAGATTTCCGAGTAGTTTACATGCTATGTTTCTGATTTTTGGCTCAACCCACTACACTCTTGGTAGGCTTCACTGCTTAGTAATCACGTTTGATGGATTTTAAATCCAACTGGCATAATTTAGTCAAGTGGAAGGAAAAAAAATAAATATAGAAAGTCAATGACTCAAGGGGAGCAAGTTCACAAGAGAATATTTTCAGCCTTGGACAAGAAGGGGAAAAAAATATGCATGTTATATAAAAATATAAAAATATATTCCCTTTACAAAGTGTGTTGCATTTTATTAATATTTGACCTGGCATGCACTGTCACACACACACAGTATCTACCATGCTCTGCCCTCTCAAAGTAGAGATCTGTCTGGTTTCCATTAAAGTCACAACGACCTATAATCGCAGTGGCAGTAAATTAAAATGGATATTCTACATGGGCAGAAAATGTAGCAGATATATAGGAACAGACAGTCTGCTGAAATATAAGTCAAGGTAATGCCATGGGCTTTACTATGCCACAAGGCTGTGCAAGGATATGAAATTAGGTTAAAAAGCTTTGGGAGTAAGGCCTCGTTAAATTTCAGAGTAGCAGAATGTGCCTTTATTCAGGGTGTACAAAGTAAATTTCTCCTGCCATTACACTGCTTTAGCTGACCACAGGGTTAGAAAGAAGAAAGGTAGTAAGAACTCCCCCACATCTCTAGAAGTTGCGTTGAGATTGTACAAAAAGAGGCAAAATTACTACACTTAGCTTCTGTACTTCACTGAACGGAAAAAGGTCTCTGAATATATTCAGTCTGCTATTTTAAAGTTTTCATCTCCTTCAGAAGATGCCTTTAAAAATTCTCTTTGGGAAGTCCTGAGCCAAGTTTCAATCAATTATCCCAGCATATGGACTTCACCCCCTGCAAGCTATACAGTCTCTTCAGTTGTGGACAGTGAAGGCAGACAGCAAAGAAGCACACGAACAATATGGTGACAGTCTTGCTGAGGCTCTTTTACATTGACCCCATCCCCCTAGCACTGTCTCACATGTCAGCAGTGCAACTGAGCCCTCCCCCAGCAGGCAGGTGGCCACTTATCAGTTATAGCCTCAGGTTAGAAAGCATAATCCAAAAGCGTATTGACAGAAGTCCAAACCCAATGTATATAGCGTAGAAGAATTGAGGAGTTAAGGAATGCATTTTATTCTCCTTTAATCTGAGGAAATTCAAGTATGCTGCATATGGAAACTAAATGGCCTGAGCCATGTACCTATGGCAAAAGTGGAGCGTTTGCTCCAAAGGAACTTCAGAAAAATAGGAGCCAGAAGATGAAAGCATCCAAGGTTTTTAGAATTTCCAGGCAACTCTGCACCTCAATGCACCTTCAAAGAGAACCTTTCCTATTCATTAAGTCATCAAATACCTGCTTTTATAGTATCAGTCTGCTTTTTCAAGGATTTATGAATGGGGATCTGAACAGACCATTTTTACTTCTGAATATTCTGGACACATCAGCTAAATGTAAAAGAAAAAACACACACACACAAAAAAGGATTTCTAAGGCATAGGACTTTCCTACTACTTCCAGCCTTTCTTTGTAGGCTCGCACGACGACATCAGACCTTAAAAAACTCAGTTGCTGATATTCCCTTCTACCAAGGCTGAGTTAAACACAACACACTCCCCAAGATGCTAGCACATAAGAATATTAACAGTATTTCCTATGTAAACGTGTAGCATTTAGGCTATCTTTCTTTCAAAAAGATAGAAGCTCAAAAATAAGTCCAACTTCAAAATTAGGGATAACATAGGAAATATTATGAAGGCAGTCCTTTAATCATATCTACATAGAAAAACAGAAGAGAAGTTTTCACCTGATGTGACAAACTCTTTACTGAGTATCAGCCGTGTATTGTAACTGGCGCAAAAATTATACAGCTGTTCAGCGATAACAAGGCTTTAAATCATGAGTATCTTATTCCTTAAAAAGTAAGCACTGGGACATAGTCTGGCTAATTTTTGCCAGAGCAGGATAAAGCCTATGCAAAGCTGTCACTAAGCACAGATGACTGCTGGCTAGGTAGAAAATTTGTCTTACTTAATTTCATCTCCAATTAAAAGTCTGAGAAGAACTGAACGACATAAGAAGGCATTTTCAGTTATGCCCTGTAATGCTACACCATTTAAAGAAAAATTGTAAAATACCAGACACTTTAAAAAAAATCCAAGAATAACAGAAAGGAGAGAAGAAAACACCAGCACAACAGGCTTATAAACCAGTATAGCTGGTTTTCCATTTACCAGCAACCAGCAAGTGACTGGTAACTGAACAAAATAAAAACACTGGGAAATAAACCTCTGGACAGCGGGGGCCAGACACAAATGACAAAAACAAAAAAAGTCACATCCTCAGTAGTTAAAGCCACTTTTGTGCCTTTTGATACAAGGGTGACAATGTTCTGCTGGATGCTTTCTGACCGCATAGACAATGGAGGCATCCAAGTAGAAACAGATACATTGAAAAGCAGACAGGAACATGACAGAAATTGAGTAAAAAAAGGTTAATTCAAGCCTCACTTCATTATTAGTTTCACTTTGACCTCCTTATATTTCATTTGACACAACAGGCCTTAATCTGAAACTTAATGGAAACAAGCATTATACTCTCTCATGCAACAGAATTAATAATGAAAAAGCACAGTTGTTCAACTGTTTAATGCATTAAAATGAGCATTTCAGAAAGGCAAAAATCACTGATTCCTCTCCCCAAAAGTCTGATTGACTATTTCTCATTTTCCTCTTTAAAAAGTCAGTGGTCTTGTAACGAAGCAGAAAAATACAATCAACAATTGCATTATGCAGAATGAGCGACTGATGCAAAAATCTTGTAAAGTCAGTCTGAGAATAACTGAATGCCCTGAAGCATTCAGCAAACACTTGCAAACATCAAATGCATTCAGTTTGTGTTTGCAAATCACCCATGCAAAAGGTCAAAAATCACCCGATTCTATTAAAATAGTGACTTGCCTTACAAAACATATGGTTTGCTTTCACTTTAGAAAAATAACTTATTTTAAATTAAGTAAGCTGGGAGCGGGGGAGGGGGTGGTATGGGAGGCAAATCCAGCCTGTTTACTGCACCAGTACACCACCAAATGCAAAAAGTTCCTGCCTTTGCTCACAAACAAAATATAGGTAGCACTCTAAGCATACAGGAAACACACACCACATATTCATAGTCGAGAAGATAGCAGCACAAAAAAGCTGTCATCTTTTAGAAGGATGGACAGAACATTGGAAACTACAAAAACGAGTGGCACCGAAGAAGTTTAAGCAAGTAAAATCATAATGCTTAAAATACTATTTCCTAGCACTGCATGATTTCCCTGTTTAAGACGCTTTCCTGGTAAACTGAAAACATTGCTGCTTGCTGCAAAAAAGCCTATACAACAGTACCTCATTTGAATATTTCAATTAAAGCTGTAATAATATGGTTCGGATCTCCAGTAATTGAGGTTATTTCGACCTGCAAAAACGCAGAGGAAGTCTTTACTCTGCTGAACCATGTTCAATACACACAGGCTTGTTTCCTGTCAAAGTACAACTCCTACTCCGGAAAAAAATGGCAATGGAAAGTCCCTAGGTGCATATTTTACAACCACTCACCACAATTTGAAAATCTTAGAAATTCTGGTGAAAACAAAGACATTTAAATGGAAAAGAATGAAAGCTCCTAATTCTCAAGTCAAACAAGAAATTCGAGTTGCATTGGAGCAGAATATTAAATCAGATATTGGACTTAAATATTGCCGCTATTGTTTTATCAAACCAAGCTTGGGAAGAACTAAGATTGCACTGCTTGGCTGGAGCAGGACTAGAAAGAAAAAAAAAACAACAAACAAACCACCAAAGATATTGACATTGATTATTTTTACGCTATTGCACAGATGGGGTAGATTCAAGAGGTTGTGCTAAAATGATAGAACTTAGTTAAAGCCTTCACACCTGCTCTGGCAGATGGATGCAATTAATAACAGAAAAGAAACAGAAGAACTCCAATAAAATTGCTCCCTGAGGGTAAGGTTGTTTTAAAATTAAGCTGACACGCTTTTTTAATACAATGTATTAAGGCGGAGATGTGTTTTGAAGTGGGCTGTCTAGTTTACAGGGAACGAACTCATTAGTGAGGTATATAGACAAAAGACACACAGGCCTGGGCCACAATTAGTTTTTATACTTGTGAAAACAGATAATGGATTTTCTAATTGCTCATAGTAAAGCAAATTGTTCTGCTATATTTTGCATGAGGAAACAATACCATACTTCAGTCAATTTCCTCCTATTGCAAATGGAAGATTTGAAAATGTAAGCCAGAGAGCCTTAGTACAATTCCTGCCAATGTACCTCCCACGTGCCTTTAAAGGAGTTCACTCCTCAAGAAGCCAGCTGAAAGAAAATTTAATTATCCAACCAAAACTACCAAAGATGAAAGGCCCTGTATTACAGTGTGTGTACATTTATACGCACACACACACCAATTGTATCTGTATACAGTTACCACAGTCATGATGACCTAGGCACATGACAATCTGGGCGTTAAATTATTAGGATACTCCCTGATAGTTTTGGCTTGTGTCAGCTGGTGTTCTCCCAAACAAACCCCAGGGAGGTTCAGGGTTAGCACAGGTCAGGGATCACTCCCTGGATGCAGGTATTTTGGGTGCGGGGCCGTAAGGGGTGGTAGTGGTGTAATTTTAGTAAGTGGTGGCTACCAGCCCTGTCATGCCATGCTGCCTGGCCTGAGGACCCAAGAAGAGTGCCCGGCCCATTTTATTTACAGGTACAAACAGAGCCAAATTTAGCTTGTCTTTCCAAATCAAGGATAAAGAGTATTTAAACTCTCAGCAGGCAGAACTAATGCAGGAACACTGCATTATCATCAGTTGAGCTGCAATAGCCTGCTGGAGCAATGATAGATTTCCACAGTGCACAGAGGTGTTGAAAAGCAGTCCTTACTCTTTTTTTTTTTTTTTTTATCCTTTAAATAGTAGTTTGACAACAAAGTTAGTTAACTGTTACATTATTCATATTTCATGTGTAAAAATAACCTTTTTCCTTTTGAGAAACTAGTAACAAAACAATAAAAAGGCTTGGGGACTCAATGACCATGAAAAAACATAATCTAGAGTAGACAGAGGAAAAATAGTTGGAAGTAGTTGAATTCACTGGATAATAATCCAACAACAAACTAGCATAGTTGCCACCAACTCTTTCAAAGTAATTACCCACTTAGGCAGAAAGACCAACTTAAATTATCAGTAAGATAATTTTGAGTCTCACAGGTGACCAGTTCTGCTTTCTGTCTCTGACTTTGCTATGATAAAACAGGTAAATATGTTGGAAGTTACTTTAAAAGTTACTGACAACAGTGCCTTGTAGTTTAACAACCCCCAACATCATAAATAAATGGTTTAATTTTTATATTTTTTTTTTGTAGATCCGAAAAGCCTGGCACCCTTGAGGTCACTGTAAAGTAATAACATGAAAGGGTTTCCTATTTGTTCTGCTTTAATATTCCTAAGAGCTACTACAGGTGACTGCATAATAATTGGTACTTAATTGTAGAATGAGCTAATCAAACTGTATTTAAGCAAACATTCCTGGAACGTAAAGGTATCTGTTGTTACAATACTTACCTTTTATCTCTTTTTATTTGTTTGCTTGTATTGTGGTGGTTTTTGTTTTGGTTTGTTTGGGGCTTTTACAGAACAGATGGATGTAGGGCACCAAAACAACCACGGGTTCTAATGGCTATTAAAGCCTCAGCTTCCATGCAAAGAGGGACCAGCTGCTTTCTGCTGGGACACCACAGACTCTGTGAAGAGCGTGACCTTGTCAGATCTCAGCCATGAAACCACCATAGAATGCTTACGCCCCCGCGAACAGTCGCCTTTTCTTAACATTATACATACGCATTTAAAACACCAAGAGATTACTTTGAAAGTTTAAGGATGTTGGGATAGCCAGGGTACTGGGTTACATCTAGCAATAAGTCACTTCACATTCAACTTCTGAAATAGCTGACTTAAAGCTTTTACAAGCACTGCTACCATATCACTTAACTCAGCATATTGTGTACTGTATTAACCTTTAAAAAATTATACCATACGTGAGGGCAATATCTTATTTACCTGGTGATAAATAAACCTTACATCTGACCTCTTCATTGTTCTTATGTTTCAGCATATTTGGGGAAAAAGTAATTTGAAACATGGCAAAAAACCCACACGAATGATAAAAAGCTTCCAAACCACATACATTGACTGACTGCAGAAAATCAATAACATTAATAGTTGGTGAACAAAAAAACCCAAACCAAAACATTTCTCTTGCTTCCAACTACTGTCAATGGCTCTTTGATGAAATTCATTCAAGAGCAGCAACATAAAGTTTAATTCACAAGGCTGCCTAACAGCTCTAACAACTCCAGAGCAATGAGAGTCACCAGCAAACCCCCCCAAAAAAACCCCAAACCAACCCAAAACAAACCACCCAACAAAATCAAATGTCAACATATAGGAAACATACTGCAATGAATAATTGTAACTGTTAGTTTTCATCTCTTGTATCTCTGCTTTTTCTCTGTCTACCAAGCAGCTGGGCTTTTCAAGAAGCTTCATGATTTTTCCTTTCAGTAAAATGCTCAGATCTGTAATCCTTACTTTTCAAGGGGATTTAGGAGTTCAAAACAAGGCTTCCTTCATACTGTCTTGATTCCTTTATCATATCCTGACTGAAAGCCAGCTTCACTCCACCCTTTTCATTACAGGATTTTACCAAATCCTTACAGCAGTCATCCAGACATCATTACATGCCTGGTTAGTACCTCAACTAGGTTGAGGATCAGTCTCACATAATGTGGAATTCTCAAAATTTGTGAGCTCCTTTCTATAGTTTCTAGTTAGTTTCTATAGTTTCTAGTTTCCTTTCTAGTGTTTTCATATAGTGATTAAAACACTTGTAAGTAGCAGATCCAAACTATCATGTTCTTTAGTATAATAGCAAATAAAATAAATATTTAGCCAGAGAGCTTATGAGTAGGAGAGATCTGTGGAGGCATTATAATTCTACATACGTAACTTGGAGGCCTTAGACACCAAACTTACCTATGCACCTCCCATATAATCCAAACAGAAAGATGCTCTTTTCAAAAGAAAATCCACGGGTCTGACTTAGGTTTCTGCTTTGAATCACCTTGCAGTTTCTCAATGGACCTATACGTAGCAGGGTAGCTTCTTAATTTAGGCAGTAAGACAGAATGAAGTTTGGCAGTGGGAACACCCTCTCACATGTCCCTCAAGGACAGCCACATTATCATACTGCAGCTGACCTACATTAAAGCATTCCAGGTGACTAGTGTCTTCAGCCACCACCCTTCCAAGGGTCTTTTATCCTTATGCACCCCACAGATCCAGTAGGCAAGATAAGTCCTTATGTACTCCACTGCTAACAAGCATATGCCTCGAACTTCAAACACGTGGCAGCTGTTTGTTCCTCCTCTCTCAGCTGTCTTCTATCAAACTGTCCTTTCATTCTGCGTGCTTGAAACCACAAAAGCAATGTTTTGTCTTCTAGTCCTTCCACAGCATAACATGCAAAAGCCTGACACATCTTTAATGCCCTTGAAACTGAAGCCATAGGTATCTCTTTCACCTGCTTCTCCCAGCTGGTTTGCTTCCGACATACATTCATATGACCCTCTGCCAACTGTAATTCCCAGAATATCTGTACTTACTGTACAGCACAAACAATGAAAGAAAAAAAACCCAAACCCTGTTTGAAAACCACCCACTTTGCCCATAGAGCTAGCTATTCTCTTAATAACACAACACACATACACAGGGATGCAGGGACCCAAGCTGCTCGCTCCTGCTGGCTCTGCACTCAGATGAACTGCAAGACAACATGACTCAGCCCCAGACAGCTACCAAGTGCAGCTCACAGATCACAGCTCTTGGCAGCGTGTGGAATATGAAGAGGATGACATAACAACAATGAAAACAAAACAATTAACAAAAAGAGCCAAAGACTTAACAAGTTGAGAAAAAGTATCTGATCCTACATGTCCAAAAAAGAGATGGCAAAGGAGCAAGAAGACACCAACCCAATCTCATGCAAACTGAACTCCAAACAAACAAACAAACAAAAGGATAGGGAGAGCTGCCAGAGAAGAGTTATAAACCAACATTAAAACAACACAGGGAAGAAAATTTACAGAGCCTACAGTAAAATGAGAAGCTTCCAACCCACTTAAGGTAAGCACCTCCCAATTTATATTTTAAAACTATAGAGGAAGAATGACCTTTGAGGAAGACGTTACTGCTAGGATTTTATTGTATGTGGGCCCAGAGGAGTAACTTGATGCATCATAGATCAGCGGTAAGATACCCACACTAAAAATACCTATGAATGACAATATAAATTAAAGGAACACTGAAACACTCTACAACTTTGTCTGCTCTTCCTCCTGACTCCTATTTTATTAAAAGCCAAAAATCAGAAAAAGCAGGAAAAAGAAATGAGCAAAAGGGGAAACTATTTTTCAAAAAATCTTTACGAAGGAAACTACTACAGAAAACACACTTTCTGAGTTCAGAAAACTGAAACTCAAAACCACTCCTCTAATAAGATTGTCTTCAAAACAACCTCAAAGTTTTTAAGTGTTATATTTTTGTTTCAATATATGATAATTAATTAGAAGATTAACACTTGCAAAGTATAATTACCCCCTGGAACATCTTCAAAAGAATCTGAAATCGAATGCCTTGTGCCCTATGCAAGCAAGGCTCACCCTTTCCTCTCCAGCATTCACAGGCAGCATACGCAGTTGAGGAGAAATCTTGCCATAATGCACTAATCAGTTGGGTTTCATTTACAATAACCTCACAGAGAGTAGCAGTATGAAAATAAACGTTTATTAAATGAGCTTTTTTAACCAGAAAGTGTTCACGTATTCCGTGAACGCCGGAATGAACCTTTGGAATGAGAGCCGGTGTGAACCTTTGGGCCCTCACCACTTCATGGGGACTCTCCAGCCCATTTCTAATATGGGAGAGCTCAGCACTAGATTTACAAAAGACCGCTCTCCACCCACCAAACAAAAACCCAAACAATCGAAAGAAAAACCAACCAAATGAATAAAACCCAAACAAATAAACAAACGAAAACAAATAAACTAAAAACAAACAAATGAAAAACAAACAAATAACAGCCCAGAAAACAAACCAGACGTACAGAAGGAAAATAAGTTCCTGTTCTTTGGGGCTACAAAAAAACCCCAACCAACTCCCAAAGGCGCGAAGGGGAAGCACACAGGCAGAACG
Source organism: Jacana jacana (assembly GCA_013400555.1). Classification (NCBI taxonomy): domain Eukaryota; kingdom Metazoa; phylum Chordata; class Aves; order Charadriiformes; family Jacanidae; genus Jacana; species Jacana jacana. The sequence continues at coordinate 5,508 of VZTM01020014.1, read as the reverse complement.
TTCAAGAGGGTGACAATAACGACTACTGGGTTCTTTAGCGCACACCAAACGCTCCGAGGACACCAAAACTTGGCCAAAGGCAGGGAAGGATACACTGCCCACGACCACCAGAAACCTTACAGCCGACCACAGCGCACAAGACTCCCCATAACCACCCAACCTTCTCACCCCCCACACACCAAGACCTCTAGCCAACCCCCCTGCCCCTGCAGGGCAGGCAAGCCTGACGAGGCGGGACCGGAAGCTCCGCCTCTCCCCTCTTTCCCTCCTTCCACTGGTCAGTTCTCCTATCACTCTCAGCCCTGCCTCCCCGCCCCCTCCCCACCTCCGAAGCCTTCTCCCGGCCACCGCCTCGCCCCGTCCCCAGCCCCACGCTCATTTGCTGGCGGGCACGTCTAACAAACTCAGCGCCCTCTTTCCATTGGCCGCCCGGCGGCTCTCGTTCCCGCCTCCCAGAAGGGGGCTCGGTTCCTCGGCCGTGCAAGCCTCTCCCCTCCCGCTGCGCATGCGTGGGGCTTGAGCGTCGCCCCGAGGGGAGGGGGACGGGCATGTTGGGAGGGGAGCAGCAGCCGCTGGAGTACCGTGGGGAGGGGGCGGGAGCGGCAGCTGGAGCGGGGCCGCCACCGCCGGGGAGCCAGCCTCACTTTCTGGGAGTGAGGGGAGACTACAGCCTGCCGGGGGGGGCTGCCAGCGGTGCAGCATACAGACCTGTGCGTGTGCATATATCTCTCTATACCTCTCTTTCCCCTCTCTTGCATGTGGATGTAGGGTTGGCTCGCTCCCTTCAACCCGCCCGCACGTACCCACCCACCCGCTGGGCTGAGGTGCGGGCAGGGCGATGCTGGTGGCGGTGCAGTAGCTCCCCGTGCTTCGTTCCCTGTGGGGCAGCGGCAGCCCGCCCAGCAGAAGCAGCAGCAGCAGGAGCAGCGCCGCAGGGCAGAGAGTCCCACCGAGCGGCCAGCGTGTGCGCGGAACCGGCGTGGNGCCTCGTCCGACGAGACGCTTCGCCTGCGCTCCGCTCCACCGCCGCCCGGGGCTGAGGACGGGGGAAGCGGCCGCCGCGGGGCGGGAGGTGTGAGGAGCCTTCCCNCTGTGTGTGTGTGTGTGTGTGGGTGCGTGTTCCCTCTCCCGCCTGTTGTTGGTGTTGACACTAAATCCGGGATGGCTTCTGTCAGTGTAAACCCGGGCCAGGTGGGTTTAACGCTGTCATGGAAAGTTAAACTTGTTCCTAAACATGCCCTGATCTTGCCCTTTCCTGCCTGCGGAGGAGGAAACGTTAGCTCGCTGGCTGCGGCCAGTTGTATGACTAGATGTTTTCTGGAGCACCTTGTGAGTCTGTGTCTCTCTGTCGTTCCGGCCAGCGTGGCTCCCAGATGGCCAATTCCCTGAACGGCCGGAACCCGCGCAAGGGACGGATCCTGTGCTTCATCGATGCCATTCAGGATGCTGTGGGCCCCCCCAAGCAGGCAGCTGCCGACCGGAGGACTGTGGAGAAGACCTGGAAGCTTATGGACAAAGTGGTGAGTGTCTGTGTATACATACAGTGAAGAATGAGGCTATTTAAATTAAGTACACACGGGGAAACAGCGTCTTCCTGCAGCTCTAACTGCCTTGCTCCCTATGCCTTGGGAAGTCAGGGGACTTGAATTTTAGGTTATTTAAGCACCATTTGTCTGTTGGGGTTTTTTTTTCGTCTTNCGCATCTTCTCCTTTTGTTGTCTGGGGAGGGGTACGTGCCTGCTGCCTGCCGGTACGTCGGGTTCCGCGGACGCCCGACGGAGCGAGGAGAGGGGGGCTGCCGGGTTGCGGCGCCGGGCCGGGCCCTCGGGCAGCCGCGGCTGGGCCCTG
>VZTM01020005.1:2058-13872 GCA_013400555.1 Jacana jacana | reverse complement strand
AAAAAAAAAAAAAGAAGAGCATTAAATAAAGACACCGTTAAACAAAATTTCATTGTAAGTTGTGGCTCATTTTGTCAGAATAGAGGCCAGACTTTGCACACTGCCTAGGCAGCAGCATTGCTGCCATAAGAACTGCTGGGACCACTAGCAGTAGGGAAGGAAAAAGCCTTTAAATGGGTCTGCCTGAGGAAAGAGACCTTATCACCTGGAAAGCAGATGAATTGCTGAAAAGTTGCTGGAACATACAAAACTTAGAAAACTGCCAAACACTCAAGCATCAATTTTAACTTGTGCTGCAACAATTTTATTTCTCTCAGATAGACATAATTCTAGGATGAGAAAAACCTGAGTAATCACTTGGAAACAATAACCAAACTCTTTTATTGAGTCCATTAAATGCTTATGTGTTTAACTTTCCGCTATACGCTATAGTGACATTTATCACATACATCGTGTGCTTCAGAGATCAGGTTGAGATGCTGTCTCTGAAATCTGTCTTTAGTTATTTGTATTTCAACTTTACTTCATAAATTTATGCAGTGACACAGACAGCTTTAAGCCTATTCAACAGACAAAATACATTTACAGAGCAGATGCAGTTTTAATTTACCTATTATTAATTTAAAATGTTTTCCCATGACACAAAAACATCTACTAAGCCATCTGTTTTTATTATCACAGTAGATTAATCTCTCTGGTCCAGACACACCTGGCCTGTAAAGCCTTCTCCCAGATAAATAAAAGGTGGGGAGGGAGGAGAGGTGCGGAGGAAATAGGTCCTTTCAACTGATGAAGAAATCCCTATATTGTGGAAATTCTGAATTCAGCATAATGCTAAATATGCAGAATCCAAACCTCACCATAAGACAGGCAACAACTAGCTTGGTAAAGAAAACAACCACTTCTCCCAGGGGAATGTGAAGTGCATGCACATACACACATAAAATAAACCTTTCCTAAAGCTAAAAAATTGTTGCTGTTACAATAAAGCCAGCTACCTTTTCCAAGTCAAGCAGATTATTCTTTCTACTAAATACTGCTTGAAATTCCCATAAAAAGAAAAATCACAAATATTGATATATCTTTTCAGTTTTTCATTGTATCAGATAAACCTTTGGGAGAAGAAGAGAGGAAAGAAACCTGTTTCATCTGTGAAGTTCCCTTCTCCAGATTACTGCTACACCTGCATCTTCCATTAAAATCATATTCAGGTGAAGTTGCTCCTTACCATAAAGCTTCTGGCAATACTCTGTGCCATGCAAACATGGACCTAATAAAACAGCTACACATTCTTGCCATTTTCTACTAAGTGCACCCAGAATTACAAGTATGGTTCCTTAATTTTCATTGGTATTGAGCACACTTCTGGAAGAAGCAAATGTTTCAGAAGAACAAAGCTTGGAGGAAAGCAACACATACATATCATTCATCAGGGAAAGGTTCAAGGTGTCCAGGAGAACCTGATATTCCAGATTTCTAATAAATATATATTCCAGCCATTTCTCTAATTCAGTCAACTTAAAACTGATAAGAATTACGGAGTGAAAGAATACACCAGGAAAACATAGCAGAATAGAAACAAACAAGACAATGGCTCAGTGTCCAAGTGGAAGCCAGTGACAAGCGGCATTCCTCAGGCGTCAGTTCTGGGACCCATGCTGTTTAACATCTTTGTTGGAGACATGGAGAGTGGGATTAAGTGCAGCCTCAGCAAGTTTGCTGAGAACACCAAGATGAGCGGTGCAGTTCACACACTGAAATGAAGGGATGCCATTCAGAGGGATCTGGACAGGCTTGAGAGATGGGCCTGTGCAAACCTCATGAAGTTCAACAAGGTCAAGTGCAAGGTCCTGCACTTGGATCACAGCTATCCTAAGAACGAATATAGGCTGCATGGAGAATGGATTGAGAACACCCCTGAGGAGAATGACTCAGGGGTATTTGTGGATGAGAAGCTCAACATGAGCCAGCAATGTGCTCTTGCAGCCCAGAAAGCCAGCTGCATCCTGGAGTGCATCAAAAGAATCATGGCCAGCAGGTCAAGGGAGGTGATTTGCCTCCAAAAGGCACCAAGGAAACCTTATAACAGACTCTCAGTACCTGAAGAGGGCCTACAGGAGAGATGGTGAGGGACTCTTTATCAGGGATTGGCGCAATCCCTTGAGGGTGGTGAGACACTGGAACAGGTTGCCCAGAGAAGTTGTGGCTGTCCCTTCCCTGGAGGTGTTCAAGACCAGGCTGGATGGGGCTTTGAGCAACCTGGACTAGTGGAAGGTGTCCCTGCTCATGGCAGTGGGGTTGGAACTCAATGATCTTTAGGATCCCTTCCAATTCTAACCATTCTATGATTCTATGAAATTATTCACCTATCCTAGCAAACACAATTTTAATACAAGATTATAAATTAGAGAGAATTAGATCATTTTGAACTTGCATGTGCCAACATAGAGTCTGATGGATAACTTCAAATGCTTACACTGGGAAATTGTACATGAGACAGCATGGGCTATCAAGGCTGAAATGAAGAGGACATTCAGTGCATCCAGGGCTGTATCCTGACCAGCTGCCACCAGTATCTGCCTGTGAACTCCCACTACACATTATTGTCTTCCTTAGCTCTCCAAATTCCTTGTACAGCCAAGAACTACAAAGATTTTGGCTCCTTAGGCCTGGAACACAGCTATCCCTCCTCTGCCCAAGTCCTGCACTTTTCTGAATCTCCCTGTCCATGTAAACCCTGACAGATCCTCAGTCCCCAGCAAAGTGGCTTCTGTGTCCTGTAACATGACTTGCAAGTTTTGGAGCATAGCTTATGTCTTTCCAAATGCACTCCCTTCCTGTATACGAGGCCATTAGATGCCAGTGTGATTATGGTAGTACAGGAAGCTAAATATAAAGTGTAGAACAGTGCGCTGCCAGCCTTAAATGCATAAAAGGAGATAACACAGGTTTTGTTGCAAGAAGCTCTTAAATCAAATACAAGATCCACCTTATCCTGGACTTTATAAACGGGAATTTAGTTTTAGCATTTTTTGATGTATTCAACAGCATGAAAGAAGTTACTTTAATCTTGGATCAAATTATATTAACACCCACAAAGAGAAGCACTTTCTAGCAATTATTGCCAAATTTTCTAGGACAGCCTAGCCTATTACAAAAAAATAATGTTTGTAGTTATGCTTGCCAGTGGCTCCACTGACAGCTCTACAGGGGCATGAGAGCTGGAGAGCCAGATCAGCAGAGAAAGAGAAATACAACAGTTAGAGCAGTGGAGGAAAGTAAAAAGTGATTAAATCCCCACTGAGTAGTTACAGTGTAGATGATGCTGTTTGGATCAAAGATTAATTTGCTACTCTAATTTTCAAGAAATTACTACCCTTTAGCTTAAAAGTTCAAATTTCTTTTTAAATAGTTAATAGCAGAACATGGCAGTGATTTCGTGCTCTCAGGGGAAACTTTTTCTTGCCCCAAAAGATATTTTCCCACATATGACTTTTGCAAAATCTGGAATATTTGATAGACACAACAAAGACAACAGCCAATTTGGTAGCTCTCAATTGCCTTGAGCCTGTATCCAGACTGGCCATCCCAAGCAATAACAAATACCCTGCATTTACCTACATGAGGCCAAGCCTAGAAAACAGGCATTTGGACATGTCATGTAACTCTATAATTTACTGGGCAAATTTAATGTTTGCATAGCGCTTTCATATAGATTATTGCTGTTCATGTAACGCTTTCATATAAATTGCATGGCACAATATTTCACATTAAAAATAAGGGCTCATTAGTCTTCAGGTGGGACACATAAAAAAAAATGTGTATTTTCAACCAATGAATCCTTTCAAAAAAAGAACAAAGTGAAAGAACCCCAAGATTCCTATAAATATAAATTGCCTTGACAGGGATATATGCGTATCTTCTCTTTGGAAATGTGTTTCCAGGTGTCTGGCCTTAGGGAGCTCTAGCTGACAGCTATCTTTCAAAATCCAGAGATTTTCATTAGAGTAATAAATGTTCTGGTAAAGAACATAAGATTCACTATAAATTCATAGGAAGGAATTTTTGTCTTGGAAAAGAGAGAAAGGAACGTTACTACACTAAAAACCATCTAATGTTTAATTTGATTGTCTGAAAAAAATCCCTCCATTTCAATGACACAGAAGTTGATTTGGAACTAGTACTGCCACAGGTGCATAAGTATGCACAAAATCCATCCTTTTGTAAGAGGAGCCCACAGAGTTCAATAGCAATAGCTAGATACAAAACTGGCCCAGCTCCTGGTGTGGGTTGCCCAAACAGTGCTAATTCTACCATTGAAAAACTCCTTGGGGAACACCTGTAAGGAGCAAACTCCTGACACGCTAAAAAAAAACATCACAAAATAAAACCTCAAATCCCTGAGAGATTATTAAACTCACCTGAGTGATCTTTTACATAAAAGCCTAGTAATCCTAGTAATCCCTGCTGTTATGCTTGGAATTAAGATCTTCCTCAGCTTTTCCTCTCCTCTCCTCTACCTAGATATTTCATGACTCTGCTTAACTTCATTTGATGGGTTAGTCCCAAACAAACAAAAACCCCAACAAACCTATAGCTTTATACACTGATCACAGTGCAGTGTATTAAATTTATTTAGTACCGCCAAAACAGATAAGAACTGAATGTGTACTTTTGTATACATGTACTTTTGCAGAGAAGTCAAGTCAAAAGGAAATAAGTTATTCTTACCCTGGGTCATTTCACTGATGTGATTTACAATGCAACCTTATGAGCATTTACACATCTAACTAACAAGGGATAAGGGACATGTAAATGAACAATCTGGGGAGGAACCGTACCATTGACTTCACTTGAAGAAGGTGGTATACCAGAACACATTCATAGAATCTGTAGATTTTTATGGCCCAGATCTTTTCCAACATGTTAAGAATGGCAGGGAGCTACTACTTGCAAGCAGCTATTACTTCAGTAGCTATGCTCTATTGTAAACATACTCAAACCCATAACATCGAAATCAATTTTGTATTCTTTTAAGAACACAGCTCCAAGTCTCATCAGTTCCTAGTGCATCCTCACATAGTCCAAGTTTTTAAATCATAAAACTATTGATAAAGCATTATCTCTTCACCACCCAGCAGTCTACCACATTAGGCAACTTACTTGAAGTAACAGCAAAATCAGAAAATGTCTTGTGATGAAATCAAGGCAGGTGTTTGCCCTACTGCTGGTAAGCTTCGGTGAAATTACTCCCGTACCTCTCCCTTTCTCAGTGAGGGAAAAATAATTAACTAAAATGCACAAGATGATTAATCACAGTTCAATAATGCTGACATGCACTTCTGTCTGTCACACTTATATCTTTGCAATTAGGTGCAGTGGAAAGTTACATAAAAGGTCACAAAATGTTGCTAAAATCCAGTGTTGTTCTCGCAGCCACAAAGAATAAGAAACAGGGGCACCATGGCATACATCTGTTCTAATTAATAAAAATATGGCTTTTAAATGAACAGAAGATGAGTCACTAAGTCACTAGCAGCTGTCACAGCACCCTGATGCTGGCTCCCAGACTTTTGTCTCACAGTTTTCATGCACTTTCAAAAGGCAAATTCTTCCATCTTGCTGTAGGACAGAAGAAAAGTTGTGTCTAGTGAACATGCCTTGAGGATGCTAAGACAGGATTCAGTGAAGAACTGAATCAAGTCACAGGGCTTTGGTTACATGGGAGCCTGCTGCAAGACAGAGATGCCATGACTTTTGTTTATTTAAACATGAGAAGAAAACAAAGAACCAAACTCACTTACAGTGCTAAAACTCTGAAGTAACTCTTCCAAAGGTAGCAGAATGGCATCAGGATCAAAATGGTTCTTAGTCTCTTCTCATGCCCTCACATGTTAGCTCTCAGCTAACATTGTTGCTCAAGTTATCTTCCTTAAAAAAGGCCAGGGGAACATTTTGCAGCATTTTAAAAATTACTCATTGAGCAGCAAAATATTAATTCTTATCAGTAAACTCAGCTTACTGAATGCAGTGAAACAGATGTGCTGATCAATACCAGAGAGAAGCCTGCAACTTCAGTGATTTCTCTTATCTTTTTCCAGCTAGATACAGAAACCTGATCATCTGGCACTACATATAATTCATTATATGACAGATATGTTTTATTAATTTTTACTCCTAGAATAGAGATCCATGGAATTAAATATCCGGAAAAAGGTAAAACTTATATGTGACTGGTGAAGGTCAGATGTAAAAAATGTAACAGGATGATCTATTTTGGGAAAACAGTTACAGTGGCAAATTACGAGAGAGTAGCTATCCAGACAGGTCTGAAACTGTCTTTGTAACCAAAACTAGGTATGGCACACAGATGCTGATGGAAGTGGGGAAAAAAAAACAGAAAAGAAAGAAAATCGTTCCAGAGTGCTGTAAAGAGCTGTAAGCCACTGGGCTTAACATTCATAACATATGAACTGGTAAAAATCTACAATGGAAAGAGAATTAAGAAACGTATACATCTAAGTGCGACATATGAGGAGGGTTCTGCTGTAAACTATAGTTATGCCTCAAACACATCCTGGAATTCTTTGCAGAAATCAGCAGATCCACAGACAAAAGAAGTTGGGTTGATACTATCTGATACTATTGCCTGATTTCCATAAGGCAATAATGAATAATGACCCCCTCCAAGACTATTGAAGAAAATCAGGGGACATCCTTGCATGCTGAGCAGCCATTGATGGGAGGAATCCAGGACTAATGCAACATTTCCTGTCACAGGGTCAAGACAATTACACTAGCAGGAAAGGGGGTTATAAAATGAGCTTAAAAATGTGCCTGGTTATTCATAATGGAGGAACCAGCAGATTAAATTCAAAATAGATGGGCAGAATTATGCACAAGGGAAAAGACCACCACAGAAAATACATTTCTCCCAGGGCTCTGCACCAGCTTTGGCCAACTGCCCCTTCCTTCCCTGCTCCTGACTTAAAATAAAGGACTAGACTGTTCTTGAAAGACTGAATTGATCAAAGTATTTCCAACTGCATTTTGCTTAATTGATGAAAAAACTTGGTTTTTAAAGCTTTAATTTATCCTTTGGAAATCTGCAGTGAATGTATGGAGCAATATTGAAAGTAAGAGAAATTCTTACACACACACACACACAGGAATTTTGCGTTTCACAATCTTAATTTTTGTATAAATGGTATTTGTATCCTTAAGCAAAACTTTTATACAGTATGAAAACAAAACACGGAGATTGTAACCAAGTGCAAATAACCTTGTAAGTGTGGAACAAAACTGTCCTTCTGTTTTATATAATTAATCTTTTGCTTTCATTTTATTTTCTTCACACCCGCGTCCTCCCTCCTAGTTGAGAACTCCCCTTAACTGAGTGAAAGGACAGGGCATCTCGCGTGTTACCGTCCCGACTACTGTGCGTGTCATTCGCTGGCGGTCCTGCAGAGGGTGCAGTTGCACAACGTTTCAGGCGCACATTCAACTTTGAAACCAGAAAATTGATTAACCCATCTTTCCCCATTTCCCTTTGTCGAACTATGAAAAGTTTAGGACAGGAAAAGAGCACGCAGAGTTCGGAACCTCACCTCCTTAGGTTTCCAAAGAAGTTATTTCAATACACTTCTGTGTATTTCACCACAATGTAATCAAACTTAATTACAGTTTCAGTCAGACCAGTATCTATAAAGAATTTTATAATTACACTACTACAGAAATTTCACAGGAAAAGACACAAGTGTGATCTCTCCACTAATCAACCAGAGCAGCACTCATGATGTGAGCCACTCCCACTAACCCGACCAACATTTCCAGGAAATGCAGTCTAAATTACCAGCATCACGCAGGAATCAGCTATGATTAATGATGGTTAACAGGGAAAGAAAACCCACTACATTTTCAAATACAGCATATTAGTATATTGGTAAAGCATTTGTTATAAATTCAAGGAACAAACACTCCTCAGTTAACATACATTATTTGGAAAAAGTATTTCTTAGCTGCATCTTCACAAAACAGAATTCAAAATTACCTGAAATCATTTCTATGCATTTCAGCTATTTTCTTCTCAAGCTTTTGTGACTGCTTGGGAAAAATTTTGAAGTCACTGATGTAATTCTCTGGGTGTTCATCAGGATCATAGTCACCAAGCTCAGCTAAACAAATCCAAAATACAAAACCAAACAGAAAAATTCAATTGCAACACTAGTTAATAACAAAAAAAAAAAAAAGAAGTGGTAAATACAGCGTAATTCAAGACAATTCCATGATCAGTAAGAATCCAGCATCTCACAAGAAATGATTCTCTGAAGAACTGATAGTTAACTGAAACAACGAAATTCTTTTAACTGCCACTTCAGTCAATGATTTTCAAGTGACAATCGTGGCTTATTAACTGCAGCAGTAATTAGCAATCCTAAAGTTTTTTCTGTGGCAGAAACATACTCTGCAAAACAGAGGCTTAGGTAATGCTCCCCCTTTGAGAACCTGTTATTTGGGTACCAAGCAGAACTGAAACAATGCACTTCAGATTCTCTTCTTTTTAACACCAATTTATCCCCACTGATATGGACTGGTTTAATTCTGTTGTAGCAGAGAAACACAGGCTGTAACATTATTTTAAGTGGCCCCTGGTATTTGATTCTTCTTTTAATAGATGCATCACTTAAGTACCCAACCATGGCGTTTGGTGTTTTAATTTTCTAAGTATGCCTTGTTTAATACCATTTAAACTTAACCTTGGTTTGGATATTCTGCCTTATAATGCATTAAGAACTTAGTTCATATTAAGGCAGAATGAGGAGGACTTCCACACATATGAAGTCCCTAATCAGATATTTAGCTATTTCTCTGTATGAAACCGAAGACATGTACCTGAATTTGGTCCTAAGAAAACGATGGGGAAAAAGCAGGGGAGAATTAAAAAAAAAATAAAATGGTGAGCCAGGGGAAGGGTGGGGCAGAAAGACCTGTTTCCTTGACTTACATCTTCTACTTTTTGTTAGAGATTCCATCATCATGCAGGTCTTATTTACCACAAGAAATAGCACTGAAGGACACTTTTTCCTGCTTAGTTCAAATGGGATAGGATACCTGTACATCCAGGATTCAGAACAGAATTTTGCTCTGTTTATAACTGGACTCTAACACTGAGGCTATACTCCTTTATTTAAATGCTAAGACAACCCATTATTTTAAATTTTTTTTTTTTAAAGTTCCAGTTTGGTTTTAGTTGGCTAAGAGTCTGAATTAATTAAAACTATTTACAGTACACATTAATGCATGGAAACAGTACAACTTAAAAAAAAAATATACGCTATTGCTAGCTATATTTCTACACCATTTTTTAATTTCTCTTTCCACTGAACACACCTATGAGTTAAATCTTTAAAAAAGCCTGTTGCCTTTACTTACCTTGGACAATACAGGCACCCAGGTAAGCAGCATCAGAAAAAGAGCACAGCAAACGGCCATGGAAAATGTCTCTTTTTATTTGTAGATATAAGAGGTATCTGAAATATAATTTAAAAATTAGGATATGTGGCATATTTTTATAACAGATTTAACTCATCAGCATGAAGCTAGTTGTGTGACTATTATGGATCTCTCTCTTGCTACCATAAATGGCATGAAAAAGAGGCAAAGCACAGCCACAGGAAAAGCTACATGTAAGACAAGAGATTTTTCTCAATAACAATGTAACAATGACAGCAAATTAATTAATTAATTAATTAATTAACTACCCAAAAATTAGTTTGTTTGAGCACACCCTCTCATTAAATACAGCTTTACACAATGAAATCTCTCCATCACTATAGACAAAATAGCACGTTGAATACAGTCGAGAGGATTTGTTTCCTTTTCTTTGTCTAAGTTTTGAAGTTTTGAGGCAGAAGTGATTCACTGAGGGCAAGAGAGGTACCAGACACAGAGGATCTGCCTGGGAGGAACCTCTCACATTCCTCTTAAGAGCTCTTCTTCCTCCAGAAGTACTGGGGAGAAGAAAACAAAAGTCTCCTTCCACCTGCCCTCTGCCTCTGACCATATTATTTCTAATAGTAAGAGGAGAGGTACAGCTGCGAGGCCATCTCTTTCTCTTTTCCTTTCTCCCCAAGACAGCAACCTCTCAGAGATGATGGGCCAGCTCACAGCCCAGTGACTCACTCACAGCTCCTTTCCCAGCCACATAGCTGGCTGCAGCTGCACCATTCAGCAGCTTCAGCCCTCTGGGAAAAAAAAAACCATGTAAGCATTGCTTGAGTCAGATAAAGACAACTATCTAGAGGGTACTATCAGACACAGTGGCTTCTACAGACCTTTACAACACTCCTTGTTACTGCCAGTTCTCTACATCCTTGATGTACAGTGTAGCCAATGGAAATATGCTTTATGAATATATCAGACATATTTTGCCCAAGTTAATTGGTTCAGCATTCCGTGATTCTGTGTGTGTACCATGAACTCCTGTACCAAGTAGCTCATCTGGAGTTTGCAGTCAGTTATAGATTTGAGTAGGACTGGAAATATTATGTGATGGATAACAGACATTTTCCTCCCTTCCTTGGATTGCTATTAAATGCTACATAAAGACAAGACAGTTATCATTGAGAAAAGCATTTTTTTTTTTCTCATTGTAAATGTTCACTGCACTAGAGTATTAAGTTTCTACAGGAACCTTGGGCTTCAAGGCCCTCTTTTTCCTTCATTTAATTTTGCAAACCCCCCCTTTTTTTTCCTGTAATCAGTGTACAGTAACAGCTCATTAATCCAATTCCATAATTTGGTACGGCTACACTACAGGTATTTCCCAGAGAAGAACTGTATTAGGGTGAGCCAAAGGCCTCAATGAGATGTAGTAAAAATTTTTCATGTGCAATGACAGCCTACCAGAAAAGGCTCAGTATGTTGATGCAAATACCACATGTAACGAGCAAATGAGCAGTATCCATCCTGAAACTTTTGGTAAGTTTTGCCATGGTGAAAAATTGGGTTGTGGTTCTCCAGTCTGACCATTAGCTTGAAGTCAAACTGAGCCATCTTTTAAGAAGTGTCACAAAAACCCACCTATGAAGGAACATACCAAGGTTTCAAAGCCTGGCTTGTGAGCTGAGCTGTAAAGTCAGCAGATTTCCAGTGACACTGCACACTGGTGGTTTCTGAGTCTGAAAATTACTATAAAGAGATACCAAAGTAAATAGGCTCCTGGAAAAGCATATTAGCCCATTGCTCCCAACCTACATTTTCAGACATGAGGCTGAGATGAGAACCACAAATTTGAAATCTCAGGACTGCGCTAGATGCAACTCTCCAGCTGTATGGATGGAAGGAAATGCTATGAACAGTTATTTTTCTATTAATATGTTGGTACTCATAAGAATAAGACTTAGTTTTGCAGGAAAAAAACGAAAACCAAACAATCAAAACTTGCAGAAAAATTCCCTTATAATTTTTCCATAACTTCAGAATAATAAATTTTTCATTGTCCTGTCTCCCTAACATATCAGGCAGTACTTCCTTTCTGAAACAATTTGGAAAACACAAATGCCTGTTAAATTTTGCCAAGAGGTATGTTAACAGAAAATATTAAGAGTAAGCAGAGGACATCTAGGCAAAATAGTACATAAGATATCATTTTAGGGAAAAGAACATCTGTGCCTCAGAGCTGATTTCTCCTCAGTGATCATCCTGGGATGACAAAGCTGAACACAACCCACCATGTAGGCTAGCTAATGTCACAAACATGGGCCATCAATGTTATTCATCTCTCTTTGCTTTAAAATACATAATCCCTAGCAC
>VZTM01020000.1:12506-29249 GCA_013400555.1 Jacana jacana | reverse complement strand
GGGTGGGACTCCGGGGGGTTGAAAGGGCTTTGAGGAGGCTGTGGGGCCCGGAGGGGGATTGGACTAGACGATCTTTCAAGGTCCCTTCCAATCCCTGATAGTCTGTGATTCTGTGGAAGGGCTGTAAGGGTTTGGGATGGCTCTAGGGCCTGAGGGGTCCCCCTCGCTCTTGAGGGCCTCTAGGGCCTGAGGGGGCTCTGGGACCTGGGGGTAACTCTAGAGCTTGGGGGGGTCCCGTCAAGGTGCTGCCCCTCAGGGAGGAAGAGGGTATCGGTAGGGTTCAGGCCCCCCTGGGATTGCAGACCCTTTGGCGGGGTGCTGAGGGCTTTGGGGCTCCCCAGAGGCCAAGGTCTCCTCAGGCCTTGAGGCTTTTGGAGCTTGTGCAGCCCCTTGGAAGGGTTTAGGGAAGGTGCAGCAGCCTGGGGGGCTGTCTCCAAGTTAGGCCACACCAGGAGAGGCGCCCTCAGGGGAAGGGGGGAGCGTGTTTACCACCCCGCTGTGAGGGGTGACCTGCCAAGGAGCCCCCACGGGGGACACGGCCCCCTTGCCCGGGGCCTGTGCCCCACGCCTGTGGGTGAGGATGGCCTGGGCCCTGAAGCTGCCACTGGCCGACGAGGTGATTGAGTCCGGGCTGGTGCAGGACTTCGACGCCAGCCTGTCGGGTATCGGCCAAGAGCTGGGCGCTGGGGCCTACAGCATGAGGTAGGTCACCTCAAAGGGCCCATCCTGCACCTGGGAGAGGGGCTGGGCACCGTGGGGGGCTTGGCGGTGGGTTGAGGGTCCTCAAAATGCACCTGGAGATGGGGGAGCGAGCTGCTTGCTGGTTCTCAGTGGCCAGGGATGGTTCAGGGGGGAGCCGTGGGCTCAGCTCTGGCACTAACCTTGGGAGACGGTGGTGGCTGCTTGGAGTTGGGCTGGAGTCGTGGTTGGAAAGATCCTGTCAAGAGTTTGGGGGGCATCACTGCGCAGCCCTTTTGGAGAGGGATGTGTTTAAGGGTGTGGGGCTGCATCGTGCTGGGTCTTTGGCCTCCTGATGTCCTCAAAGTGCAGCTGAATGGCCCGGTGTCCATCCCACGCTTCTCCTCCCCTGGTTAGAAGCCCCTGCAGGGCTGCTTTGGTTTTCTGCAGCAGCCAGTGATCACCCCAGGAGCAGTGCTTTGCCCTAATTAATTATCCTACTGGAGATACACCAGCGTGGTTTCTTCGGGTCAGACCAGCTCCGTCCTTATAGCTAAACTGGGAGCAAAGGGGAGGACCAGGATACCCCACTGGGGTCTAACACTCCGTGCAGGGGTTGGGACTGGGACCTCGTAGCATGGGATGCTCAACCCTCATTGCACAAATCCATGACCTGAGCTTCAGCCTTGGTTTTCTTCATCTTTCTGGCACCCAGCCCTTCAGCCGAGCCTCGGGGCAGCAGCGAGAGCGAGCCCTTGCCTCGTGCTCACCCTTTGAGACCCAGTAACCCAGCGTTTCTGGCTGCCTGAGCTCGTGGATGAGATGTTGGACGGGCCAGGGTTTGCTGAGCTGGTCTGTGAGCGGTTTCCCCTTTGCCATCCTGGATTAGTGAGCTCCATGGGGGGCTGTGCAGACCCAGTGCCTTCCCTGAGAAAGCTGCCCCCGGGCAATTTGGAGGAAGAGCTTTATTAGTTCAAACACTTCTGTTCCACTTGTCTTCATGCTGGGATGGCCCCTCCTCAGCTGGAATGAGGAGGTGAAAGGAGGTGGATCCCTTCCATCAGGTCTGAGGTCGCACCATCCAGGAGGAGGATGCCCTGACACCAGACTGGGGCTTTCTGAGGGGGTTGCAACTGGAAATGGTAAAAATCAGGATGAAAAATGACCCGTTGGGTGGTTGCTCGTGGTAAAACAGGCTGTGGGGAAGTGGAAAAGGAGGAGAGGCAGCACCTTCCCGAAGTCAGCCCGGTCACAGCCTTTGAGGATTGTTTTAACTGGAAGCCTTGGGGGGAAAATTGAAGCCTCAAAGGTGTAAGAGCTCAGAGGAGGGATTCCTCCTGCGTTACCTTTGATGGGGAGGGAGGGAGGGAATTGGTTTCCCAGGTGTTCATGGGAAACCCAGCTTAACTCTGGGGGCACCCGTGATGCTTCGAAGCTCCTTTTCCTCCCCTTTCCCCTTCCTTTGGGGCAAGGGATCCCGTGCACAAACGCTCCCCTCTCAGGGGTTTCATGGCTCACCTTAATGTGCCTCCATTGACCTCAGAGCTGTTGGTTGGGCATCCAGGTTGGACTTGCAGGAGGAGATCTCGCAGCTGGGGAGCATTTACAGCCTTCACCAGCCACAGACTGACCCAGCGGGGATGGGTTTTCAGCGCCAGAGTGTTCCCGAGGCCACAGCTCCCTGCCAAACCCACTGCAAAGCTTTCTCCACGCTGCTTTTACTGGTGCAGAAGGGCTTTGAGCTGGGTTTTGGTGGCCCAGGGCTGTGCTCTCGGTGGGGCTCTCTCTCTCCACTCTCTGAAACCCGACTCTTTTTGGAGTCTTTTTTCCTTGACCTAAATAGAGCTGGTGCCCCCGTAGGTGAGCGCTCCGACCTTCCTCCCCTGAACTCTGACATTTGCTCCCCCCCCCGGCACGGGAAACAGGGGGGAAAGATTTCACCAGGCACTTCCCATTGAAGGGGCTTTGAGAGTTTTGGGGGCTTTTCTGTGGGTTTTTTCCCCCCCTGTTTATCCCTTCTCCCCGTGGAAGATGCACGTTACTGCCCTGGGATCGGGTGCTGGTAGGTGGTGCAGGAGGGTGAGGGCTGTCACTCAGGCAAGAAGCTTTTTCTCCCTTGTTTTTCATGGTTGGATTGTGCTGCTTTAACAACCCTGAATTCTTGGTGTTACTGGTTTTCCCCAGAATTACTGTTTTTAGGAGAGCAGAGGTAGCTTTGGAGGCAGTAACTGGGCAATAGCACTTCCCTCCGCAGAGTTTTCCTGTAATTATGTTTTTTCCTCTCTTTTCCAGGCGATTCTTTCCCAACCCAGAACCAGGGGCTTTAAGTCAAGAATCTTTCCCCAAAAGCTTTGTTAAACTGCACAGTGAAATATTGGTTTGGTTTTTTTTCAAGGGAGGTGTGTCCTGGGAGTTGCAGGAACTTCTCCAGGTGCCTTTGGAGCAGGCAGGGCTGTGGGTGGGTTTGCCTGAAGGAAAACCCACCGGCTTTTTGGCCACCCTGACATCACAGGGGCTGCTCGTGGGATGCTGGTGCCTGAGGGACTCCCAGCTTCCCCCCAAAAGCCTGTAAAATGGCTTTTCTTGAGCTCAGCAGCGATGGGAGGGTGGGGGACGACCAGGAGACCAAATAACAAAGTGCTTTCTGTGCTGCCATGAATCTCCTCACGGGTCACAGCTGTGGCCGAGCTTGTCCTTCCCCTGGAGATGCTGAGGAGGCACCAAGCTGAGGAGATTCTGTGTTTTCTATTGGCATTTTGTAACCATGCCATAGCTTTAATTATTTAACTTTTTATTGGGCCCTGCAAGCGTAAAGCTGACCCTGCCCCTGGGTCCTGGGGCTCTGACTGTCTGTGTCCCACCCTCCACCCCCCGACTTTGATGCCCCCAGAGGTCCTTGCCTCCTGTTTTACTGGGCCCCTTGTGTACTGAGGCCATGGGGGAGCGTTTATGAGCACAGAAGATGAAGAAAAAATTGCTGACCTTGACCTGAGCAAGGCTTGAAATTCCTGCCAAGCCTTTCCCAGAGGGCTGAGGAGATACTGGCCGCTTCATGCGGGGATGGGGACAGGGTTAGGGGCTGGTTTGCTGGGGGAGGTGAGCGAGCTGGTCCCATGAGGAAGAAGATGGGTGTTTATCAGCGTAACGTGGGTGTCATTCTGCGTGGGTCTGTCCTTCGCTGAGGCACAAGCGGTGCTGGAGGAGCTGGGCTTCAGCCTGAATCACAAACTGTTGTCTCTTAGCTTTGAGGCGTGAGATCCCTGGGATTTGGGTGGATGGGGAGGCTGCCTTGATAAAAGCTGGAGCAAGAGGAGGTGTCAGGTCCTTATCTAAAACTGCTTGGTCTGTTGTAACGCTCCCTGGCAGTTCTGCAGGTGTACCTGAGGGTATGGGGGGGGTTTTAACTATAAAGACCCAACCTGAAAGCTCTTCTTGGGAGGAGAAGCCGAATACCAACCACATCATTTCCCTCTAGCCCCAGCTGGAGTCAACCTCTCTGCCCCATCTCTTTGCAGCGACGTCCTTGCCCTGCCCATCTTCAAGCAGGAAGAGTCCAGTTTGCCCCCAGAAAACGAGAACAAAATTCTGCCTTTCCAGTACGTCCTGTGCGCCGCCACGTCCCCGGCCGTCAAACTCCACGATGAAACGCTCACTTATCTCAACCAAGGTAAGAGGAAAAAAAACCCCAAAACCCCCAAAACCCAACCAAACCCACCCCTCTGCAGGCCATGGGCGCCTCCTCCAAATGCCCTACAAAATAATCACGTTCTGCCTTGGGAAGTGAAGGGGCCTCAGTAGCAAAATCCACCTTGTTCCAGGTTGGAAGCGCCTCTTCCTTCGCCTCGTTGCCCGCCCTTTTACCTCAGGGAAGCGCTTGTAGGATTTCAGCTAATTCAAACCGGTGGGATGGGAGGTTAATTGGTGGGCACTCCGCAGCGGGTGTGTTTCATGGCTCCAGCAGAACTGGAAAATCAGGGTGACCAAAGGCTCCTGTTACGGATTTCTTCCCTCTTCTCAGTTTTGGGTTAACAAGGGGCTAATCCCTGGAAAGTTCTGCTGGGGGAAAGGGGGGGAGGATTGGCATTTCCTGGAGAGGGGCTCAAATGGCTCCTGTGGCCTCGCTAAGACGTGACAAGAAGATCAAACGTGGCAGGAAAAGATGTCAAACTGCCAGAGGAGGGGTGGCAGCAGAGGCCCATCCCCAACTAACCATGAGGTCCCCTTGTTTTCTTGTCCCCCCCCCAGGTCAGTCCTATGAAATCCGGATGCTGGACAACAGGAAAATCGGGGAGCTGCCAGAGATAAACGGGAAACTGGTTAAGGTGAGCGGAGAGCGCTGGTATGGGTGTCCGACTGGGACCATCCCCTGCCTTGGAGAGCAGGGGGTGAGACCTTGTCCTGCAGCCCCTGTGACAGCGGGTGAGGGGGTCTCTTTTCCCTTTCCAGTCCGGCTGGTGGTGTCTGACTGGTCTCATGGGGCCTGGGCTCAAGCCAAGAGCCAATTTCTGATCACGTAGTGTCTGAGAATAAGCTGCCTGGGCCTGAGAATAAGCTGTTCCTGGGCCAAGGGTGTTGCTTTTGTTGCTCTGGCTTCATCCTGAAGCTTTCAGGCCCTTCTCCCTGCCCGTTTTCTCACACCAAATGTGCCTCCCAGCTTGAAGCCTGTCAGGTTTCCCAGGGCAGCTCCAGGAACTGCTGGTTTCTCCCTTCAATAGAGCATATTCCGGGTGGTGTTCCATGACCGGCGGCTGCAGTACACGGAGCATCAGCAGCTGGAGGGCTGGCGGTGGAACAGGCCTGGGGACAGGATACTGGACATCGGTGAGTCCCTGGGGCAGCACCTTGGCTGGGGCTGGAGGGGATGTGGTTGCCTGAAGTGGCCTCCAGCCGGGGGGCTCCCTCTCCCTTGACTTTGAGGGACAAAGTGTTGCCACTGTTCTGTGCTTTGAGAGACACCCTTGGATCTTCCGTATGTTCCCTACGGACCTCTTCCTTCCCCAACAGATATCCCCATGTCTGTGGGCATCATCGACCCCAGAGCAAACCCAACCCAGCTCAATACAGTGGAGTTCCTGTGGGATCCTTCGAAGAGAACTTCTGTGTTCATCCAGGTACAGGAGAAGTGGGGAAACTCCTCTTGCAGGGCTTTAGGGGAGGGAAATGGGAGTTTTCCAAGGGGGGAGAAATGCTTTGTTTAAGCCTGCCAGATGCTGCTGTGGCAGAGGGACATCAGCTAAAGTACCTCCTGCCTCGAGCAGCGCAAGAGAGCAGCAGTGTGTGTGCTAACAAGGCACAGCTGACCACCAGTAAGTGGTTTTACAGGGTTTTGGGGTGGTTTGGGACCCTGCTGGTTTCGTGGTTTGGGTCTCCATCTCGCTCGGCCCCTTTTGCCCGTCTCACCGCCTGCCCGAAACCCCTCCCGGGGGTCTGGCCCCCCCTGGAATAACAGGCTGCGGCCTGTGGAGGCCGGTGGAGCTGAACTCCCTGCCCTGCTGATCCAGGCCTTGCTCAGAGCATGAAAAGGTTGTCAAACTCGTTGAAAAAAATGCAGCTCCACCTTCTGGCATCCCCTTAACCCCTTCCTGCCGGTGTGATCACACCCCAGCTCCCTATTTCCCCTTTCTCACCAGGCTGGGTTTCTCATGGGTGTCTTCCTGGCTGCCATGAGGGGAATGGGAAGGTCAGTGGGAGGTGGTGGGATTCCTCACGGTGGGATGCCTTCTCCTCCCCACCCAGGTCCACTGCATCAGCACAGAGTTCACCATGCGCAAGCACGGAGGAGAAAAGGGGGTTCCCTTTCGGGTCCAGATAGACACGTTCAAGGAGAACGAGAACGGGGAGTACACGGAGCACCTCCACTCCGCCAGCTGCCAGATCAAGGTCTTCAAGGTACCTCAGCCCCTTGGTGGTGTTTCCCCACTGGGAAACAAACTGGGAATTGGACCCAGTTCACGCTGCAGCCCCAGTGAACATCACTGGTGTGGGGCCATAGCCAAGTTGGCTGCAAAAAGGCTTTCCTGGTCCTTCTGGTCCTGAGTGTTGGTGCTCTCGGCCTGGTGCCTCTGTCGACTGAGTCTGGATGCCACTGAGGCAGTAAAACCAGTAAGCCAAGAACAATCATAGAATGGTTTGGGTGGGAAGGGACCTTAAAATCATCCTGTTCCACCCCCCTGCCACATCTCTTCCCCTGGGCAGAAAACACAGCTGAGAGAGGTGACACAAGGGAGTGGCCTTTGTCCCCTTGGAGCCCAGTGTTTGCTGTGGGGACAAGTTTCTTCCAAAAACCATTCAACCTCCTCCTCCAGACGTTCTGGGTCCCCTTTTTAGGGGCGTGGGAGGGTCGGGGAGCTGGGGGCAGTTGCAGCAGCGATGCCATGGCCACAGTTAATCCTCCACAAAGGCAGCCCCAACCCTCTGCCTTTTCCCTTTTGTAAAGCAACAAACGCATGAGCAGAAGGACAAGTCACCTCTTCTGGTTCTTGTGTTCCTTGCACGTTTATCCACCCATCCCCCGCCGCCCTCCCAGGCTGCTCTTTTAACAGGAATCTCCTTTCCAGCCCAAAGGAGCCGATCGGAAGCAGAAGACGGACAGGGAGAAGATGGAGAAGCGAACGCCTCACGAGAAGGAGAAATACCAGCCTTCCTACGAGACCACCATACTCACCGAGGTGAGGCTGCTCCCCCGGGGCAGGTGACATCCTGGTTCTAAGGGAACCAGTTGGGTGGGAGTGTTGATCTGCTTGAGGACAGGGATGCTCTACAGAGGGACTGGGATAGACTGGATAGATGGGCCAATGTTAATGGCATGGCCTTCAACGAGNAGAGGAGGCTGAGGGGAGACCTCATCCCTCTCTACAACTGCTTGAAAGGGCATTGCAGAGAGGTTGGTGCTGGTCTCTTCTCAGGGGCAATGGGCGATAGAAGGAGAGGGAATGGCTGCAAGCTGCAGCAGGGGAGGGTTAGGCTGGCCATGAGGAAAAGGTTTTTCCCAGAGAGAGTGGTCAGTCAGTGGAATCAGCTGCCCAGGGAGGGGGTGGAGTCCCCATCCCTGACTGTGTTTCAGAGTAGATTGGATGTGGTGTTGAGGGATCTGGTGTAGGGGAGAACTTGTAGAGTGGGGCTGATGGTTGGACTCCATGATCCCAAGGGTCTCTTCCAACCTGAATGATTCTATGATTCTGTGAAACCTGGCTTTCCTGGCGTGCTGGTGGTGAGGAGCTGCTGAGACATGTTTGGCCAAGTTAGTAGCTGCAAGAGAAACAGCAAGATCAATTTTGAAGTGTTTCTTACCAGACCCAAAAAAAAGGGCTCCTGTGCCTGGAAATGTGCTGGGGTTTGGTTTTTTTTTTGTCTAATAAAAGATTTTTTTACCTCTTCCTGAACTCTTGCTCAGCCCATGGGGTAACTTGTCACCAGGGCTGTGAGCTGGGAGAAAACCCTCTTCTTTCCTCCCTGTGCTGGATGGCCCTGAGGAGGGAGCCCTTGTCCTGCCGGGAGTGACACTGGGGACACTCACCAGTGCCCAGTTCAGGCTCAATCTGCTGCATGGCTTCCTGGGACCCAGTGCCAGAGTGAAGTGAGAAGAGACCTGGGATCTAAACTGTTTAAATACTGTGATTTTTAGCCTTTTGAGAAAAGAACAGCTAAGTCTGAGCTCTGTGACTGTCTGCGGGGAACTGGCAGAGCTCCTTTAAATCCCCTGCTTTACTCTTGAATTCCCTTTCCTGGTCGGTTGTTGGTCAGCAAATAACTGTTAACCTGTGCCAACCAGAGCAGACTCTGCTGGAGTCACAGACTGGTTTGGGTTGAAGGGATCTTAAAGCCCCTGCACTCCCCTGGGCAGGGACACCTCCCACCAGCCCAGGTTGCTCCAAGCCCCCTCCAACCTGGCCTTGAACCCCTCCAGGGATGGGGCAGCCACAGCTTCTTGGGGCAACCTGGGCCAGGCTCTCACCACCTTCATACCAAAGAACTTCTTCTCCAGATCTCATCTAAATCCTGTGGCTCTTCTGGTTTTTTCTTTCCTAGTGCTCTCCCTGGCCAGAAATAACGTATGTCAACAACGCGCCGTCCCCTGGCTTCAACAGCTCCCACAGCAGCTTCTCCATTGGCGAAGGGTGAGTCTGGAAAAAATGCTGGTTCTCAATTTCCACCTTGTGCAAGAGATTGATGGAATCATGGAACTGCCCAGTGTCAAAAAATGGTTGAAAACCATCACAAAACCGTATCCCCAAGCCCAGCTTTTGGATCCCTCCAGGGATGGTGACTCCATCCCTGCCCTGAGCGGCCTCTTCCCATGGTTGAGAACCCTTTCTGTGAAGAACTTGTTCCCAATATCCATCCTAAACCTCCCCTGGTGCAACTTGAGGCCGTTTCCTCTCGTTCCTTGGGAGAAAACACCGACCCCTCTGGCTCCATCCTCCTTTCAGGGAGTTGGAGAGAGCGAGAAGGTCTCCCCCTCAGCCCTCTTTTCTCCAGGCTGAACACCCCCAGCTCCCTCAGCTGCTCCTCACAACTTCTGCAGACCCTGCTCCTTGGTTCTCCAGACCCCTCACCAGCTCCATTGCTCTTCTCTGGACTCGCTCCTGCCTCTCCATGTGCTTTTGTTTGTCGGAACGGGCCCAGAACTGGTCCCAGCCTTCGAGGTGGGGCCTCCCCAGTGCCCAGTCCAGGGGGACCATCACTGCCCTGGTCCTGCTGGCCACACTCTTCCTGCTACAGGCCAGGATGCTGGTGGCCTTTTGGCCACCTGGGCACGCTGTTGGCTCATCTTCAGCACCAGAAACCTGTATGGGTTTGATCAGGAGTTTTCCCCCCTGTGTTCAGCTTCCAGCCTGCTTCTCTCTGCCTTTCCCTGTCGTGATAATACTCCACCAAAAACCATTGTTTCTCGCCAAATATCGTGCTGCAACGATGACAGGGGTGTTGCTGCTGCCCCTGTGTTCCCCTGNGGCTGAAGGAGCTGGGTCTCTTGAGCTTGGAGAAGAGGAGACTGAGGGGTGACCTCCTGGATGTTGATAACTCTGGAAAGGGTGAGTGTCAGGAGGATGGAGCCAGGCTCTTCTCAGTGACACCCAATGACAGGACAAGGGGCAATGGGTGCAAGCTGGAACAGAGGAGGTTCCACTTCAATATGAGGAGGAACTTCTTGATGGTGAGGGTGAGGGAACCCTGGCAGGGGCTGCCCAGGGAGGTGGTGGAGTCTCCTTCTCTGGAGACATCCCAACCCCGCCTGGAGGCTCCTGTGTGCCCTGCTCTGGGTGTTCCTGCTCCAGCAGGGGGGTTGGACTGGAGGAGCTTTCAGGGTCCTTTCCAGTCCCTGAGATTCTGTGATTCTGTGGTTTCCCCGTGTCAGGATCCCATTAACCTTGTGTTTTGCTCTTTCTGGCTCTTTTTATTTCCCCCCCTGACCCAGCAATGGCTCCCCCAACCACCAGCCCGAGCCCCCCCCTCCGATCGCAGATGTAAGTCACACCTCCGAGCTTATGCTTGTGGTAAGGACGCTGCGCAGGTCAGAACCCGGGGAGCTGGGGAGGGAGCTGGGGAGGGAGCTGGGGAGGGTTTGTGGGCGGCTGCACTCTGGTTGTTGGGGAAGAGACTGCTCTGATTTAACATCTTTGAGGAGTTACGACTCCGTGATCCCTCTTTGGGGCAAACAGTGTCCGGTGCAGCGATTTGGGAGCTGTGAGCAAGCTCTTTGGAGCTTTTCTTATTGCCTTGATCTTCGCTGTGCCTTTCCCCTTTGCTTCCTTCCACTTTCTCTGTCCCTCAGAAACCTTTTTTTAATCAAAACCTCTCCAGGCTGCAGCCTTTATCGTGTGCTGGGAGCCTGGCACATCAGCTCTCCATTTAAGACCAATTATGAACCCCAGCTGAGCTGACCTGTGCCCGGTCCTCGCTGGAAACCGCTCCTGCGTCACCTCTGGGGCTCTGACCCTTCTTCTTGCCTGTGTTGCAGAACCTCTTGCCCACCAGCACCCCCCAGGAGGCCCAGCAGTGGCTGCACCGAAATCGCTTCTCCACTTTTTCTCGGCTTTTCAGGAATTTCTCGGGTAGGTTACGTCACACCCCCCCCACCCTGTCTGTCCCTCCCCTCGCTCCCCAGCCCACCCAGCTCCCTCACGAAGAGAAACGTCTTCTTAAACAATTGCCTCTGTTTCTGTAAGGCAATAAACACCTGACTTCCCCAAACCTGTGGGCTTCACTTCTCACCTTGCTCTTAACTGGTGAAACAGTGGGGACTGGAGTGGTTTCTCGGGCAGCACCCTCTGGCCTTGAAACCGGCCGAGAAACGCTGATCTGGGGGAAAACTGCTGGCTATGAAGAAATGGTGTTGCCTGTATTTTCCTCTCCTTTCCTGGCTACAGTCTCCCTTCCCCAGGGTCAGCGAGGCTCTGGGTGGCTGGGCTGTAAATGATAAGGTTCTACTAAAACACGCTCTTGCAAAACTAGTTTTGGGGGAAAAAAAGTGTCCTTTGGGGAGAGGCAGAACCAATTTGGGAACTGGGTGAGCTCTGCAAGGAGGAGGAGAAAGGGAATCTGACACTGCCCCCCCCCATTCTGGGTGTTTTGGGCTGGATTGTATCATTCTTCTCTCCTTTGATTTCCAAACCTAGGGGCGGATTTGCTGAAGCTGACCAGAGAGGACGTGATCCAGATCTGCGGCCCCGCGGACGGCATCCGGCTCTTCAACGCCTTGAAAGGACGGTGGGTTGTTTGCTGAAAAGCTGCTGGTGGGTAAATGGGATTTGGTTTAAGCTCTTTGCTCGGCTCTTGCTGGAAAACAGAGTTTCATTAACCTTCTGGAACCTTTTTTCAGTCAAACCTGATAACTTAGCCAGCAGGGTAAGGACCCTGGAGACGGTTCAGGGCAGCAAATCCGTGCTGGAGGGAAGTGTTAGAACTTCTCCCTCTTTGAGTGTCAGCGAATCCGGCCACAAACCAGAAAGTTCTTGTTCCCTCTGTCCTCTGACCAGTGGAATCACCTTCCCCAAAGGGGAATATTCCTTTCCCCCTTACCAAGCAGCCTCTTATTTGGCTGCTTGGTAGCCAGCTGGCATGATGTCCCTCTGCCACCTTCACCCCCTTTTTACCAGGCCTGGCTGTATCATAGTCACAGACTGGTTTGGGTTGAAGGGACCTTAAAGCTCACCCAGTGCCATCCCCTGCCCTGGGCAGGGATACCTCCCACCAGACCAGGATGCTCCCAAGCCCCCTCCAACCTGGCCTTGAACCCCTCCAGGGTTGGGGCAGCCACAGCTTCCCAGGGCAACCTGGGCCAGGGTCCCACCACCCTCACACCAAAGAAGTTCCTCCCCACATCTCAGCTCCATCTCCCCTCTTTCAGTGTCAAACCCTTCACCCTTGTCTCATCACTCCCCTCCCTCATCAAGAGTCCCCCACAGCTTTCCTAGAGTCCCTTGAGGGACTGGAAGATCCCCTCCAAGGTCTCCCTGGAGCCTTCTCTTCTCCAGGCTGTACCCCCCATCTCTCTCAGCCCATCCTCCCAGCAGAGGGGCTCCAGCTCTCCCAGCATCTCCGTGGCCTCCTCTGGCCCCGCTCCAACAGCTCCATGGCCTGGAATTGGTGGCCCCAGAGCTGGAGGCAGCACTTGGGGAAGTCTCCCCAGAGCAGAGGGGCAGAATGGCCCCTGCCTTGCCTTGCTGGCCACGCTGCTGGGGATGCAGCCCAGGGTTTGGGGGTTCCAACACGTTTTGTTGGCTCACGTTGAGCTTCTCACCCACCAGCACCCCCAAATCCTTCTCCTCAGGGCTGCTCTCCAGCCATTCTCTGCCCAGCCTGGATTTGTGCCTTCCCTTGCCTTCACCCCAGAGTATCAGCAAGACGGGGAAGCCCCCAGTGTTTTTACTTTGAGCTGAGTCCATCGATGTTCTCTTTTCCTTCTGAGGATACCAGGGAGGGGAAAGTGTGGGGGATTGGAGGTGTCTTTGAGCAAACCTGACGGCATTCACTCCCTGCTCTGTCCCTAGGATGGTGCGCCCCAGACTGACCATCTATGTGTGTCAGGAGTCCCAGCAGCTGAGGGACCTGCAGCAGAAGCATGAAGATGGGGACACAGTAACGAGTACTTTCTTCAGTAAGGGCTCTGAAGCTTCTCTGGGGGCACCTGGGCTTGGGTGGAGGGAGAGGAAGACAGTAACAGGGAACAGAAATGCACTTCCCAGCCCCATGGCTGTTTAGCACCAGTTCCCTCCCATCCCTTCATCCTCACACCGCTGCCCCGCTGGGTTGTGGGCTGGAGAAAGGCCCCCAGGGCTGTTTATGTGACCAGGAGCTCTCATGGTGGCTCCAAAGAGCTTCTGTGGCTTTGGCTTTCAGCTGCTGCCCCTCCTACTGACTCTCCTCACAGCGAGGAGGCAGCGAGCCCACACGTGAGCTCACCCTCCACCCAGCGCAGGCTCCTTACGCCAACAGAGCCCTTGGGCACGTTCTCCTGGAGCGAGAATGCCCAGAAACTCACTGTCAGCCCTTCTTGCTTGCCTTGGTGCTACCCAGCTGCTTTGTCCCCTTGCCCACGGGACGGGCAGCCGCGCAGTCTGTCTGTGGGCACGATGACAAGTGAGAGCTCCTGTGAGAATCCAGCGCTGCCCAGGCAACAGCGAGCGGCCTGCATTTGTGGAACAGCCGGGTGCCCTCTTTCTCCCCACCCCGGGTGCCAGAGCAAGCTTTCCTTGCCCCATTCCTCTCCCTTCCCCGCCCAGGACCTGCCTCCTGGGAGCTGAGGGAACGGGGTGGGATCTGGGGAGCAGCTGGAGCCATATTTCCCTTCTGCTGCGCTGGTTCTTGTCAAAATAGAAGCTTTTTGGGGCAAGGGACATCGGTGACAGCCAAGTTCGTGCAGAGCTTGGGGCACAGTGTAGCGAGAGCTGGGCACCAGGGGCATGGCACACAGAGATTTAGCATTTGGGGCTGGGAAGGGTGATTTCTGTGTGAGGGGGGAGCAGCAGAGCGAGTGTGTAACCTGCCAAAAAGCACCACGGGATGGATGGGCTCTGCACAGTCCCTCCCCAATGGGGCTGTGACCTTCCTGGGCAGGACACAGCCTTTTAACCGTGCTCCTTTTAAGCACCTGAGCACCCATGGCACTGGTTGAAGCATCCATGAAGTAGATCTGGAAGCTCTCCTTGGTGCCTGGCTGTAACAGTTCTTCTCCTCCCAGTCTACCATGCTATTTATCTGGAGGAGCTCACGGCGGTGGAGCTGACGGAGAAGCTGGCCCAGCTCTTCAGCATCTCCTCCCAACAGATCAGCCAGATTTACAAGCAAGGCCCCACGGGGATACACGTGCTGATCAGCGATGAGGTAACAGCCCCTTTTTTTTCAGCCTCTTGCACTGAGTTGCTTCAGCTGGTTCATGTCTGAGCTTGGGAGGGAATGGGTGCCCCGGGGAGACCTTCAAGAAGGGCCCTGCTCCATCCCCTCTGATTTCTGAGGGATTGAGAGTTGATCACTGAGATCTGGGGACACTCTGCTGCTGCCAGGGTTGAGGTTTATCGGGTGTGAAGAGCTCTTCCAGAGCTTAGTCCAGGCTGCCTCCAGGTCCACCTTCCTCCTTCCAGCTTGGGTTCCATCTGGCTTTGCCCTAAAACCAGGGAGGGGAATTGCTGCTGGAGGACCCGTATCCCAGTATCCGATGGTTTCTCTCAGCTGGCTGGTTCAGACCTTCCTTTCTGGGGAGATGGAGGAGGGAAGAAATATTTATGGCTGGTGCCTTTCCTACCTCCTAGAGCTCTTAGCTCCTGCCTGAGCAGCCCCTCAGAGCTTTCAGTCCCCTCAATCTCAGAGCACCAAGCCTTTGCTTAGGGCTGGGAAACGCTTCTGCTGGGTCTCAAGGTGGCCCTGGGCTCAGCTGGCTTTTGTGGCTTCTTCCAGATGATACAGAACTTCCAAGACGAATCCTGTTTCGTTCTGGACACCATGAAAGGTGTGTACATGGCTTGTTACTTCCCTCCCGTGCTTTTTGGGTACCTCTTGGGTCAGACCCACCCAGTCCAGTGGGTTCCTTTGCTGTTGGCTCACAAGCTTTGCTTCTTTCACAGCTGAAACCAATGATAGTTACCACATCATCCTAAAATAGAGAGGAAGGGGACGAGGAGCACCTGGGATCCTCTCTTCCTGCATGAAGACCCTTCACTTCCAGCACAGAGGGTACCAGCAGAGATCTGGAAACTCCTGAGCACCTTCTGGAAAGACACATTGGTTCCTCAGTTTGCTTTCTTGGAGGGGACCTCCTTGCTCCGAGGGCATCTGAAGGGCCGTTAACGATAACGTGCTGCTTAATTGCTGGAGCTCTGAGGCTTTGAAGTTATGGGTCACACTCTCCTGTAGCTCCTGGTAGAAAGTTTCCCTCGGACCTAAAAACCTGTGTGAGGGCTTTTTCTGTGGCTCTGCTTTTCTGAGAGGCACCAGCTCACGGACTGGCAAGAGAACAGGAACTCAACTGGCCCGACAAAGCCAACTGGCCCTCGGGCACGTGCCGAGCTGAGCAGGTCTCCAAAGACTCTGTGTACTGTGCTGCTGGAGTGGGAGGCTGGGGCTGGGAGGGCTTTTCTTAAACGAATTTTGTTAAACTGTCCTTGAATATTCCAAAGGTTTCTGGTAGACAAAGGCGGCGACTCCCTCTTTCTCCATGTCCCCCTTCCCTTGCACGTGGGAGGTGGGTCAGGAGAGCTTTGTAGACACATTCATTTGGGTAAAGCTGGAGCAAAACCTGGAGTGGAGTCAGATAAAGAGCTAGCTGACTGGTTTGGGTCTGTGGGCTGCTTTTCTGGGTGCTTTAGGCAGGAAAAAAACCCAACAGCTCAGCTGTGTCTCACCTGAAAAATTCTGACCGGTTTCTACCTGCTGCCTTGTCTTCTGCTCCTGCATCCCCCTGCCCAGCTTCTGGAGCTGCCCCAGCTCCTCCTCTGTGCCTTGAGGAGGAGGACAGCAAATTGGGAGTTATTGGAAGCTGTTGGACTTGATGGTGAAACAGATTGCCTCCGTGCAGCTTTCCCAGACAGCAGTGAAGGATCCGCTTCCCCCTTGTCAGCTCCCCCAGCCGGGACTGCGCTGCCTGGGGTGACGCCTGCCTTGGACCATCAGCACCAGCCCAGGAGGTTTTCAGCCAAGAACTTGGAGAAAACTACAACATAAAGCAAGTCTTTTCTTTTCAAATAAGCCTGCAACACATTCCAGCCCAGAGAAGGTGGTGTAGGTGCTGGCTCAGGCCGGGGGGGACCCTTGGGGTGAGCGAAGGCGCCGGTGGATGCGACCGTCAACGATGACCACGTCCCTGCTGCTGGAATGGTGCCTGCTCTTCAGGGTCTGTGAGCAAGGCAGGGTGCTGTTCCCACCATGAAGGATGCTCTTCCCACCTTCCTCAGCTGGCTGTCGCCGTCTTGGGGATGCAATCAAGATACCTGGCACATCTGGAGCTGGTTCAGGTCTGGTCAAAGCTTCCCATCCTTTGCCTGCGCTGCCCGAGCTCCCGTGGCCGCTTCTTTTGACTCTCCTGGTGCAAACGGCCCTGAAGGTTCCCCTGTCCCTTGGGCATCCCTGCCCAGTGCTCTTACTCCAGCGCTGGAGGCAGGATGCAGGTCTACAGCTCCCCAAAAACAGTTCCTCAGGACTGTGGTGGCTCCTTCTCGCCCTCAAAATACCCTCCCAGCTGCATCCAGGGCTGGGCAGGGTCCGGGCTGGTGAGGAACTGGAGGATCTGTGTTCATCCAGGCTCCTCTACTGGGGCTTCTTCACCCAGCGCTGCATGAACTGGGGGGGGCAAAACCTCTGACTGGTGACCACTGGGTCTCCACACGTGGCTTGGAGACACCTGGGTTCTCTGTCTCCCTGGGGCCGGAGTCGCTGCGTGTCCTGCCCCGCGTGGCAACCAGGGGGGGAAAGATGCCAAGAGAAGTCGTTTAAAAACAGGGAATAATTGTGCTCTCTTTTCCCCCTGAACACCGAGGAGCAGCCTGGAGGGAAGGAGGAGAGGGCCTTTTGTTCGGCCTCTGTCCTTTTGTCCTGGCTTTGGTACCTCTACCTCAAGTGCAGGGTTTCATTTAG
>VZTM01019995.1:29262-77883 GCA_013400555.1 Jacana jacana | reverse complement strand
TTTTGACAGTTTACAAGTTAAATTATTCAGTTTCATTGGTTTCAAAATGGAATAGATATCAAACAATGTTTTGAAATTAGATGCTTCAGAATCATGTGACTAATTAATTTAATTTGCCACTATAACCCTTCAAATTATAAATCTGTTCAGATTATTCCCATGTTAACTTTACAAGTTGCTTTGGCTAAGGAAGGATTTTGAAAGTTTCATAAGTTTTTGTGCTTCAGAAATTATTTCCTCGTAAATCTTAGTAATTATTAGCTCCTAGCTATGCTTAAAACATGCCACTCATATTTGTACCATGATTACAACAGGGGCCTTTGCACGTTTGTTGCTGGAGATGCATCTGCTGGGGAGAAAAAGGAAAGGGGAAGGAAGGCAAGAAAGAATTAAAATAGCATTGTGGAGTTCTTTATTTTGATGATTTAAAACTGATAGTCTCAGACAATGTAGTTTATCAAAAGAATGAAGACTGATAAAAGACTTTAAATATGTTTTGCTAACAGTTTTTGCCTAGCTTAGATATCTGTTTGCAGAAGATAAAAGAAATACTTAAAAGTTTGCTGCTTCGTATCCTCAGTCATGTACAGAACTTCAAAACTCAGTTTGCCAATATAGTGTGGCAGAAACAGAAAGCCTTTATTAATAGTGTAGCTATCTCCTGAATATTGCAAGCGATTCATCTAGTGATATTCCTAGCTCTGGCATAGGGGATCATACTATAATATGTCAAAAACATAGCCTCAGATACTGCACTGATGTTTTTTTCCAGGTTTAATCATGTAAGCAAAAGCTGTTTTATACAAGATACTGGATTATAGGTCAAGTCTAATCAGCTACTAGTGGAAAACTTTGATTCTTTGACACTTTTTATAGCCAAGAGGGACTCATGCCTGCTGTATTTGCCAAAATCTTTGTTCCAAATCAGAGCAAAATGGTTTTTTAATATGCAGGCCTAGTTGCAAGCTATTGTTAAATATGTAATAGATGATCTTACAAAATCTTGCACTAAAAGAGCTAGCATGCTATTATATAATCTGAGAATAGTTCTTTAAAACAGAAGAGCTTTTTTTTATTTCTTAAGCCTCACCAGAAAATGACCACTGCGTTGAAATTTTAGACACTAGTGAATTGGCTCAGCTGGTTAATCTAATACGTTGAAGTTTTGAACAAAGGGAACCATGGCTATAAAAATATCATGACGATAGCAGGAGATCAAACTAGGGTTTTTTTACATTAATTTTATTTTTCTCTGCAGGAAGCAAACAAAGCAAATTCATGAACAGCTGAAAGAAACACAGAATAGGAAAACCTACAGCCTAAATGCTTCCAGCATGATGGCAAAGCCAGAGTGTATGGCACAAAACCGAGTCCAGCTGCAAAATGTAAGTAATCCTGCCAGCTACAACACTTAATAGCCTGGCTGAGTTCCTGCTGCTGATGGCAGCACATTGCCATGTTGCTATTAGCATCTGAGCAATGGGAACAAGAATTCTCACCTCTTTCATAAAATGTTTTTTATCAGCCTGTTAATGGAAAGCATCAAACAGGGATTTTTTTCTGAAGTTTTTTTCAGTGAATCATGGTATATTTTGTTTGTGTTATGGACCTTGTTGAGCCCCCTAGTTCTGCATCTAG
This sequence comes from Jacana jacana, assembly GCA_013400555.1. Lineage (NCBI taxonomy): Eukaryota > Metazoa > Chordata > Aves > Charadriiformes > Jacanidae > Jacana > Jacana jacana. Next base: position 76,245 of record VZTM01019995.1, on the reverse strand, counting down.
CAGTAGAAATTACTGTTTCAGTTTCCAGCAATACCTTAGTTCATATGTGTGGTTTATATGTGGTGTGGGTTCTGGATCCTAAGTGGTTTCTCTGTCAAGTAGTCCAATAATTAATGAACCTACATGAGAAAAATGTAGGAATATGTTACAGTTAATGCAGAGTAAATTCAAAATTTAGAACCAAATTTGCACATGTAAACTAGTGCCCAAGGCAAGACTGTGCAGACAGTCTCATTTTCCTGGGTCTTGAGTTAAAAGGACTTTTGATACCAGAAAGAGATACGTTTGTTCAAACTATATTTCAAAATTATGTAGTCATTTTCTATATATAGTTATATGTAAGTTGATACAATCCCACAATCATAAAATGTATAAAGCGTATTTGAAATACGGAACTTGAAGGTGACTGATTCATTTATTCCTGGATGCAAAATGTTTTCCAGTGCATGTCATTTCTTCCCCCTGGTCACACACATCTAGAGCTGTCTTATTTTAAACAAAAGTTGGAACAACTGAGAAGGATCCTGATAGCAATACAGCAGGAAATCATAAAAGATGTAGGCAGGCCTTTCTAAATGCATAACTCTTCTTTAAACAAAGACAGTATCTTTGTTTTTCTTAAAGCAATGGCTACCTTATTGCCAGATTCTATCAAAATAGTGGTAATTTGCCAATTAATGCAGAAATAAGTATAAACCCCATTAACCTCTTCAGATTAAGCAGAGTCTGCATGCTATGACAGAGGACTTATCAAAGCATTGCTCATGTTCGCTACATTGTTGTTTTACCATTGTGGTCATGGTATGCTATGTGGTTCAGGAAAAATATGCTATTTCAAGAAGGAAGATAGCTCCACTAAATTGATATAATCACAGTTTAGGAAACCTTGTGTAATTTGTTGTTTCGCTTTCAGTTCATTCAGTCTTGTATTACTTCCAAGCCCCTAAATAAAAGCTGTTGGGAGTGTTGTTGGGTTGTAATGATGGCAACAAAAGGTAAAGTTGTAAAGAGCTTTTGTGAGCCTTTTGTTCTAACATATAAAGTAGGTCTTGGTTAACACTAAGAATATGTTCTTTGCCTTTTTCTCACTGTAATTCAGTGCAATGTTTTGTCAACGTGTCATCACTATGAACTATTTGATGTCTTCCGAGCAGCATCAAAAAAAACATCAACAAGCTTTATTTAAGTCTTTTTCTTTTGCCATAACAATAGGCACAATGGCAGAAGTAGTAGTTTGTAGATTCCAGATATTAGAGATTGAAAACCATTATTATTATTTATTTTTTAATCTAAATTTGCCTTTCAGCTTTTAATGCCATTCAGACTGGCATTATCAGTGCTGGTAATGAACACGCCATTTTCTTGTTCTTGTGGCTGCTTTGCAGGCAGATGTTGTCTCCTTGCTATTAATGCATTTTCCCTTCGGGAGCAAAGATACTAAGGAAGAAAAACAGAATGACCTTGCACAGGATGTAGCGTAACAGTGGAGGGTAATAATGGTTTCTATTGTTAGCAAGATTTTAGTGCAGAAATGCATGTAGGCAGTTCATTAAATATTTACAAAACTTGGCAGATCAGAGGGGAAAATAAAGGGCAGGGGGTATGACGAGGCAGCAGAAAAGAACTTTGAAATAGTGTTTCATAGGATGGGCTGAGTGACTCCCCATCGGAGACCAGAGGTCTGCCCTGGGCGTATCTACCAGGTGGGAAAGGGAGCGGGCAGAGGCACAGGGAGGAGAGGGCTCCCACAGCCCTGCTGCCCTTTCTGCCTGTCAGTGCCTGGGTGCCATCTCTCTGCAATTCCATACATGGCTCCCACCATGTAGGTTAGAGGAGAAGTCTTAGTTCTCTTCATTTACAGGAACCAATAAAGAAACTTAGATTGAGGTGATTATCTTCCGGAGACTAGTCCGCCACCCTGGGGTTTTGGTTTATGTAAACCTGAAGCTGTTTCCTTCCCCACTCCACGTGCTCCTCTTACATGGGAAAGCTGTCTTGTATGTCACCTTTCTCTCTTCCACTGAAAGAGTCTCCTGTATTTTTCACCTGACTATTTTGAATGGGCCTAGTAATGCTTTCAGATTTTTTGCTGTGCTTTTTCATCTTCAATAGAGAACAATGTAGACATGAGAATAGTTGCATAAGGTTTCCTTGTTCTTGATGACTATTCTAATAATGTCTGCTCTGAAAGATCCATCACATCTTGGCTCAGAGATTGCTACATTTAGTAAAGGATGCGTAAATCTTTCCAAATGCAGTGTTGTTCTAGAAAGTGGTTTTACTTATTTCCCAAAACTCAGGTTTGTGGCTGTATAGGGCTTGACCAATCTCAGTGAAGTACTTTTTTCCTCATTACTCCTTTTTCCCCTTTTTACTCTTGACTGGGGTTTGGGAAAAGAACTATTTTCCATTACTTATTTTCAAAGCCAATTTTGAATCTTTTTTTTTTTTTTTTTTCAACGAGAGAAGCCATGTGACTGTATCAAAAATTGATGCTAACAGAAAAACCACACGTTTGCTATTTTAGCCAAGTATGAAAATTAATTACCAATTTGCATTTTATTCTAGCATAATTCATTATACTGGCAGCTATTTGCATTACTGCAGAAGGAAAGGGACTGCACATCTCAATCCCCATGATATCCTACCTCTGTGTCAATTAAAACTTTTTTACAGTAGTGTGATTATGAGAAACATATACAAGGTTAAGAGCTCTGAATGTTTGCTTTTAAAACACTCTCCGTTTGTATCAGAATTCTCCTGCTGCATCCTAGACTATGGGTTACCGTGCAGCCATCTTTATTCCAAAAGGCAACATTTAAGAAATGAATGTCAAGTGTTGAACATTCCTCCAAGTTCATTAAACATCCATATGGCTGGATTCCTCTTTCATATGTGGATATTCAGAAAAAAATTGGAACTGGCCAACTGGAAAATGTAACCTTTTTAAAACTCCCTTCCATTTAAGAAGTTACTCTCTTTAGGGTTTTTGCCGGCTTTGGTCAGCAGGGTAAACACAAGCGAGCAAGAATGGGCACATCTCAACACTTTCCTTGTCAAGCCCTGAGGCTGAGGAAGAATGCAAGGAGAGTTAAGACATTTAAGTTAAAATGGATGTCTCCCTGTCATTTGCTGTATTACAGGGAATATAGCTTTTTGTTTGCATTGACAACATTTTGAAGTATCATATGCTTTTCCTTCCCCCACTCAAATACATTACATCTCATCCACTTCCTTCCTCTGCTCAGTTGTGATTCTGCAAAGTGAAAAAAAAAAGGGTTAGATTTTGTCAGGAGAGCTGTACTTTCTCTGAATTCCTGCTACTCATGGCTGGTAATTGTGTAACCTGCGCTGAGTCTATTTTCCTTGTTATTGATTCCATTATTTTGTTGGGGATACAAATCACATGAAAAATACTGTGTACTGTAAGCAGGATTCATAAAAAGCTGTTGAACACAGCTTCTGGGTTTCTGTCTGTATCTCCTTCAAGTCCACTGTTTTTCCCCTAATATTCGGTCAACAACACACTTAATTTCTTCCTATGTTTTCTAGCATCTTGGATTTGGATGCTACTGCACTGGTAATCTTTCTATAACTCTTCAATCAGGAAGAGACAGATATGCCAATTTTTAATGAAAGATTTTTAAAGTACAAGGAGATTCAGATTTATTTCACTCAATGCATAAAACTTAGGACATCTTATTATTACCTACTCCTTCCCAAAGATATTATCTTCAAGGGATATTTAACAAATATAGAATCGTAGAATAGAATCATAGAATCATTTAGGTTGGAAGAGACCCTTGGGATCATCAAGTCCAACCATCAGCCCTACTCTACAAGTTCTCCCCTACACCATATCACTCAACACCACATCCAATCTACTCTTAAACACAGTCAGGGAGGGTGACTCCACCACCTCCCTGGGCAGCTGATTCCACTGACTGACTACTCTTTCTGTGAAAAACCTTTTCCTAATGTCCAGCCTAACCCTACCCTGCTGCAGCTTGCAGCCATTCCCTCTTGTTCGGTCGCTAATTGCCCGTGAGAAGAGACCAGCACCAAGCTCTCTACAATGCCCTTTCAAGCAGTTGCAGAGAGTGATGAGGTCTCCCCTCAGCCTCCTCTTCCTCAAACTAAACAATCCCAACTCCCTCAATCGATCCTCATAAGACTTATTCTTCAGGCCCTTCACCAGCTTCATAGCCCTCCTCTGCACTCGCTCCAGCACCTCGATATGTGTTGAGGTGCCCAGAACTGGACACAAGGCTCAAGGTGAGGCCTCACCACTGCTGAGTACAGGGGGCTTCACAAGCCTGCAGCAAACAGTTTAGTGTCCTCATAGGCAAAAGGAAATAAGTTGTCATTCTCAGCTGCCCCCCTTAGAAAGATAAGTGATCTGTGCCCCCTCACAGGCCATGCGAGGGGCGAGAGGAGGTGTTGTGGCCCTCTTCTTGTTTTTCTGTAATTCAACAGTCTTCATGAGTCTTCATCATGCTCCTGACTGCTAGCTCTAAGGGGTTTCTTTAAATTCTCGTAACTTGATGAATGTCATGCAACATTAAAAAAAAAAAACAGCTGAAACCTTGCCATTGCTTTCGTGATTCTGAGTTGTCACGGTTGTTTAATGTGGCCTTTTTCACCTTTGTGGATTTTAATAGCTTCTCCCATGGTACTAAGTGGATCTATTAATTCCCATCACTTTCCCTATGAGGTGGTTAATATGCTTTTCATGCTGTAGTGTGTGGTTTCACTTTTCACTACACTTGTTTCCAATAGCTTGCAATCACTACCTCCAGGCTTCTGATATTGTAATAATGAGGGGGAAAAAAATGTTCTTTTTGTGTCTTGTTGCCTTCTGTTGATAGTAGCAGGAAATAAATTCTTTTTAGTCACTGTGATAGAAATGCAATTAATACATGTTGAGCAACAGATACACTTAAATCTTTCAAAAGATTACAAAGTGTGGTTTTGTCTGCGCTACGAAGTGATTTATCATCTAAGATCAAGAGCAAAATTCCCATTTTTGTATCTCATGCCTACTTAGGAAAAACTGCCAGAATAGACAAATCTGGGTTTACTTGCCTCTGTCTAGAGCTAGTGTTGGCATGCAGAGCATATGGGAACAACTGTATTTATGGTAAATACACCACCTGACGGGCTCTTCTTGCAAGGTCAGCCCAGAAAAATCACTGGCTTTTTACCTCCTTGAAGCACCCTATCTGAATGTAATTTAAAGCTGCCCCCTCTGTCTTCTCAGTCCTTTTTGTAATGGGATCCCCACATCACTTCTTTTCCAGTGCCACATTCATTTCTGGACTTTTTTTTACCACTATTTTGGGAAAATCATTGTGGAGGAATAGCTAAGAAAAGCCAAGGGGAGGGATGGGTGTTTTGTTTTGCATAACGCTATGACAACAGTGTCAAGCTATTCTGAACCACGTGAGTACTGTATCATTTGTTATTCATGAATCCTTCATTTTAAAATAAAGAATACAAGGCATGAAGCAACAGAATTATGAGCTCACAGTCATACAGGAGGTCAGTGGCAGAGGCTGATTTCTTGTCTCCTGACCAGGGCTGCAGTTGCAGATTTGCTTAGCATTAACTAGCAGGGGGTGGAATTTTATTGTCAAAGAGTTGAGTAATTGTACATAACAGATGATTTTCTCCATGGAACTGTGAAAAATTGAAAATTTGCAAAATGGTTTATTTTATAATGCTATCATTACTCTTTAATTTATTTAGCCATATGCATCTGCATCAGTGTTTCTCTGTAATTGCTCAAACAAGCACAAATAATTAAGCAAGAAGACAATAAAACCATTAAAAAAATGATACGGATAAGCTTTCAGTGATGCTTTCAACATACAGCAACAGTCCTTTGGAAGTGTTCCACAGCTTATTCTCCACTGGGGCTGTGTATTCAGCAGCTCACAACAGTCCAAGGGTTCCACAGAACTCAGCCCAGTTAAGAACAGGGTTGTGGAAGCAGCAGGATGGACTCTGCTGGGATATGGATGGGGAGTAATCCTATACCATACTTCTAGGGGCACCAACTGGTACTACTGTAAAGTCCTCACAGAAATGTGCAGATATTTTTCTGCAGACATAATCTCAGAGAAAGTATATAACATGGTTAAGCTAAAGGAGAGTAACCCCAAGAGTTTAAACCTATTGCAATATATGAATGTGACGCATCCAAATTAGTTCAATTACAATGTTCAAATTCTCTGTATATCCACACCCTCAATTTAAATTGTGATTCACTTTTTCATAGTAATTAATGTTATTGCTGTTATGGTAAGTGGTAAGTGGTTTATCTGAAAATAGCATAAAAGAAATGTTTGGTGTGAGGGAAAAACTATACTTTGCAGGCTGTGCCTGGGTAGTGCTTCAGTATAGTTAGCCGGTCAGCATCAGAGCAGCTTATGGAAGTCCTGGTTTTCCTCAGTTGTGATGAGGAAAGGCTCTGGATACCATCACTCCAGCCCACATCCAACTTAACCATGGGTGTAGCAAAAGACACAACTTATCTTTAATTACCCTTCATGATTCACTTCATAATCGTGGTCTTATAAACCATTTGAACATTTAATTTAGTATCATGAACTAACACAAAAAAGGGACAGAAATAGCTTCCTGGCACTAACAACCCATTCTTTACATCGCTCACATTGATTTATTCAGGTCAGAAATCAAAGACAGTTTCATTTCTGCAGCTGGCAGGATAACTATTAAAGTTTAAAACCTTCATAGACATGAGTACCTTAAAAATCATACTTCTGTCTGAATATTTTAGCTACAACATTTACAAGTGACAACTAAGATCACGGTAACTGAAAGAAATAAGAGCGGAATACGTTTGTTCTTATTATTTCACTTGTGTTTACTTCATGCATGCGGCGACATTTTGCATACTGTCATGCTCATAGTTTTGCCTTCAGAAACATGTAAGGAGTGATTTTGGCCCTGTTTATCTGGGTATTTCACACAAGAGAAAGAGGGAGAATAGCACTGGAGAAAAAATTGAAGATCAGTTGTTTTATATATAGAAATCACTTCTAAGAAGTCTGAATAGACAGGTGAAATTTGCACATAATCCATTTTTAAAAGACTAATCCTGTATGACTTTCCTTTTTGATTTTTGCTTATGTCTGGGAAAAAGTACACTAGAATAAGTGAGAATCAGAGAATAAATCTGTATTTTTAAGGAGTTACTGGGCTTCTGTTAGACAACAAGATAATTATGAACTACAATTTGAAAGAAATTTTACTATCTTCTCCATGATTGTTTATGCTATTGTATCATAGCATGGCAATTTTTACCACCAATCTTTTATATTATTATTATTATTTTAGTTTGCATTTTTTTCTAAAACATTTAATTCCACAATACCAGTTTATTGTAAAGATAACATGGATATTTAAGTCCCTAGTACTAAAAATATAAACGCAATACAGAAAAACAGACCAATTAGTTTTAGTGCAAGTCATTGTAATGCAACAAAAAATAAATCTTCATAATGCAGTATTTTTCATACTGGAGTGGAAATGTGAGTTAATCTCTTATATCTCTGAGATACTGTCCGGTAACAACTAACATTGATTCTTCTTCCAAGACAAATGCAGCTGTTTTTTATACTTCTACTTTCTGGCTCTATTCAGGATCAGAAACACAATTTTTGGTGAACTTCCAGTTGAATCACAAAGCAAGAAGAAAATTCTTGTTCATGTCTGGTGTCTGCTTTACAGATGTTTGTGTCTTGATATGTGCCCAGAGACTGCCCTACGCTTACAAGTGTCACAAGAAGAATTATGTTTACACTGTTCTTACTAGCGCAGATACTCACAGGTCAGAAGTTTCAGACCTGTTCAGAAGGGATATCTGGCTCTATGGATAGGATTCAGATATTTTTCTACTTATCTGATTATAGAACTGTTCTTTCAGTTTGATTTTCATAGTTACACATGCTGATAAAAGCAGTGTTTGACTGAAATCACCAAAGAACCCTAAAAGGTGCTCACCATCCTCTGAGATGTATTTCTGATCTCAGTCTGCATAGACAGCCACAAAAAATGGACTTTTAGTCAAAAAAATCAGTGTTCCCTATTATTATGGGCAGAGCAGTCAGTAATTTTGCTACTAATGCAGATATCAGTATTTTGATGTGGAGGAGGTAATGGGGATAATGAGTACCAGCACTTTCTATTATGTAAACAATAGTGAATGAAAGTATTACTTGTAATGCCTAATTTTAATTTAAAAATGCATTAGAGCACTTCTAAGCGTGCTCTGATATGAGTTCAGATTGAATCAACAAGGTACTTTGCCTTTTGTGTATTAATTTATTTTATTCTCTGTGCCGCAGTATTCAAAAGCAGATAGGCATCCTGGGCCTATTCTGGACAAAGTTATGGAGTCTAGTTTTTCAGGCCCTCGGTCTTTCCCAGAGGCCTTGTCTCCCGACAGAGGAACCCAGCCCATCAAGCAACACAGGTAAGCAAACCGCTGTCTGACAGGAGATCAGCATTGAACTGCTGATACCTGTGCAGGGTTATTGTGCTGTGACTTGGAGAGATGCTGAACGGTGCAGTACCAACAGAGCCTCAGCTGGCTCATTAAGCAGATGTCCAAGCATCTTCTTATCTGCAGACATAGAAGGCAATAAAAATGCTCACTGACTTTATCTGTGTTTTGTACAAGTCCTAGAGGAAGCATTTAAAGACACCATCCAAGCTGTAGACAGAGCAGGGAATTAAACAACTGTAGTTTGAGAAACCATTAAAATCAAGACTTTCCTTATTGATGTTCATGAAGTTAATGACTCATATGTTGCAGAAAGACATGGTTGCAAAATTCCAACCTTTCTCATTGGTTCTTTAAACTAATAATACTTGAAATAAATAATAACTTATTTATGAACATGTGGTGGCATTTGAAAAACTAATCTTTAAAAAGTTTGGATGGTTGTTTCCAAGGGGAAAAAAGAGGAAAGTCACCTGTCACTGGATAGCATTTGCATTAGAATTCTGCTTACAGTCTTTTTGGATGAAAAACAGTGCGGGTGCTTCGTTATGGGACTAGAAACCAAACTCATGTCTGGTATAAGAAATAGCATTGTGGAATGGCAGTGGTAACATCAGGTCTAGAGCACACTGGGAAAAAAGGCTGAGAAAAATTAGTTCAGAGGTTTTTTAGCTAGATAATCTGGAGGGGAAGACTTTGTTAAATTTTGTAAAAAAAGAAGTCTGAGATTGTGTGAGGTTATGATCTATCTTATGTAGTATTTGATGAATTTTCATTGTGGCCCCCAGTCATCTACATGTTCCCTTTCTTCTGAGTGAATGATTTGCTTAACCTACCAAAGTGCAGCGTATGAGCCAGGAAGAGATATTTGGGTCCTAACTACTTTTACCTTACTTAAGCATTTAATTTGACATAGAAAAATAATGGCAACTGTCACATCAGATCCATTTCTAAGGGCTTATTCCTCATTAAGAGAGATTTTCAAAATTTGCTTCGTAATTTTACTGCTCGTATATGAACTATGGAACTGCTGCCTAGAATGCTTCCCACTGTAGTTTTGGGGGGAATTTTATCTCCATTTAGTCAAATGGTGAAGTTCAGAAAAAATACAGTCACATTCCCTTCCCTTTAATAACACAATTGCAATATCCAAGTTTGAAATGTTTTAGGTGCCTTATCATGACATTACCTACACTTAAAAATAAATGGAAGTAAATTAAAGACTGAAAATATTTTATTTATAAACATCACTTAAAGTAAAAGCTGAATGACTCTCTAGAGCCCCTGTGTTCTGTAGGGAAATTACATAATAAGACACACTGAATTTATAGTGAACTAATGCATAATCCCAGATTGCCCATTTCAACACCTTTGCACACAAAATCTTTCTTTCCCAGAAAAACAAACAAAAAAACAACCAACCAAAAAAAGCAGCCCAGCAGACATCTGTCATCTTGTCTGCAGATGTCAAGCACTGGTCTATTTCAAGAGTCTTTGTTGTAACAGATTTGAACATTTAAGACTTATAAGGCTATCTTTAATTTATGCACCATGTGACAGCTTCCTAATTTACTTGCTCTCTTTACTTTGGCCAAATGAGTAAAATCCATTTTTACTGGGATACATTTTGTCCTAAACATCCCTTAATTCCATTCCAAATCTGCCACGAGCCCAGAAAAATTACAGCAGCTCTGCAAATTCTCTGGTTTATGCTGCTGTTAAAGTATATTATTGTTTGGTTTCTGCTTGCTATGGAAATATTTTGTTCCACATCCAGAGCTGTTTTCTCTGCTGGTGATTTCAAGGGCACTAATGATAGGTCATTATTTCTTAAAATCAGGAACTGTCTATTTCCAGTTCCTAAACCCAACACCGTTTTGGCCTAGCTGTAAGATTATCCAGGTGGAGAATCCTTTGGGGTTGCTGAAATTTGACAGACTGAGATGACCTAGTTATTTCACTCAGGTTACTAGGCAATAGCAATTTTCTGTCTCAACTGCATGCTAAGAATTACTGCAGAGATTGAATTGAAAATTTGAATCTCCACTGAATCTTACTTCTTAAATATGTCACTGTGTTATGTACAGTTATTATGGCAGAAGAATTTTACATCATCTGCTTGGGTATGTAAAACAACTGTTAGTGCTGACAGAACTGGAAAATAACAAATGTGTTTAATCAGTAAACTTCCTTTAAAATATACAAATTTCCTTAAAACATACAAGGTGTGCAAAAGTTTGTCTTAGATTATTTGTTTATTTTAATAAGGGAAAAACCATACTGTCTTAATTTCTAACAGAAAGAAATAAATTAGGGTTTTGTTAATTATGGGATTGAGTTGTGATCTCTTTGAATAGCAGCTTTCTTGGTAATTAGTCATCCTGACTTTCATTCATTGATTCATTGATTTTAGAAGAATTCATCTCAGAGAATACCACGATGCAAGCCAAATGCAGAAGCTTTCAGCCTAGAGCATTTGTATTGTCTTACAAAAATAACAAAATAGGATAAACTTACTCTGAGATTTACAACAATTAGTTCACATTTTAATGAATTTTAATACCACAAAAAAAACACAGTAAAAGCATTTTTTTTTCTATTTAGCAAGCATTTTATTCTTTATGCTCCCAATAGGATTGATTTACTTTAAATTAACAGAAAGAGCAAATGTAAGTTATTCTGTAAATAAGGCTATTAGATTTTAAAGAAGAAGTATTGATAAACTAAAGCAACTAAGAATGTAAAGGCAGAGGAAACCTGAAAGAGAGGAGGAATTAAGAATCTGATATTTTTCCAAGGAAGGAACATAGTTTTCTTGAGAAGCTCACTAAAAAGAATGCTTAAGAGGAATGGGGTGTAGGAAAGGGAAAGCGGTCACGCTTGAAGTGAACATATCCAGGAATCATTGGGAGTTAAGAATTATTGATAATACTGAAAGCAAATCAGTTGTTCTTGCTGTATAAAGAAGAGTACAGGAAGAAGCAAAGCTGATGGTGAGACAGAGATAATGTATGAAGAAGTTAGGGCAATCCTGAGTGAATATATTCATTTTTCAGTTAAGATGATTATTTGAGGGCAAAGGTAGAATGGGAATGGAATAAAATGTATGAAAATAGACATCACTACAGTCAAAGTGGAAGTAAAATGCAGAAATCAAAGCCCTCAAGATGATCTGGTTAGTCTTGATCAAAGAAGTCTGGAAGGAGAACTGGCTCATGAAATTTCAAATCTGGTAGCAAAATCTATCAAAATGGGGGCTGCACCATGTAATGATGGAATAGGACACTTCAAATATTTAGGAAGAGAAAAACTTATCAAAGGAACTGAAGGCCTATTATGTTGAGTTAGACTAGACAAGGCTTTAGGGCATTTGTCTAGTGCCTTTAATAAGAGAAAGTAGAGAGAGTTAGAAAAAATACAATGTGCAGATGTATACAGAGGTGGTTAAAAGAGAGATAATAAAGAGTTCTGGGCTGAAGGCATTCACCGATTGAAAATTAATGGAGCTCTCAAGGTAGTCAACACTGGAGACAGATTTTGTTTAATGCTTTTGTGCATGACTGGCACAAAAAAAAGTTGTAACAAACTGAAAAAAATTGGTAAAATATATTCTCAGTACAGATAAGGGTCTATTTATAAAGAATAAATTAATAACTTTGCAGAGTGGCATAACAGAGGTAGATTGAAGTTCAGCAGTACTAACTACACGGTCAGGCATTTGGGAACTAATAACAAAATTTAAGAAGCAAATGAGGAAGCAAAGATTCAGTATATACTACTTGCTCAAAGGAAACCAAGTCAGAAAGTGATGCAGATGTGCAAAAGATAAATGGGATGAGAGGAAATATTAATCAAGATGTTTCCATGAGAAAGTCAGAAAAATTAAAACCACTTTATGAGACACTTGTCACTTCATTTGAATATAGCATGAGAATACACCATTATCATCTCATCTGGTTAAAATGATCGTTTGATTACTATGGACTCAAATTGCTTTTGTGAGCTAATATGAAAAATCACAGAATCACAGAATATCAGGGATTGGAAGGGACCTTGAAAGATCATCTAGTCCAATCACACAATGAATAATCTGTGTTCCAGAGAAAGCATTAGAGAGTCTTCAGAAAACTGAAAAGAGTATATGACTGCTGCTTATAAATACATCAGAGAAAACTTAACAAGGAGTAAAAGACCTCTATAAAATGATGGAGTACGGTGGCACATATGACAAATAGATGTATACTCATCATAAATCATTTTAAACTGAAAATAAACCTCAAAGTTTTCAATATAGAATAACTTTCTGGAGTAGTAGCCTGGTTATCTTTCCAGTTTTAGGATGAAGGTTGATCAATGCACTACAGGAAGCATATGATAAAGTTAGGGCAGATGATGAAACTCAGTGCCACTGAGGTACCTTTGAATGCTCTGTTCCCTTTTTCTATTGTATGTATACTGTTTAATATGTTGGAACCATGGTGAACCAGATGATATAGGTACCATTGAAGGAATTATGTTGAGTTGCCCAGTCAGGCCTGGCACATGCTATTACTGAATATGTGAATGAATATATAATGGGAGCAACAATGCACCCATTTCAAAAATCAAGAGTAGATTTGTAGGCACAGGCTGGCTCTGGAAAGCTTCTCCTGCATATGTGAAGGGAGAAGAGAATTTTGCAACCAGCAGGCTACAGTCCCACTCCATCACCTGGGCTGAGAACCTGACTAGCTGTAACTGTTCATAAACACAAGCTAGGAAACACAGGTCATCATGCCATTGTAGATTAGATGTTTTCCTAGACAGTAATCATGTACTGAGGCAGAACATGATTACTTTGGAAAGACACAGGAAAAGAGTGATGTTTAAATGCTTGGATACAGAACGCTATAGAGAAAAAAGGAATAAAACTACTAGGCTCGGTTCTCTTCTGCCATGGCTTTTTTGGGGATAATAATCTCTTTACAATCTTAGTAATATGTTAATGACATGCAGCTTTGTTGAGTCCTAGATATTATGCTAACTTTGTCCCTTTGGGGAGCCCTCTGTAACACAGGCTTCGACAGAGACGTGCTTATTGTGGGTCATCTTGTTCTTGTAAAAAATTTGGCAAAAAAGCTTTGTGATACAGCGTTATTATTGTTGCACGGTATTTGCTGAAAGATGCTTATGTTCTCAGGTATAACAGGTCCTTTTCATTAAAACTGAAAATTGGTTGAAAGTCTGAATAGTTTATATGTACAGAGGATAGCAGTAGGTTGTCTAACTTAGCCTGAAAATGTGGCTCCTACAGCTACCTTTGTCATTGGGGTATGTATTTACTGTTTCTGTCTTGCAATGACAAAAAACATGCCTTCAACACTAATGTATGCATCTCGTGATCAGTATGTACTAGAGTATGTAATATAATATGCTTCTTTATATAGTTTTTTCATCTACAGAGCCAGAGTATTTACAATCACTTTTAGGACTTATTTTCCTCCCTCAACTTAGCATCTTTATTTTAGTGAATTACAATCATGAATAAGAAAAATAGATAGAAACATGATCAGGGTTATAATCACTATTTCTGTACCTCCATTGTGCTTATTGAACAAGAGTTGGGAGACTTCAGCACTTCAGTTTCAACAATTTCAACACTTTCAATTGTCATCCCCTTGTTAATTCTCTTAATGTTCCTTCTAAATGTGTTCATCGTATGATGCATAATTGATGGTTTTTGGTAATTAACTAAAAAGTAGTGCAGGAGGATTCCCAGAGTTAACTGTACATTCACTGCAAGTTTTCTCATCTTCATGAACATGGTTACCTGTGCTTGGGAGTTGTGTGTGTGTCTTGAGAAGAGAAAACTCCAGCTGCTGAGATAAACTTTGTTTTTACTTAATTGCTCAACCTAAAGAAAAGTTTCACACAAAACAATTTACAACAGTGAATCCCAAATACTTAATTAACTTTTAGAGATGATTGAACTACTTCTTTCAAACCATTAATTGATAAGAGCTGTGTTTATCCCTAGTGTATGCATTACTTGTGAACCAGTTCAAACATAGTCTGATTTTGTTTTTCTGGAGTAATTGATTTTGAAGACCTATCTGTTACAGCTTTTGTTATTGGTCTGTTCTATTGAACAGCTCAGTAACGTGGACTGGATTCTTTTATCCAGCTAGACTGGAGAGCAGGGAGAAAGAAACCATAATGGTTTCCATGAAGAAATCCAAAAGGAGAGGAACACTTCCTCAGAGAGAGGAACACTTCATGCAAGCCATAGAGCAGAAGCTTGAGAGGGACTATATTAACATTTTGGAGGAAGAGTATGCTGACATTCATAGCAGCTTTGTGAAAAAGAAAAAAACCTTTATTATACTGGAGTTACTTTCTCATAGAACTTTTAACAAAAATTGTTACTATCTTGTCTTTGGTGCTTCCAAAAACGATCATTATCCTGCAGCGTGTAGCTGTGCTGTCTGTAAATATTTCCTGGTCCTTCTTAGTGAATTTGTCTTGTCCATGACCACAAATCACCTTTGTTCTTTTTCCTCTCAGCTTTTTCTGTCAGAAATGTTGAAAGCGTAGGAACATTAGCAACAAATTGATTGCTTAAACTCTGTTGGTGCTGGAGCTGCTGTGCTTGCAGGAAGATGTTGGCATGTGGCAGATCCCTTCAGTCTAACCAGCCCATGCACCTTCAGCAGTCAGTGTCTAGTGGCAGATGTAGCAAGGAGAGTTCCAGTGCAAGTTGAAGGAAGCCCAGACAGGGTATTTATATGTGTCTTTTCTGCAGCTTATACCTATTAGCTTGGGTATACCTGTATGTGTTGCAATGACATCCGCGTAATGCAGAGCTTTTCTGAATTTGTGTGTTATTAGATGGGAGACCATGTTCTGTCATCCAAGATGGAAGATGTGCCAGGACATCAAATCAACCACAATTACACAATAACTTTTGAGTCTCACATATTTGCAATCAATCTAAAGTCTGTTAAGTTAATCATTTTGTTGACTTTTCTACTACATTGATGAATATACTGCAATCAATAAAAAACCCTGAAATTCATTATCCATCACAAATTATTTATTCAGCTGCATCTTTAAGATCCCCTGCTGTAATAATCTCAGATGTTCCTGAGCAGAAATTGTCAGTTGTTTTGTGAAGTGGCAGTGTTATTCTGTGTTATAAACTGTAACTTACAACTTGAACTCAGCCTTCGGAATTGAAAGGCCAGTACTTTGGGAGGTTTTTCAAAGTTTTTTCACAGCCTCCTTAATAGCTAAGGAAAAATCTATTTAGGGAAGCATCCAAAATCCTTGAGGGAGTGCTAGTGCTATGGGTTATTGATATTTTCAATTAAAAAGAACCAGGAAAGTAAAAATGTAGAAGAGAACAGAGCAGAGAAAGCTGCTAGCCTGAGCAGTAGGATAGAGACTGTTGAATTTCTTTATGTTTTGACTTTGGGGAGATCAGGTTTAATGGAAATGCACCAAGAGAATTTGTCCAACGTATTTGGTCCAAGCAAGAATTGCTTTGGGAGTAGATGTGGCCCTAACTATAAATATAGTTCCCACTAGGTATAAAATGCAGATTGCTTGGAAGTCACATTATAATAGGAAAAGAAAAGGAAACTTATCAGAAGTCTTTAGCATAGCTGAATTGTATCAGAAGTTCAAGTTATTCATGTAACCAAAAATAATAATTCTTAAAATACATCTACAAAATCTATATTAAAACATTACTGAGGATGTGACAGAAAATTAGGTAATACATACTCTTTTCTGAGACCCAAGAGATGTCAAGTGAAATAGGAGTAGCTGGAAAACGAATAGCCAGTCATACCATGCAGTATCATGACCTACTATTAACTGTCAGAATGCCTTAATTCTATGTTCCCTTATTTTTACATTAGCAACTGCTCAATTTATGGTTAGTAGGCCAAATCTATGGTTTCTAGATACCTTTTAACCAAAACCAGCATAACTGTAAATAACAAAATTGTTATTTACAAAAGCAATTTTCTAAAATTAGAAGACTATTACTTGTTTTTTATCATATTCAAGTTTGTATTGTAGCACACAAGGAAACGCTATTTATCCATGTATAAAGAAGAAAAAAATCAATGTATATAAAGCAATAATAAAACAATATAGAAATGAAATCTTATTCAATGTGGAGAAAACATGTCAGGTAATTTCTTTAAGCTGCAGTTGATAAGCTTCACTTAAATTCTTCACTTAATATTTTTTCCAATTTAATGTTGTTGTCTCAGGAAGCGAAACCCCATGGGATGACAGATGATACAATGGGCTCAAATCTAAGGTCTGATTTTGAGCTCAGCTTGTAGGTACGATGCTGTTCATTTACACTGTCTAAGGAGTCAACTCTCTGTAGCAGGGTTATGGTACGCAGCATGGAAAAAAAGAAGCATCCTTCATCAAGTACAGGAAAATATTTAATATACTAGGTGATCACTTTCATTCCTATAGGAGAGGTAGTGTATTTAAATATGGCATAGACTGCAGCAAACTGTGACTTATAGTACTACATTTCCATAAAGAAATTCTACTGATGTCATAGACCACCACAGGAAAGTTTATAAAAACAGTAATCCATGAGTTATTGGTCCTGAATCTTTAATTTTTCACTAGCTTACAGTTTTGCTGTGATAATTTTCACTGTACTCTTGGTGTTGTTCCTAGAAGTCTCTCTTCATGCTGCAGCCCAGGACAAAAAAGTGGGATGCTACATAGAAATGCCTTTCGGAGGACTCCTCCCTTACCTCGGGGTAGGTTCAATGGACTTACAGGACCAGCATATCAACAGCTAGAAGAGTCAAGGATCGCAGACCAGGACACAATACCTTGTCACGGGTAAGCACTAACATAACTGCAGGGAGCCAGCTTGTGAGTGGCTGCCGTTACATGGTTAATGTGTTTTGCCATTACAGTCTCTCCAACTTTGGTGTAATGTACAGGGGATCCAGGATTTATAGTTCTGAAAGCAGAGGAGTGTTTTCAGCATACTATCTCTGTGAAGGTAACACAGTTTTATTTGGCTGGCTGCTCTTCTTAAGCCTTTCAAAGGCAGCAGAAGGAGTGATTAGAACAAACTGTAAGTGATTGGCAATGTTACTCTTTATAACATGCTTTTTCTAGTGGTGCCATGATGTTCTACTAACTTTTGCATAGCATTTTTTTCTTCTATCAGCACTGGGCAAATAAGAGAAAGTAATTCAGAAGTCCAGCTTTAATGTTTTTTAGATAAATCTCTGTACATTGTGAAGTTTGTTTTCTGTAGACTGAAGACTTCACATAGGTTTGTCTTTGAAAATGCACAAAGAATCCTGTATTTTTTCTTTTTTAATTCAGCTTATTACCTTATTGAATGTGAGCTCCAGCTCCAGCTGTACATAAGGTCTGAGTTTCAGAGGTGCTCCTGAGCACCTGCAGCTGCCTTTGAAGTCTTTTGTGATTGCTGAGATATTTTGCATAATATTTACATATCCCCGTAGATTTCCAAAGACCTTCCAGAATCACTACAAGTATACTATATGTAAAAATAGGAGTGATGTCTAGAATGGAATAAAACTACATCAGTTTCATTTGGACATGTGTGGGCCACAGCTAAGTGCAGTGAAGTAGACGGTTACGCTGTGAGCAGGCAGCTGCACAATTTGCTGTCAGAACCAGCTTTATGAAGCGCAGAACTGAGGTCACATATGTGTTTAATTTTCCTCGGGGAAGAAAAGAGCTATTATCACTATCCACTCTGACCTCTTGGAAAAGGACCCAAGTGTTGACCCAGAATAAGGGTTGTTACATGTGTGTGTCGTTGCGCGTGTGGCCTCAACTCTTCCCTGGCCACTTCCCAGCCTGCAGCAGGATTCCCTAGTCTGGGGAACTCTGTGAGAGGCGCCCTTGGCTCACTAACCATTCTGTAGCTGAACCTACCTAACAAAGTTAGGTAATTGATAAAGACAGGCCAAAGCTAGGAAGGGAGAAAGCAAAGCAGCAAAAGGTTTGGACTTCTGGTGACTTGTTTTTAAAGATACAAATTTGTCTCGTACTTTTTTCATTGTTACTGTTTGCTGCTTCTAAGGAAGAACTTGTTTATTGCTTCTTGCAGTAAATATATTATTGTTCACTTGTATGATAGTGTGTGTATAAATCCTTATGAAAATTGTGACTCTGAATGCAACCCTTCCTGAAAGGGGCATGGCTATTAGCTTTACCCCTTCAGTGGCTCTGCCTTGTAGCATGGGCTCTGGAGAGTGCTGCAGCCCCTTCCTAGGTTGAGAAGTGAGGTAGAAAACAACAAAGCTGTCTTATTGGGAGTTGCATTTACTCTTCTGTGGGAAATCAGTATGGGATATTACAGGCGTCATCTTGTACTGGCCTATATTTTAAATTTGCCGTTCTGCAAAAGGTTAATATTTGGACCAGACTGTGACGCCTTTTGGTCTCAGTCCATTAAAGCGTTTCATCCCTATTTTGTGCACTAGGGATGTCTGTAGAATTAGGCTTGCTTAATACTGACTGCAATGATGGGACCTTTCTCTGAAGGAGAAGTGCATCAACAGGTGGTATTGAGACAGGGAGTCACTATGTGTATCACAAGTATGGTTCCAGAAGTCTTCAACTAGTACCCATGGAAGCGAATTTTTTAATGTCAGTTAGGCATGAAAACAAAAGAAATTCTTTGATCTTGTTTTATTATTAAACACTGTATTATCAGTGTTTTACTGATGATGGTTTTTTATGAAAATGAAGGCTTTTAGGAGTGTAACAAAACTTTTTGCAAGTTATTTTGTGTTGCTGCAATGAAGTAATCGCTTTAAACAAAATATTAAGTATGCACCTTATCCCTGAACAAAAATTAAAAATAATTCACTAATTCTACTTTATGTGGAATTCTTCTAACATAGGAAGAGGTTTCCCCAAAATCAGGATTTTTTTCCCATCTAAATATCTGCTAGTTTCATAGCATTAGTGTTCTCTTTAGATTACTACCCCAAATGAAAAGTTCCCTTGTCCCCTGCAGAAATTACACTCCTTCCTATCTTCTCCATTTTCACTTCCATCTTTCCCTGTACGGATGCACAAATCAAAACGGTATATCTCCCTAATTCTGTGACCCTGAAGTTCCATCAGTAGCTCTAGCTGAATTTTAGTTATATTTGGTATGTTCAAATTTTATGGAAAATAGTCTAATTTACCTGATGAGTTTTTGTCTAGTCCTGTAAAAGTGCTCTTCTTCCCATCCCACATTGAGAAGAAAGCTTTTGCTCCATTAGGAACCACTGCATGTCATTATTCTGAACAGGATCTAATACCTGCAGAGTTTGAGTCGCATACAGCTAGTATCAGTTATTTCATTGGTGTGCTCCTTGAAGGAATAGAAAAACCTCCTTGAAATGAGGGGCTTAAAGAAAGCAAACCATCTCTGTGCCAGTCACATCTCAGAAAGTGATTTGGTTGGACTTGATGATCCCAAGGGTCTTTTCCAAACTATACGATTCTATGATTCTAAGTCCCTGAGGGTGTCTGGAGTTTATGTGTGGTTAAGTGGACAGGGGTTTGATCCAATGCTTTCAGTGACAGCTGTTTGCATTACACAATATGAAATGTTTGAAGTACTGCTTTATAGCCTGTGAATGCCTACATACACAAATACAAACGGGTTTATGTATGCAAGACCCAGTGTGTCATATCCACAGGTAGAAAAGGGTGGGGGAGCACATATGTCTAGGTATATGTGCTTACTAGGCTGAACCAAAGCCTGGTAATGCCACTGGAATGGCTCCCAGTCCTCTCAACAGACCTTGTCATCAGGCTTCTACACTGAACACCTATAGCAATAGGGCTTTACAGCAAAGTTATTGGTACTGTGCTAAATAAAATAACATTTTGTGTTTTAAGTTCTGATCCCTTTTGGCTCTCTTTAATATCAGTTTTAAGGAGGCAGTAAAATTATTATGCTTCTTTCAATTTCTTTCTTTACACTCTTAAACACTGTATGAATATAACATAATTACTGTTGCATTTTTATAAATGTTTGAGTTTCTTTTGTTGCTTGGTTTTAAAAAGAGGGTGGAGAGAGAGGCAGCACTTTGAAATACATGCATGTGAATGACTTTATTTAGACAAATTTTCAGATAAAAAAAAAAGATATCTTAGGAGGAACCATAGCTCTGGGAAAGTTAATTATAGGAAAATGTAATTAAGATTCCATAATTATAGGTCTCAGTCTATTGAAAACAGCAGGAATCAGATGTCAGAAGTAGGAGCATGGATCGGTTTGCAATTAACCAAAAGCTGAATCTCACATGGTTTAGATGCAATATCCCTGCTAGTTTAAGACCATGCCTGTTGTACACAGTGTATGTGCTTTAGTTCAACCTCAGTCCTCTTTCGAAAGCCCTGTGAGCACAGGGCAGAAACATGTAATTCTGGCATAAAATTGGTGTGTCTATCTTTACTTAAAAAAATATTATGGAAGTATGCCAGGTATTGTGTTACATGTTATTGTTGCTGCCAATTAGTTTTCAAAATACAAGAATAATTGAATCTCTATTATGGAATTGGCAAATGTTACTGTTTTCTCACCAAACCCATTTTAATTCAGTCTTTTCTTGGTTTTGCTTATGTATCATCCATATAATACATCCATTGCATGTGAAAGTCATTAAAAACATTCACTCCCTTTGTTTTCAGGGTGCAGCCCAGAATATATTTAGGGCCTGAATTACCAAAAAAGGGAATAATGCAACTGATGCGATCTCTCCAGCTATAGTCGTTTGAATTATATAATAAGCAAAGGAAACAAGAATGGGCACAACCCAAAGGTCTGCACTGTTTTGTTTTCATTTATTTTTTTTTTAATTGTCCTCCCTCGGGAATAATATCCCCGATCAGTATTTCATTCATACTGATTCTTGAAGTCTGGTGTAAAAAGGCCCTCCATAAATGGCTACAGTGTGTCTAAGTGTAGTGCAAATGTAATTAACCAAAAGCTGAGTACCAGCTGGCTCAGATTTAAAAGATAAATGCAGCTGTATAGCATTTGCAAGAAGTTTCTAGCATGTGTCCAAAAAAGCCACTTACTATATTATTCCCCCGGGGCCCACTTCCCAAAGCAGTGTCTCTTCCCATGAGTCCCACTTCCCAAAGCTCTTTCCATCAGATAGAGGCAAAGATCCCAGCACCTCCTTATCGCAGAACTCCCAGCTGGTCTTTTGGGAATGCCCTGGAGAGTGTCGGCACAGGGGCTGCACAGAACCGCATGCGTGCAACGTGTACATGCTAATGTGTCAAGATGTTGCACAAACACGCTGCCACCCTAGATGAGTTAATTACAGGTCAGTGGTACTCTGCTGGAAATGAGCCTAAAGATATCTCCTCCTCTCTCCTGGCTGACAGCTTGCCAGAAGGATGGGGCCAAAGGAAGCCTTTCCAGTTAATTAGCATTGCGAGCTAATATTGGACTATGGCTGTTTCATGCAATTCGCTTTCTTTTCGTTAGTTCTCTTTCTGCTAATGCCAAAAACCAGCAAGGCAGGTACGAGTAGAAGGATATCCCTAGTGAAGTCCACAGGCTTAAGCAGCTTTCAGAAAAATGCCCTTCAAGTCGGAGCTCAAAGTGCCTGTTTCCACAACAGATCTAAATGTTGCTTTCCTCGTCCATGGATAAAACATATCAGAGTTGACCATTAGCTTGCCATATTAAATAGTGAAATGATCAAAAAGCTGATTATAGATAAAAGATGTTCCAGTACTGAGGTGATGTCTGTGGTCCTTGGCAATCATGACTACACATAGTAACTCTTAGAGCACCAAATTTCCAGTAGCACTACTTCTCAGATGGGAAACATCTTTTTTTTTTTGTGTCATTGTTTCCTTTATTTTATATTTAGTATACTTTCCATTTCTGTTTTCTAAGTATTTCCTGTAAAAGAAAACACTTTCTGATCAGAATAATGAATTTGGCTGTGAAACAAAATGGAAATGTTGCTAAAAATTCATCAAAGTTGCCTCACAATAAATAAAATCATGCTATGATATGTATTAGCACTTGGTAAAGGTGGGGTTTTCTTTGAAACACAGGGTTACAATATCAGGAAAACACAGACATTTGCTCAAGCCCAATACATGAGCTGTATTTCCAGATGAGATCTAAGAAAACAAATCAGGTCAACGTTAGGAGTATGGGCAATTGAAAAAAAAACAAACAAAAAAAGAGTATTTTTCAGAAGTACACTGCACTTAGATGCTCTGCTTGTTTGAAGGGGAGCACAGACAATCATTTCTATGTAAATAAAGACTACACAGCCATGTTTTGTTTAAAGCTCTTTGTTCCTGCAACTTTTTAATTTTTTTAATTTTTTTTTTCCTAAAACAGCCATTTGACATTGAGAGTTCTGATGTTGAAGAAAGCATCAATCCATTTCCCCAGTTCAAATTTCATTTCAAAGACAAATGATAATACAGTTTAAGTCCTGAAATCTTCTAAAAAGGAATTGTTGTTATTCCCATATACTGGTGGGCAAAATGAGATTGAGAGAAAAGCAGTGGTTTGCCACCAGCAGATGTGAGAATCAAAACCAGTTCTCCAGAGTCTGTTGTTTTCCCCAGGGCCCTACTATGACCAAGCGCTCCTAGTGTGAGGGAAAAATGACGTGTATCTTTTTGGCACAGTTCACTGAATCTCATGCAGCGTTCCTGCTGCCAGTTGCACCTGACCACTTGATATACAACAAAAACTTCTTTTTTTCTTTCCAGGTATTCATCCAGTGGTTTAAAAACTCCTCAGAATACTTCAATAAATATGCAACTGCCTTCAAGAGAGACAACCCCTTATTTTAATAATGTGGATCAGAAGGACTTGGTCGTCTATTCATCTTCAAGGGCCAACTCCGTTCCCATCATCCCGTCTGTGGGCTTGGACGAAGCCTGCATGCAAATGCAAAATGTTTCTGAAGTAACAGGCATCAAATGGTGCAAAAACTCCTATTCAGCTGAACTTGTCAATGTGAGTTCCCCAGTCAGTAATTGTCTTATAGCAGAACAACATGAAGTCAAAATATTGCTAGAAACTGTGCAGGAGCAGATTCGGATTCTGACAGACGCGAGGCGGTCGGAGGACTATGAACTGGCGAGCGTAGAAGCAGAGAGCAGCGCGAGCGAAAACACGGCCTTTCTGCCCATGAGCCCCATGGCGAAGTCAGAGCGAGAGGCACAATTTGTCTTAAAAAGTGAAACGCAAAGAGACTCGGTATTGACCAAGTGACTTTGTGTGGGGGTTGCGGGAGGGGAAACGAGATCTGTGCATTCGATGCTTTGCTAAACAGGAAGGGAGGAAATTAAATACAAATTATTTATATGCATTAATTTAAGAGCATCTACTTAGAAGAAACCAAATAGTCAATCGCCCTCATATCATAGTGTTTTTTAACAAAATATTTTTTTAAGGGAAAAGTTCCAGGAGAGATAAAGCGTACATCAGGTGCTTTCTAGGCAGGATTACACATACAGTTTCAGTTACAGAGCATTTTACCACGGTCCCATTCAGCTGTCCAAAGGCTTAGGCTATGCATCTTCCTTTCAGTAAAGGCCAAGACCATTCTTAGTATCATTTCTGGTCTCAGGGCAGCACTGCAGCGAGCTGCTGGCCAGGCATTCAGACCCTGGGGAGTGAGTCCCGTGACCCCAACACAGACCTGGTCCCCTCTCCTTCTCTCCTCTTGGTTCCAGGTTCACACCACAGAAGTAGGCATGCAGACATCTACATCTGAGGTTTGGTACCTAATGTGGAATGACAATAAATCCCTAAATTGAACCAGATGCTTAACTCTTGACCTTTCTTTAGTGTCAGTCAGCCCAAGAAAGTCAACAGAAACATTTAGGAGCTTTGGATTTGGCCTAGTGTGGAATGGGATTGGGGTCTGTAGAGATGCAGTGGTCAGAAGCCCACAGCTGCTCCATCTTCTGAGCTTTGCCTATCAGAGCTGCCTTGGCAGAGAGTGAGGAAGAACAAGAGAAAGCGCAGAAGTGTGTATTATGACTGGCTTGGGTTGGGGTTTTTTTGAGTGGGAACATAAACTCCGTTTTTTGTTACCAACCGTAAACATTTCTAAACTGTTATACTTTGAAGGTATTTGTAAGCTCTCAAGGAGCACTTCTAAGTGTGTGTGTGTATTTTTTTTAACTTATTTTTTATTATGGATTTTTCAGAGAAGAGTCAGGGAGATTCAATATGATCAAAATTCAGTTGATAAGTGTCCATGCTGCCCTAATTTTTTCCTGCTTTCAATTCTCCAGTCACTTTAATTGTGGCTTAGGCTTGTGAACATTAAAGCTTCAACCCTGCAGATGGTTCTGTATGGGCAGACCCACAAGCATGCATGGATCTGATTCTAATGGGGCCATATAAGAGCAGATGTTTTCCACCAAAACACTCCCTGCAGGGAATCAAGGCCTTAGAGAAGGAATGTCGAAATGTCATTTCCTGGTTGCTGTGTCCCAATCGCATTATAAGCATTTTTTTTGCATTTGCTTTTTTTTTGAGTCCATCTTCCCCCCATAAATTGTAACACAATATGCCAATAATGCTATGAATTGGGTTCAGTGACAGACACATTACTGGTTTTATTAGCATTAAAATATCTGCTTATTTGTGGGCAAAAAGAAAATGAACTATAATAAATAATTGCTAAATCGCCTTCCCTGGTTAATGTCAGAAGATTGATTAAAAAAAAATTTACAGTATATACAGAATGTATTAAAATATTCCTTTGCAGCAATTAATTGTTAGATTTATTAATGTGCCCCAGACTTTCCAGTTCACAAGTCTCAAGACTTCCCAAATTAGCACAATCAATCATGCAGTGCTGTTGTATGTTGAGTCAGAATAAAGCAATATTTTAACCTCTGTCAAGTAAATTTGGAAAAAGAAATGCTGAAGGTGTATGTCATTATTTTTGTTAAGGCAGTAAAAAAAAATAGTATTCACAGTCTTCACTCAGCAAGTCTTATTTGAGTTCTTTTGCAGATTTGGTTTGTTTTCTTTTAAGATAAAGTTGATGAAATTGTCTTGTTTACAGAACTTTCTATGGCTGTAATCTTTGCTGTGTGTTTTCAATAAAAATAGGGCACACTATACCTTATGCCCCAGGAAGGAGCACGCCTTGTTCGGCCTCCCTTCTTCAGAGCTTTTGTTGTAGCAGTAAGGTGGGATCACCCTGAGGAGTGGTCTCACCCTGGCGTGTTTTGCAATATGTTGTGGCTGGGCATAATCTCCCTATGCATGAGCTGAGCTGGTGGGTATGGCCCAAAGCCCACACCAAATAAACCCTCTGAAAGATGAGGAGTCTTAGGTGGGGTTCGGCTTTGCATCCCTACAGTTATGCGACTTTTCTGTCAATGCTGTTCCCATCCCACCAGCTCGGGACATGAGCAAAGTGAGCTTGCCTCTGCCCATACGCCCTGTCAACATACCTGTAATATAAAAACTGGCTACTACATAAAGCTCTGATATAATAATTTGTGAAGTGTGATCACAATTCATTGTTCACCATTAATTTCGTCAAGAGGCAGTCTCTCTGCAATAAAGTGCAGAATCCTGCCCAAATAGATGTACCAAACTTAAATCTTTTAAATCTAGATGTAAGGCCTTCTTGCCCTCAAATCCTACCAAATTCTGCAAATTCTTCTTTGGCAATATATTGGAAACACACGGCAAGATTTCTGTTGAAGAAAGAACCATATCATGAGCAATGCCTTTATGGAGAGAATGTGTTCACTCAGCCCTGAAAGACCCAGAAAGAGGGGAAGAGCAATGTATTTAAGAGAATGGAATGTGGAATGACAGACGAAGATCTGAAATGGTGAGGATATCTTCAGTTCATGTTAGAGATGCAATCTTGTACTCAGCAAAGGATGTGTGACTGTTATATGTTAACTGTTCTATTCAGTTTTCAGCATGTTTGAATAGAGAGACGTTAATATTAACCGTATGATAGACTAATGTATTATTTGTTAAGAGTATCGCTTCAGATCCTATTGGAACTGTCATTGTTTGCAGAGGAAAAGAAAAAGGTTTGAAAACATCAAACTAGGTAGCCTTAATGTCGTTTGTGTTTCTCTAATGCAACTATTTTCCTTCGTGGACCTTCCTATTTTACAGTGAATGGGACAACATTTTCTCTGAGGTCTGGCAATTGGTTATGTAGAGGACACAAAAGAAAGTTGTACTGAAACAGCTGAAATAATAGGCCAAATTTTGCTTTATTTCTGACCCTTATTGGTCCCACTGAACTAAGTGGATTGGAAGGGATGTCATTCAGTGCGAAATGCAGTTCATTCCTAAAATTACATCTGTTCCCATCCTTGGAAACAGACTGTAATCTCCCTAAATGAGGCTCTGAACTCAGTCGCTTACCTGTAACATAATTAAAAATTATATCTGACCTATGAAGTTCCAAGTGTAGTCTGGTGGGAAAATTCACACACGCAGCATTACACTCCACTTAACTAGAGAATAGCTAATTAAATAAATTGAACTGTCTCTGAACTGAACAGAGAAAGCTTTGTGTTTCTTCAGCAGAATACTGTGGAGCAGAAATATGAGAGGTTTATAGCTTGATTTCTTTTATTCTGTATAGAATTTCCTCAAAACAAACCAAAATAACCCTTAAAAAAACCCAGTAGAATGATTCCAGCATTAGAAGTAGGAAATGTGGGTAAGTATGGGCACGTTTCATAGGATTAACCACTGAAAAACTTTTCAGTACATACCCATTACCCAAAGCTGAAACCATCTAATCC
Source organism: Jacana jacana (assembly GCA_013400555.1). NCBI lineage: Eukaryota > Metazoa > Chordata > Aves > Charadriiformes > Jacanidae > Jacana > Jacana jacana. The sequence continues at coordinate 48,902 of VZTM01019995.1, read as the reverse complement.
TTACAGGATCAAGTTTAGATCAACAAATGCATCCGTGGAAAAAGAGCTCCTCAGAATGCTTTTGGTGTCTAGCTCCCTAGCCACACTCTCAGCTGATGCAGTCAATGTAGTAATGATAGTTCTATTAATAGAGGTTCACATCCCAAATCTCTTTTACAATGCAGCGTCACAAAGCTTGGTAGCTTACACTGATTTATGGAGTCACCTTCATTTTGCTTATGAAAATCATACTCATATCAGTGTGTGAACACCCTCACGAGAATACAGTGCAAGGTTTGTTGGCCAAGTGATCGGTTTCTCAGGTCTATCTTTTACAAGGGCTGAGTATCACTGACCAGGCTCTAACAGAAATTAATTTACCACCGTGTGGCTAATTCCAGTGTTATTCATCAAAGTCCAGGAGCCTCAGATTTACATTTTGAAAAAAACAACAAGGCAATGACATGTGTTTATGACTAGGGCTGTGCTAGATACACTCCTGAATCAAAGTGTTCCATCAGGTACTTCATGTCTACTTCTCATGTAAGTAGGGAAAAAATCTGAATTCCTCTTCCCAATTCATTGGGAATTTGGACATTACTTGAACATTTCTGAGTCTTATAAGAAATTATGAAAAATTAATACCAAAGAAGAACTCTTTCAGAGTCCTAGCTGCAGTAAATAAAACTAAAGCTTGAAGGAGCAGACCTGGAACAAAAACTGGCTTTGAAAATGACATTAATACCCATTGCTTTTCAATAAAATGGAATTTCCCTATAAACTGTTTTTTACTTGGAGAAAAAAATGAGTTTATGAAATTATTTATTATCTTGGCATGAATGTAAATGTTCATCTTCAAGCAGATTGGTAAAAAGTAAATATTTAATATAGATTTTTCAGCTTTTTGGATTTTTTTTTTTAATTTTTTTTTTCAGTAACCCAACAGGTCAATGATCTCATTAACTGTAGTGTCTGACATATAGTCTTAAAGGCAGCCTATCCCTTTTTATGGTCCAGGTGCAGGACTCTTAGATTTCCTCAAGGAGAACAAGATTCTATCTAAATTGAATTTTGAAATGATTCATAGAACAATATAGTTCTTGCTGAAAATATAAGTTGATGCAAACTTATTTTCTTTTTGTACTGTATTATTACTGTAAGTTCGTAGCAAGATTATGCTTCCTTGGTTTGGATATCTACTCACATGAAAACAGGTGGGACACACCGTTTTTAGGTTTTCAACTTGACACTTCCAAATAATCATATCAAATGGGATTTTTTGCATTTTAAATAGCAAAGTTCAAACATGATGTATAAATCAAATAGTTACAACAGCAGTATGCTTACTAATAAAGTGCGAGGTTTTGCCTGTTTTATTATATAGCAGTTCAAGGATTGGGCTATAGGAATTGGTAGTCTCTTGCACAAAATGCAGTCACAGAATATATTAATGGCAGTGGGAATCCAGTTCTGTAGCCCAGGACTGGGGAAAGCCATAGAGGAGGAGGAAAGAGTCATCCACACTGCAAGGGGTAAAGGTTCTTTCATCTTAATAGTAAAAACTAATATAGTTGTTTATCTGTTGAAAATGCCAAAAAGTAAAACTACCTGACTTCATTAATGACCACGCTGGTGGTATTTGAGAACTGGAAAAGGGACAGAAAATCCCAGATTTCTAATGTTTGTGCCATCCTTTGGAACAAAGGTAATTATGGTTTGGTTCTTTATTATTACAGCATGATTTTCAATGTCCGCTGTTGAGACCGCAATCCCACAGCACGGCAGGCTGCACTGACCCTTCGTTTCTTTAAAAGATTTAGCAGTCTCCTCTTCGGTCAACAGTCCTGTAAGCAAGGAGCGATTTCCTAGTATCACAAGGCTATTCTTGTGAAACTTTTTCCAGATAAATAATAAAATACAGCAAGATAACATTTTTTTTCTTCTTCATCTTCTATGAGGAACTATAATATTTTATAGCTTTAATGGAGATAGGTTTATTGATGGCTGAAGAATGTAACTAAAGTACAGGATATGACATATGTAAGTGGCATGGAAATCCTGTGTTTGTACTGTAGTTTTTAGCAGTATGTTCTCTAGCACCATCAGGAGGAGACCTACATGCAATTTATATTTCTTTCTTCCTTAACAGTGACCATGGTCTGTACCACATCATTATAGTGACGGGGAACTGATTACTCTTGTCCTTATTCCTTGCTCTTGCATTGCAAGACCTGCTTCTGTGCTGTCCCATGCCCACTCTGGTTTCACTGAAATCAGAGAATTTGCGATGGTTCAGAATCACATTCAATTTTACCTTGCCCTCAGAACCAAGAGTACAATTTACAGCTGTAATGTTTGGGACACTGGGGATGTCCACTGAGCAAGTTTAAGGCCTAAAATGTTCAAAATTTTATACACTTCTATTTGTCTGCTTTAGGTAGACCTAATGGGAAATCTTGCCCTTGAAGAGGTATTTATGCAGCCTGTGCTGCAAGATATTTTCCTGCTGTTCTTTCATATCTACCATTATCAACATTTCCAGTCTCTGAGTCAGGTGCCTTCTTTGGGTTCTCCTGACCAGCACTGGGAACTACTGGGAGATTTCCAAGCAGAAGCCTCTGCCTTCTTTCAGAGCACCAAAGACCAAAGAATCATTCAGATGCAACTTTCTGCCAGAAGCAAATTTCTGAAATTTTATACTAAAATTTCTCCAAAGATTAAGACCTCTAAAATACATTGGATTAAATTATGTAATATAAATCTAAATAATGCCAAAGTTCATAAAATCAAGAGTTATATTGCAAATGTTATTGTTTTAATGAACATATTGCTTTGAAGGACTATGGAATGAGAGCTCTCAGTTGTGTACGTATTTGGAAACTAAAACCAAAATAACACAAGAATAGAAAAGAATACAAAGAATAATATTCTCAAATAAGAAGATAGTTCCTTGCTTTCTCTGAAATAGAAACCTTTAGTAGCTGCAGGTTATTGAGATGCATCAGGGAAATGAAGGAAAACTGAGTGAGGGCACTTTATGTCATGCCAGTAATATGTCGAAGACCTTCTTTTCAGGAATTTAGGCTTAGCATTTCCATTGCTGGACAATACTTTAAGATAGAGTTTCTTTTATAATGTAAAGCTTATTCCTATACGGAGCTGGGGCAAGTATTGCGTACTTCAGCATAAGCAGGACAGAAATGCAGTACAGGTTTCATTTTGCACTTTGGCTTTTGGAGTCAAGTTTAACTCATTCACTATAGATTGTCTCTGGTCTTTTTCAGGAAAGAGTAAATGGGTATCCCAAAAAAAGAAAAGAGGTATGAATACTCAGTGACTATTTTCCAAAACCCTACCAATTGATACAAAGATTGAAGCCATCTGCTGAACTTGAATGTCCCAGAAATAGTTGAGATTTTGATTGTACTTGATGGAGGAAAAGCAGCTATAGAATGATGACGATCCCCACCACCCAGCACCATGTACACTGTGAACCTCTGGAGATGAGGGTAGGGAGCTTCTGGCTATGGCACACCTTTTTCCAGGGGTGAGGTGGGATGCATTTTGAGTTGGGCCAGGTCACATTGTCTGAGAAACTTGCCTTACTTTTATTTCTTTCTCAGATCTCTCTCATGTCAGCGAAACTATGGTCATCCGCAGTAGTTTGTTTTTTAAGTCAGTGATTTCCAAATTCTGTGATCCTTTGAAGTGTTGAATTTTGGAAGCAGAGACCTGGAAAAAAAAGAATAAAATTTCTTCTGTGATTTTTTTTTAAACCACCTTTACTTGAAATGCTTGTATTATGTTAGGTATCTTTTTAAAAAGTAGATGTTACAAATCTAAATTACAAATATTAAGACTTACATCACAATAAGGGTGCATGGGTAAAATCTTCATTCCACGTTTTTCTCCTGTTCTAATTTAAGATGTCCCTGCTCGCTACAGGGGGGTTGGACTAGATGATATTTAAAGGTCACTTCCAGCCCAAACCTTTATAACCATTCTCTGAGAAGCATGTTCAAGTTAGTTCTTTTTTGTACCAGATTGCCCATATAATGCTGGAGATTTTTGTGCATATCAATGGAAACATTGAGTTTTACACGGAAAATAAAATAAATAAATAAAACTAATCTATTTGCAAATTAAAAATGGGTATCTAAGATTTCCAGGTCAGGTTCTGGTGTTGTACAAGTGACAGCTCTTTCACTAAAAGCACAGTTAATATGAAGGGAATGAGGCTCCCAGAGGAAGATATTTATGGTGGCTCAGTAGTTGAGCTGACTGAAATAAAACCCAGATTTTCACCTCCATGGTGCTAACCTGTGCTCCTTTCTAAAGCTGGCCCACCCCAAGCCCCAGAAGTGTCTGCAGCTCCTCCGTCACAGCTGTACCAAAGTCAGATGTCAGCACTGACATCCATGAAGGCTCCTCTCATTAAATCAAAGTGAAATAACTAAAAATTGATGAGATGGATTCACAGTTTCTGTCAGGTTGTACAGAGTGCCAGCCGCAGTGCTGATTTACAGTGTCTAAGGCTGTGGTTCATGGTTTGACCTGACCCCTTAGTTCCCACCACCAGGGCTGGAGCAATCTGAGCAGAAATCTCTGCCCATCAGGTTAACTTCAGAACAGGATTAAAGCAGTTTGATTCCAAATAACCTCATTTGTCATACTTCATTGAGTATTCTCCTTGATTATTGCAGAGCTGAAGCTGCTTCCAAAGTCTTCTTAAAGTTGTCATTGCTGATCTGTCTTTGTCAGAGTAACTTGTTGTGATCACTCAGCTCAAGTTTTAACAGCGATGTAAGGTCCTCCAACTCTACAGGTCAGAGCTGGGTCTTGCAGTCCAGAATCAATGTATGTACAACCAAAAGTCTCCCTGCTTATTCTGCAGCAATTGTATGCATTCGCATCTAAGCATGGAGCAGCTGCCAGGCTGATTTTTTCACATTATTAGTTGTATCTAACAAAGTGATTTTTACTATTTAATTCTCTTTGCTGCATCTCTGTATGTTGTATAGAGAAGCAGTGGAGGCAACTTCAGCCTGTCTGCATCTTCGTCTCAGCTAACAATGACAGGGTTTCTTCCAAAGCATCCCAGGAGATGAAGTCTTTAAAATTCTGACTTCAGAGGAGGAACTGGCACCCTGGCAGGGGAGTGTTATTCTGAGCAGGTTTTGTTCACATGTGTGCTTATCTGGCCTATCTTCTTTCCTAAGAAACCTTTTTAGTTCCAAGAGCCAATGTACATAAAACCATTTAAAACATTAAGCAAAGCTAAGGCAAGAGATGTGCTCTGCCTTGTCTGTAGTGCAGACAGGGGTGTAAGTAAGGGCTAATTACCAAAAACCTTTCCAGATAGTTCCAGTAGCATTTGCACAGATTGGTAAGGCTAGAATGGCTCTGTATGGCTCAGTCACATTCATTTGCAGGCTGTGATGTATATAAACTGGTAGCTGTTTTAAATTGTTAGTGGTTTGTAGTGTCTCAGGATGGACTTTTGTCTCAGGATGCTCAAGACAGCATTTACCACTCTCCTTAACCTCCATCTCCGTTTCATTGGACTAATGGACATTTCTATGACATGGGTGGCAGTGCCACCACGCTGCCAGAGATGTGGATGTCACAGCAAGCCCCACATGGCTTTCTGGCAAGCAGAGCAAATCAGTTTTTCCTTCAGCCTTGCAGGCAGCACTCCGGGTTGTGAGGGATCATCTCACAGGCTTAACCCCTTTGTCAGGTGAGGAATAGGGTTTCACAGGAGGGGAAGCCTCCTATGCTAAAAGTGAGAAACTCTCCCAAGTCTGAAATAAAAGGGTGACTTGGAAAAAAAACCTATCAGTCCTTTAAAACAACACTCCTCTATAACTCCATATAGGTGGCAAGAAAGTTCTGATTTTTCATCTTAGTTTCTCTAGTAGAGTACTTTTGCATTTAAGTTAATGTTGTCTCTAGATGGCTTCAGAGAATAAAGAGAACACATTACTGTGCAAACACTTGTGTTCTAGGAAGGTGCTACAGCTCAAGGGCAACTCTCTGTCCTTGTGGATAGGATTTGGGTGACAAGGCTTTGCCTGCCTTCCTTAGTCAGCGAGAGAACGCCAGGCAGTGCCCTGCAGCCCTCAGTCACTGGCTGACGAGGTGACCTGGAAGAAATCCCTGTACTAAAACCACTTAAAAATGGAACAAAGGTGATGGAAACATGGTTTGTTCACTGTGAATATCCAGCTGGGATAGTTGGAATAACTGCAAGGGAAAAATTGCCTTTGCAAACCTTGTGCCTGATTTATTGGTTAAATAGTTTTGACTGTTATTTAGTCAAGACCATTAAGATGTCCAGAAAGAAAAGTGGAATGATTGGTTCCCAGAGCTAGTCTTAATGGTCACAAATCTAGTATTTCAGACTTTTTGCTGAGCACTTATCAGGTAGAATCAATCAGGCTTCATTTAAACAGATGAAGTTTTATTGTAGTTATACCTGATTCCATGCTTTCCTTTACTGATCACTAGATCTTTTTCATATTACATAAAATTAGGTTTAGTTTAAAACTGATCTGTAGGTGTGCATGAAACAGCACTGAATGGAGACATGAAGTCTGAGTGTTCTCAATGCAGAGGGTGAATCTTGTAAAACATTCTTTTTAGCAGCTGAAAGTCTTGAACCATTCACTGAAATAAGACAACTATTTGATTTTAAGAAAATTGATTGTTCTGTCAGTAAAATCACTGATAAACACTTGAGATGGATTTGGGGCTTCTGAATAACATAGATATATATATATATGTAAAGCTACATACACAAACTTTTTAGAACACAGAAAAGAATGCTCCAACTAAAAGTTTACTCATCTAAATAGCTGGAGAGAATATCCACTTAACCACATAGCCTAAACACATTGAAGAAGGGGGTAGAAGGTGTTTATTTTCAACTGTGTTTATTTTTTCACCAGTAAAAGCAGAAATAAAAACAGAAGAAAAATAATCATAGTGCCTATGACAAAGATTGTGTTTCAAGGAGTGTGCAATGTGTACCACAGTTATTTTAACCGCAAATGGAAGCCGCTTTTAGACTGAGTGTGGTTGAAAGGAAATAACCTTAGAAAAACTGTCACGCAGCATCCCAGGAAATGTTTTGGTGCAGTATGTTTGGCCTCCGTTTTTGTGGAGCTGTACATTCCTGTCCATGGTTTTAAAGGATAAAAAAATAACTGATTTCAGAATCAATCTGTATTTTGACTCGTTTTTATACTCCCAGCACCCAGGTTGGTTTACCATATGTGTGAGTGAAGCAGAACAGTATCATTTTTCTACTTACTGTCACGAATGAGTTTTACTGTGTTATTGAACCCAGACCTTTTTTCCTGCTGAAGCAGTGTGCTCCTGCTGTCACCAGCCATCTCTCTCTTAAAGCAAAGATTTCATTTGTCAGAAGAGCCACAAGGAGGTTGAGACTCATCCGTCTGAAGACTAAAGCTATCTTCATTCGGCCTCACTGGTGGGAGGATCAGCTGGGGTTAGCTGGAGTCTGAGACAACAAGGCTCAGGGGTCTCTGGCATCTTGGGATACACAGAGGCATCTCCTTGGAAATCACAAGTCTGCTGCTGCTGAAGTCAGTCCTTCCAATCTCGTCTGCAAGCCCCTCAGTTTTAGGTTAAATGAACCAGGTAGAAAGCCTGAAATGTCAAAAATAACACATTAGCACGGAGATTTACCCAGATGAGTGGCAAGAGTGGCAATGTCTTTAATACTGGAGTCTCAGCAAAAGAAAACAGAAGTTCTTTGTAAAATGCCTTCCCACATGAACACAGTGAAACTGATCTAGGTGTCCCAGCAGTGGCTGCGGGGACTGGGTAAAATCTCAGTGTCACCCACCGGCACACAGTCCAGTGCACAGCACTGGGGTGGTGGCACCTCCCAAGGCCCCCCAGCTGGGGTAGGCTGAGGGGACACAGTGCCCACCCCTCCTCACAGCCCCCAGTGCCTTGTGTAGACTAGGTTGGAAGGGACCTTTAAGTACGACCATTAACATAGTCTTGACAAAACCACCACTAAACCTAAGCCATCTTTAAACACCTCCAGGGATGGCGACTCAACCACTCCCCTGGGCAGCTTGTTCCAAAGCTTGATAACCCTTTTGGTGAATAATTTTTTCCTAATATCTATCCAAAATCTCCCCTGGCACAACTTGAGGCCATTTCTTCTTGCTGTGTCCAGGCTTGTGTTTTCATGTGTGTCCCCAGCAGTTTGTGGTGAACTACTCCATGACACATTTATTCATCATCCAAACCCCAAAGAGAATTTCTACTTGAGTGCCCCCAAAACCACCTCTCTAACTGATGCCAAGTAGCCCCTGAGCAAAGCCTTGAATCTCTGCCACCACCAGCTCTGCTCACCCAAGCACCCTAAATCTCAGCCAAGGACCAGAAAGGGAAGAAAGGTGCAAGGCTGGGTGCCAGAAGAGCAGTGGGTGCTCCACAGCTCTGCTCAGCCTAGGTCGGGCTCTCCCAGCTCCCCCCGACATTGCTCCTGGCCCTGCAGCACTCAACTTTCCTGGCTAACACTTCGGCTTTTTCTTCCTTTTCTTTCATTTCTTTCATGTAGCTCAGAATAGCTGTCTGAGTCTGTCACTTGGCTGCTGCTAATGCATGTTTTTTGCTTGAAATCTGCCTTACTTTAGTGGTGTTACTCCAAGTCCTTTTGAACACACCGACATTACAAAATAGCAGAAATGTGTTTTATGTTTAAAGCTGGTCTTCCAGGCACCTTATCCCCTGGGCAGAGGCTTGGATGAGTTTGATGCTGAAACCAATTGGTCTAATAAGAAGGTTTTTCCTTTTGCCCAGGGCTAAGGACAGGTTTGGGTGGGAGCCTTACCTGCAGCAGCGTTATACTCCCACCCACATGCAACCCACACACCTGTGTTGGATGAAGCTGTTCACCTGGTTTGCAGTCACAGCTGAAATCACTGAGGACACCCTTTATCTCCCCACCAGTGGCCACAAACCTGGCTTTTTCCCTCTTGTGTGCCTGTACCAGAAGCGTCGTGTCCTGCTGAAAGGAGGCTAATCTGGAGGTATGGTTCTGGCAGGTTTGTTTCCTAAATGTGTCATTTCTGAGAGAACATTTGTGTTAGGAAAGACTGTTGTTTTATTATTTTTTTAAACCACTTTGTTTTGTGCTGCATATTTTTTGTGATTGTTATTTTATTTGCTCTAAGGTATAGTAACAGTTTATTAGGCTACACAAGGATTAAGGTATTAGAATACAGCGGTTTTACAGCTTTATCTTCAGGGTTTCTCTCTATTCAGAGCTACAGTTGATTATTCTGAAAACGTACCTGCTTGATAAGAAAGTATCTCCTTTGTTTTCCCATTTACCCAAGGGTGAATTGCAAGATTCTTGTCTGTTGCTTTCCAGAATGGAAAAATCTGAAGCTTTAGAGTGTGGCTTATGCCACAATAGGCACTGCATACTGTCCAACCATCCAATACCACAGCCTACGTGCTGAGCAACTGCTAACTTTCAAGGGTGCAACTTAAAATGTAAGAAATACGAATATAATGAGTGGCTTATAAAATTCCCATTAAGTCATGTTTAATACTTGCTTAAAACTTCCTGTGCTTATGGGATGTCATTTGCTGCTGTTAAAGACACATTAATTATGGCTGCTTTCTGAAGCTGTATAATACATACTATAGCTTTGCTTCAGAAATTTCCTGTGACAATCTGTATCCTAATAATTCAAACCACTTTGCTTAGGCAATCATCTGCAGAACAAAAACTTTCCTCATACCATTTGAATACTTTAATTCATGCTCTGCACAGATCCATAGCAAGCTGTTAAAAATTCTAACAAGTACCTCTCAAGCTATATTTAAAGTTACGTCTACTGCTAATGGCAAGCACTGCAGTTACTTGGTAGCGGAATGCTTATGGGGTGTCACTAGTACTATGCAAAATACAAATATGTCTTATTGTAAGAATGTTTTTTGCTAGGACTCGACGAGCATAAGCATATGCAGATCACAATGAAGTGCTCAGTTATTTGCAAAATGACTCCACTCCAGTGAAGATGATGAAGAAGCTACTTTGTTTCAGTAGTAGCACTGCTCCATAAAGCAAAGAGTTTGTTACTAATTTAATACTACTTAAAATACTGTGTTTATGTCTATGGGTTCTGGATGCTTTCTTGCCTTGAGTAGAAGAGCTTTTCCCTTTTGTTATCCCTCAGTACAGTGAAATTATAGGTGACCAGGAGGCTAAAGAGTAACCACTCAAAAAATTCTGGGTTTACTTTTTTGTTAGCTTCATAGCTGGGTTTTTTGGTTTCAGTTATGTTATTTATAAGCTTTGTTACAATAAGATTTAACCAGGTACAAAGATGCAAGGAAAAGGCTTTTTGGGAAGCTCTGGCTGTTTGCAGCAGAGCAATTGGAGTAAGCCAAGGCCTGGGAAAAGGGTGCTCAAGAGAGATTGGGGAAGTTTTTTGTGCCAATTAATAATGGTGTAGAACAGATCCTCTGTGAACCTCCTCCACATTCAGATGGGTATCAGCCAGACAGACCCAGGTCAGCAAAGGGGAGCTACATTGCAAAACTGGGTGGAGGAATCTACTCTGAAAATAGGACTCCTGTTTTTACTTCTTGGCAATTATCTACCAGAAAGAGTGTTCCAAATACTTTTTTTTTTTTTTTTTTCTCAACATAATCACATGAGAGCAAAACCGGACAGGGATTTGAAGGTAAAACTCGTGGTGTTTAGTGCCTGGGTATTCCTGACACACAGCTGTACCTCCTATCTCATCAGTGTGACAAATGGCTTGAGCAAGGTATGGTGGATGAAGCAGATTAGTCAATGGATTAATCTGCTGGTGATGTTTTCCAGCAGTGGTGACTTCTTTTTAAGGAATCAAAGTACCTAGAGGAAAAAAGCACTATTATTGCTAGAAAAAAGTTACTCAGTTTGAAAGATTTGTTTGGTCATTTCCTCTAATTTTCCTCCTGAAGTTATGCCAGAGAAAGTTTCAGGTATTTACTTTTAGGGGCTAACTTGGGGAAAAAAATTTTGGGGAAGTTCCCTGTAGCTTGGAATGGTAGATAATGATACTGAATCTACAGTTAATGTAGTGCAGGCACATGCAAACCTCTCTTGCTTTACTCAACATCTCATTTATAAGTTTCTTCCTATGGTTTCTCTTAATTCAGAAAATTTTTCAGTGCTGAGGGCTTGTGGTATTAATGGAGGTAATGCCTCTCTCAATAGCTAATACACATCCCTACAGCTGCAGTGTGTCCCCTGTTTGCTTTATCTCCAGTTGTCCTCCTTGGTTTTTCTCCTATGGTATCTCATGCTCTAGTTCTTTTTCTGTGTCGTGCTTGCTGGTTTGCTGCTATTCCAAAAATACTGCTGCTATTCTAGGCTGTGATTGATATCAGGGATAACAGACTTGACAACTATGCAGGACTGAATTCCCAAAAAAAAAGTGATTCTGGGTTTTGTTTAAGTCTCTGGGAAGTCTGGAGGGCCTGAGGCTGGTCCTGATAACCAGAAAGCTGCACTGGGTGGAGATGTCTGCGCAGGGGTTGCTAAAGCTTCCTAGGGCTTTCCTGGGAGATGCTGGGGTATGGGGACTCACCTGCTGAGAGAGACAAAAGCTGATGTTGTAGCAATAACTTGGCAGGGAAGAGTTTTATGGTGAACTACACATTAGGGACGTCCGCTGTCCCCTCTGCAATCAGTGGTGCAAGGGATGTGTGAAGCCAATGCAGTGCTTGACAGGTGAATGCTGTGGATGTGAACAGATGGATGCAGGTGTCTGACAAGCCCTGCAATTACCAGAATAATTGGAAGAAAGGGAGATTTTGTATTTCCCCCTGAGCTGTGCTTGATCTGTGAGCTTTCCAGAGCACTGCAGGGATTAGGTGCTTTTTGGCTGTTACTGTGTTAAGTCTGTATTTTACCAGCAGATGAAACAGCTTCTCAACCTGACCTCTGTAGGATATACCTTACTCTGGGAGCTTTCTCAGTTTGAATGGAGCATTGTTTATAGATTTTTACTGGTGATGACTTTTGCTGTGTATGTAGACCAGCAAGATATAGAGATGTAATTTGTGATTTCAGATCATGTGAATCTTTTATTCCTATCTAGTTAATTGAGCCAATAGAGATTAAATTCTCTAACACAGCTCTTTTCTCTCCATGAGTTAATTAATCCTTCCTAGAAAGCTATCACTAATTATATTACTGTACGGGGCTATTAATTCCTTTCCTCAAGAAGTTACTATTTTTATATGGCTATAGTGGCCTGAAGTAATTACAACTTCAGTATTAAAGTCCTTCAGTTTAGCACTCTTCTACTGAAATTAACTGCTTCTGCTAAAGTCCTGTGAATACTGGGAAGGAATAATGGGGAACAGAGGGAATTGCAATTACTACTATCAGAGCAATAACTGAATATACCCAAAGTAGTGTTCCTTTTTTCCCCACCACGTTATCACACTAGGATAATCACATGCCTGTTTGAGTAAAGGAATAAGGTATTCGCTATTAGTATGTATTAGATTTCTTTTAGATGCTAGAAACAGTAAGCTATTTATTAGCTGTTTCATAATGGAGAAATAAGATTTACTGTACCTTTGGAGTCCGAGAGAGTGCCTGGAGTCCACAATTGATAAAGCTGAAGGCCGAATTTCTCTTGCTTGTATTATTAAATTATAAAATGTTGGGTTGCTGTTGTGTGCAAGAGGTGCTAGCAAAGTGCTTGTCAATTGTCCAGTACCTTATTTCTCAGGTGAGTGAAGCCTACCTCATCCCATTTATGAGAAGCTAAATGGGAAGAACTGAAAAGGGGTCTGTTGCCTGAGAGGAAAATTTCTCACCAGAGTTTCATGAAAGGTATGTCATGAAGCCAAACAGGAGTGAATTTCATGATTTATGAATTAAATATCACTTTAATCAAGAAAATGTTTTAAGTAGCCAGTTTAATCATTGTCATCAACTTCATCAGGGTGATTGAAACTATCATTACTTTAGCAACTGATTAGCAAGGGCTAGATGTGGTCTTTTCAGTAATACTGTAGCTGCTCATTAGAAAGGTGTCAGAGGTCCCTGACAGTATTTCTGCCCTGATGATTTTGATGAATTTTGCTAGAGAACAGGGATTTTTTTCCTTAGATTAACTTCTTTCAGTGTAATTCAAATTAATTACTATTTTGTTTTATAAATACTGAAATATTTATACATAAAACTTGTTGATGAAAGCATAGAAGTCTGATTCCTTCTTAGGTTTTATAACTAGGACCAAACAAATCAGTAACTACATAAACATGTTAAAAAATTACAGGATTGGAGTTTCTGGAGGAAAAACAAACAAAAAAAGTTGCATCTAAACAAAGGAAAATCCAAAAGAAGTTTATGCTGGAGTGGACATGTGGCTGATCCGTGGTCTGGTAAAAAGTCTTGGGTAAGACCAAAAGAATGACATTCAGCTTGAAAGTTAAGGTATGTGGTTCCCTATCTGGAATAAGAGCAATTAATTGGAAACATAATTTATATGTAGGACACCCATGCAGTATTTGAGCCAGATAACAGAAAAATTCTTATTTTTTCCTTTAAGTAATTTAGAATAGGCTATGTGATATATAAGCAGCAGGAAAGCTTTAAGGTTTCAGGAGCATAAGAGTGAGTTTGAGAAGCAACTAAAATTACAAGTAACTTGCTGTATAGTTTACAGTTGAAGCAATTAATCCATCCAGAGACCTTGGAGTGGGGCTTTCTGTCTAACTGCAGGTAAGTTATGCCTGGTTAGGAAGGCAGCTCTCTTGCTCTGGTTTTCAGATTTATTTTTTTTCTGAGGTAAGTCTAAACTTGGTTATTTAACTTTACATTGCTAACAAAGAATTGGGAAGCTGACTAAAGACACTGGTACTAGCAGTCATGTCAGTAATCTTGAAAGAATTTCTCAAATTAGTCATTTAACCTGAATTTTGGTTTGGATTATTGACAGGGGCTAGCAGTTGGTTTGACAAAATCATAAAGGCCTGAACAAAAACTCTTAAAGTACTTCCTAGCAAGATATTTCTAAGCAGCTCTTATCTGACTGGGAAAGACTTGAAGGTTTTGTAATCTGAGCATGGCATAAACTAATGATAGACCTTATCTGTATTCGGTTAGAGATTGGGGAAAGGGAGCCAAGGATGGTTTTGTCATTTTGCAGTAACCACCACAGGAAAGGCAATTATTCCCAGCAGCAGCCCTCCTGAAGAAGCAGCAAATACAAGTAATGAGGATGGCCCCTAGCAATGTGCAAAAAGGTGCAGAGGGACATAGAATTTCAATTTTGTTTCAGAATGTAAGGGGGGGGGGGAACATGAGTTTAAAACTGAAGAAAACCTTTTAACTATTTGTGGTTTACAAACTGAGGCTAATGACAGGTTGGACCGAAGAGGAAGTGACATTGAAAGGAGCATAATGAATATGGGGAAAGCAAGGATAAAGGAGTTAGAAGGGTTCTTGGACAGGGGAACAAGAAATGGCGGCTCTACCTTATTTCTTGTATTGAAAATCATGTTCTTGTCATGCCTTGTCATGTTCTTGTCTGCCTGAGACTGTTAAATCGGCACACGCCACAGCCATAATCTTGTTCCATTTTGGGACAGGAGCACTTCCGTCAATTCTCTTCGGCTTTTTATAATGGGCACTTTACCAGTTGTGATGGTTTCTTTCTGGTACCAAATCTTCCAGGGTTCTTCTGGCTCTCTAGTTCTGTGAATGCTGGGGTGTCATGTATTGGCTGCTGAGGTCTTGAGTACCTGTTTTCGTTATTAAGTATTTCTCAATGTGTTGGATTGTCCGGATCCCCAGAAGTGGCTTCCCAGCTGTTAAAATATCTTGTGGGACTTAAATCTTCTCCAAAGTAAAGCGGTGTTCCCTGCTGCCATAGAATCACTTTGGTTGGAAGGAACCTTTAAAATCATCATGTTCAATCATTAGCCTAACACTAGCAAGTTACCACTAAACCATGTCCCTCAGCACCATGTCTACACATCTTTTAAATACCTCCAGGAATGGTGATTTGACCACTTCCCTGGACAGCCGGTTTTGATGTTGATTGACAACCCTTTCAGTGAAGAAATGTTTCCTAATATTCAACCTAAACCTCCCCTGGCACAACTTGAGGCCATTTCCTCTTGTCCTATTGCCTGTTAATTGGGAGAAGAGCACATGGAGATGATATATTTGAGCCTGAAGCTGATGGGAGATTTTCTCAGGCTTCCTGTGCTGGCACAGGTATCCTTTGGTGCATAGAGTTGTGCTGTCACTCCACCTCCCTGCATGCTGTGACCTGGTCCTAGCCTGACCCTGCTCTTGGGGCAGCTGGTTTTGTTGCAGCAGATTTGTCCTTGACTCAGGCTTGTGCGAATCGGGTTTGTTATTGCTCATATGTAGGAGGGTTTGAACCAAATTTTCATTTTATTTTTTGGGCTGATAATCTTTAGCATCAGAGGAATGTTCCTGCTGTGGCTGCTGTTTCAAAACACATACTGAAATTTTATTTTTATTACTCCTTATTAGTGGCAGTCTTTCTCTTGCTTACCTTTGCTTCCCACCCTGCAGCTGGGCTTAAACAGGTATGTACACCCCCTTTCTTCTAGGCTCTTCCTCTCAGTTGCCTAGAAGGAGCATGTGGTACAATTAACAGACTTTTTATGGTAGCACCATTGTTTTGAGAGTGTGTTTTGGAATATCTGCTTGGCAATTGAAGTGGAAGCACCTGTGACTTTCTGGAGAGGAGAAATGAGCTGTGGACAAACTGTGCTGGGAGCAGCAGCCAGTCTTGGCAAGCCCCAGTGGCTGGCTATGCTGTGGCCACCGCTGCCTCAATATCCCAATATGAGGAGTCCAGGTTTCTGTTCCCATGCAGGAGGACAATCAAACCTTCTAAATGTGGCAAATAGCACTGGCAGTGGACTGCAGGAGTGCCCAAAGTAGCAATGAAATACATCTGATGATTCCTGGTGACTTGTCAGCAGTAAGTCTTGCATGTGAGTTGACAGCAGATCCCAGCTCTGATGGCAAGAACTGTGCCAGCAGCCACGTTGGTCCTAGTTTAGTCAGAAGCTGGACATGAGGGCTTTCCTAGACCCCTAGACATGGATAGGATCCAGTGGCAAGAAGGAACTACCATAGGGCAAGGTAGTTGCCAGCTGTTAATTCTCTCTCAATTAGTGCTATTGCAGTGCCTTCATCCAATTAGTGGCTGTGGGCAGTGCTGAGAAGGACAACTACAGGGCAGGTTAGCCAGGCTTCTGAAGTATGGCATACAGCTTTCTGAGTGAAAAGAGACTGTGGTTATGCTGTTGTCTATACTTGAAGAAATAATTCAACTGCTGTAATGAGAAATGCTATTTAGCTTGGCTGCTTCTGCTTTGTTCCTATTCCAACATACCTACTTCTAGATTTCTTTATTGCTATTAGCTGGTTTAGTTGATCTAATTTTGTGGTCAGAATGAGCAGATGGAGAGGGACATGCTATTCCCTAGCATGTTCTAAACGACATCAGCCCAGTGAGTTTAAGCACCAGTGCAAATAACTGCAGCTAGAATCATAAACAATTGCTGTATCTAACACAAATGATGCGTCTCAGCCTGCTAATGGAGTAGGAATGTATTAACCTCCCACCAACGTGGCAGAATTTCAGAAAGATGCATATGCTGTCTTGTTGACTTGCTTAAAGGATGAGTATTTACTTCTATAGGTTGCTGTGGAAAGAGTGCATTTGTAGCAGGCATGTTTTGTAAAAGATGTTAAAATTACTGAAACATTTGAAAGCAAACCTACTGTTAAGTATAACAAAAATAAATTCTGGAGGTTAGGAGTCCCAGAGAAAAATCAACAGCATTATGTTAAATTAGAGTTCTTTAATTAAAGACTGCTAAGTTTCAAGAGGCTAAGAAATTATCTGATTCTGGTCACTTGGTTTCATTCATTCATTCAAAGGGCTGTAAATAGACATGCAAATGATTGTTAAATAAGCCATCCTTTTTTCTAAGGTTAAGACAAGTCATCTCTCCAGGAGCTTCAGAAAACAGGGCTGAGAGAGACATCAGGAAGTTAAAGTAACAGCAATTTTTTCATTCCTTTTGATGGTACACATTTAAGTTCTTTAAAGCTTGTGTAATTTCTCTGGACAACATCTTCTGTTTCATGTTTGAATCTTGTATTGTCCTTGCTATAAGTGAAGACTATTACTTCATTTGGTTTCATCTTTGACATGCGAAGAAGATTACTATTTCCCACTTTCTGTACCTTCTGTGAGTATTTGAAGACTGATGCAAATCTCTCAGCCTGAGGCGCCCCTGTCTCCATAGAGGCGTTGTTCTGGAGCCACCTTGCCCTGATGACTCCCTTCCACAAAGGAAGACCTCAGCCAGTGCCTCCCCCAGTTTTGGCAATGAAGACTTGATAATTACTGAATGCCATTAATTCAGCTTTCATGTTGCGGTGGTTTCATTTAGCCCATGTTTCCACTGTCATTTATCAGAGTACCAAAAGTTGGGGTTTGGGTTTTGTTTTGAGGTTTTATTTCTTGTGGTTATTTTATTTAATATAATCAAGGTGTGACCTCTCCTTGGAATTACCTACAAGGTCTGCTCTCTTGTCAGAGAAGGAAATCGGACTGGTTTGATAAACCCATGTTTCTTGTTCATACCTGCAGATGCCTGTGAAACTTAATCCAAAGGAATTGAATAAATGAATTCAAGTGCAGAAATATCTCTTGATCTTATTCTGTGTTCTCACAAATAGTTTCTTCCTTCCAGTGTCCTGTAAGGAAAGACTTGTTAGCTCTCCTCCCTCCTCCCACCCTTACTTCTTTCTCAGGGGCGCTGTGCTTGAACTTTTTCCAGTGTTTACAGACCATATGTGAGCTCTTAAAGGTAATGTTTAACAGTTCAGAGAGAAACTAGCTGAAGCAATGCCTTGTAATACAAACTCCATAAAGCAGTAAAGTATTTGCAAAGGTAGGAATAGAGAAAGTAATGGCCCCAAACACTGGCAAGTGTCAAGAATTATAACATGTAGTGATACAAATAAAACTCCATGGCAGGCAGTAGGGAAATGCTAATTCCTTGTGCTTGAACTACACCTGTATGTGTGTGAATATAAAATAAATAAACTACATAGTTTTATTTACAGAACAAAGGAAATAAAGTAGTTCTCCTGAAACCAGTGTTCTGGCATGTCTGAGGGGTCTGTTGCAAGTCAGCACTAATAGCATTCCTCCATCTCCTGGTTGTGTCTTGGGAAACTCATCCTCTCAGGGGTGATGCTGCTTCTGCCTGACTTGCCCCAGGCTTTGGGGCTTGTGTACTCCCTGGTGTAATCACACACAAACTCTGGGCAGTATTGTAAGCAACACTTGTGGAGAGTGATTTAAAGTATGGGTTTTGAGGACTTAAAAGAACAGATGCACTAAACAGTGTGATAGATATTCTGTTTGTGTTTTAAAAGCATATTTCCATGGATACCCAACAAAAGTTATTCCAAATTAATTAATGTACTTAGGATTTGTGTTTTTAATGCCTCATGTGGGAGTTCCAGTTCACAAAGTAGTTTTAATTTTTAATATGGCTACTGCCCTTTAGCTAGTTCAAGGTGAACAGCTTATTAGATGTTTAAAATGTTTAAATAAAGGTTAATGTCAAAACACAAGCCTGAGCAACATCTTCTATGGATTTTTCATGACTGCAGGGTGACAAAATGAAGTTCTAAGAAATAAATTATTTGTCTTGGGATATCTAATGTGTAGTAACACTAAAAAGACATAGTAAATGTGGAAAGTTCCTTACACTAAAGCAACTTTGGGGAAAATGGAGAAATAGCAACAATAAAAACCCTCATACTTGACTGGATTGTTCTCTAAGCATTCTCATGACATGTTACTACATGAATACTACATTCCCTAAGGAGATAGGAAGGAACAGCTGTCCATATCATGATCATGGCTAGAGTGGACATGAATGATTGCCACCTCCCAGTCAGTAGGAAATCACCAAGTCACACTGCTGAAGAATAATCTTGACTCTCCAGTTAATGATCAAAACGGAAAAAGCTGTTGTGTCCAGCTGACATAAATGCTTCTGAAAGCTTGGATGAACTTCCGGTTACTTACCCTAACTGAGATCAAAGTTTCCAGTTTATCCTTCAGTAGTTAATAGAGAAATGCTGGTGATAATTGTATAATCAGAATTTTACTAATCACCCTCCCAGGAAACAGAGACTCCCTGGACAGTCTTAAAAAGTGGACTGAATTTTTCAAAAAATATGCATATTGTAGCACCAAAGATAACTTTTTCCGTCGGATATATTTTTAGCTTTATATTTTGATGTAGGTGTGTTGTATTTGTGCCTGCTTATTTCCTCAAAACATGTCAAGTAGCCAAAACCCAATGAAAATATTTTTCCCAAGGAGTAATACTAGCTATCATTAGCTTTCTACAAAATTTAGACTTTTTGTAGGATGGTGAGGAGACAGTACAAGGTGATTTATTGCACCTCAGATACGTGCGTACAAGTTAATCTCAGATGCAGGGGAGGTCTGCAGGAGAAAGACTGATGGAGTTACTTACTGAAGCTGCTGGAGATCTACAGCTTCAGTTTC
>VZTM01019995.1:10827-29213 GCA_013400555.1 Jacana jacana | reverse complement strand
GGAAGCTCTCCAGCCAGAGGATTGCCTTAATGCCTGCTGGGAAAACTGCATGACAGGATCTTGGAGAACAGGGGAAGTAAAATCAACAGAGTTGTGACAAGGGACAGGAAGGGGAAAAATAACATGCACAGAAAATATAGCTTCTGTGTATTTCTAAAACAGATTAATTCAGCAGTTTGGCAGGTGACAGATACTTGTTTTCCTGCTAAAAGCAGTAGGGAAGAGTCGTATTAACAGTAGCTGTAATGTTTTAATTTAGTCTTAATTAAATCTTACTGCATTCTATTTCACTTTCAAATTTTTCTGTGTTTATGAGTGATTTGCAATTCAGACTTACTATTTGTGCTTAAGGTGCCATTTATGCATGTACTTTCTGTGGTTGCTAAGAAAAATTCAGCTTGGAGATTTCATAGCACTACTTTTAGGAAAGGCCAGAAAAAAGTGTGTAGTTGTCTAGTTGGTTTTTTTTTTGGTTTTTTTGTTTTTTTTTTAAATCTTAGGTGTTGTTTTTTGGGTTCAGAGCTCAAGCTGAAAAATCAAAAGTGTCTACTTTCTTTTGTGATTATAACACTCACAATATGTATTTTGGTCAGTGTTTTTCTCTTGGACTGTTAGCTGAAGAAAACAAAAGGAATGGGGAATGGAATAAAAGGTGTGGTTTGTTTTGTTTTTGTTTTTTTTTTATTTAAAGGCGTAATCCTCTATGTATATATTTGCTTTCAGTCATTAATCAACCAATGAAAACTAGACGAAATTCAAGCAGAGGTTATTTCATTATGGTTTGGCTGTTGGGCACCACCTTGCAAAGTGTGAGTTAGAGTCACATACTCTAACTCAGGGTGTTTAGCTATGCCAGGGCAAATGCAGCAAAGCACATCGCAGCTGTGGTTCATAAGGTCAATGGGAAACTGGTTGGACTGTTGAGCTTGAAGGGCAATGAACAGTAGAACAAATCATTATAGAAATAGAAAAGTAAGTTTGATTTTGCTGGCCCAAAAATAATGGCATGTATCAGTACGTGGAAAAACAATCACTGTTATCAGAATAAAGCAAATGACAGATGAACAGTCCTGGGTCTGATCAGCTCACAGTGGGGTACAGGTACCCTAATTAACCATTGATGGTTGATATAAAGCGGAGTTAAAAATTACATTCTGAGGCAAGCTGCTCAACCAAAGTTTATATGTAACAGGAATGTATGAAACATAATGTTTAAAATCTTATTTGCAACCAGATTACTGCAGTCTGAACAATTCCCTGTGTCTAGGACTAAAACAAACATGTAAAGGAAAAGATGAATTGTATTAATACTTAGGTGGCCTCTTAGACAAAACTAGCAAAATCTAGTATAAAACTAGACAAATCTGGTATTTTTTATCTAATGCAGAGTTGTGGACTTTAATGTCTCCATCTGCCTTCAGTAATTTTTACAAAAAAATGGATATTGCAACATATTCCACAGAACTGAAAATTTCAGGCAGTGAGACAGACCTATTCCAGACAGAGTTTTGCATTGCTTTCTAATCACTCTGGAAAGTTAGTTGCAAAGAAAAATGTCCTTTCAAGAGCTGTATAATATATATAGCTCAAGATTTTTCTTCTCTGTGCTTTCCCAAGAAATACTGGATGCCCCTGAGGGCCTACAACTTAAGGCACTTCCCAACAAGGATTTCTCCTAATGAATATTTTGCAGGGCAGTTGACTTAATTTTCATGCTGTACACTTGTATTTTATGGATTCTGTAGAAATAAGGGGAAAACATTAATTTAAAAAGGGGAAAGCTCCACTTTGTGTCTCATGTTAAGGCTGGTGTTCTCATTTAAACAATAAGATGACAAAAATTTACAGCTGCTGAAACTCAGAGATAAACTATGAGTTGGGGCAAAAAAATATATGGGAATTTGGGGTTCTCCCTGCATAATGTACCCTGTCAGAGTACATTTTTGGTGGAATGACGGCTTGCTTATTTATTATTATGGCCCATGGGGTCATAAACATCTCTCTCCTTAATGGACGCAGACAGCTGGCCTTAGTGGCTTCAAAATCTGTGAGCAGGCATTGCAGAGGAGTCCATTGATTCAGGTACTGATAATACATGCCTTGCATGACCAGCTCCCTCAGTGCGGCTCCACTGCTCCACTTTCAATGTATGGGATGATATTTGTCACATTTACTTTAATGGCTTTNTCCCAGGGCTTATATTTTTCTGATTATTTTTTTTTCTTTTGTGCATATGTGTGCCATGTAGGCAAACAGTGCTCTTTGGTATACATCAACTAAATGGAGAGGAAAATCGCCTGGGGAAACCTTATCAGATTCTGGCTAGAGGCCAATTTCAAACATTTTATGACTGCAAATTTGTTGCAGAGAATCAAAGAAAGGCTAGGCAGAGCATCCAAAAGCAGAATAAATTAACCTCTGTTAAATTCCATCTGGGGAGCCTGTACAGCAAGGGAAAAGAAAAACGAGAAAAGTTTGCCTTTACTTTGAAGATTTTTTAGAGTGTATCTTTAATGATGGGCAGCCACAATGTCTTTCCAGATGATAATGAAATGTACAGACTCAAAGTTTTTAGGGCGGAGAAGATGGAGCTAAACAAAAATAAGCTCAGGGTGCCACTTGCACTGACAGTTATCTGTCAATATTCCCAAGACATGAATTTAAGCACTGCTCTGGTTGAGTAATCATACAGATAGCATTTGAAAGTGGGGGAGTGGAGGGCGGGGAGGGGGGGCGAGGATGAGGTTTGTCCTCCAGGTACTTTAATCTGGAGTGACTCTGGCAGTGGGAAATGTAGAATCCTCCCTTACACAGTGGGTTGAGGGGATTGAACTGCAGAACAAAAACCGGGCTCCAGGTGTTTACACTAAATTAGAGAGAGAGGCACTTAGGTAAAAATATGCAAGAAAAATTAGTAGCTTGGTAAAAGCTCCGGTTTTGTGTGTGTTGTGTCCCGTTCCCCCCCTCCGCCCCGTAGTAAATGTGCTTAGTAATAGGTTCATTTTGACTTCTAAAAGAATTTGTCAAATGCAATTATCAGGGAAGACTACAAATGCGAAGGTATCAAAGCTATGTTTGCAGAAATCAGGCTTCAGAGCATTGTAGATGGAAGATCTTTGTCAAGTTGCTTTACATGTAATTTCACGATTCTTTTCTTTATGAATCTTCCAGCTGTGGTACATCATGTCTGTTTAAAGGCAAGAATACTCCAGCAGTTTTCTTTTTTAAAAAGTCTCTGGCAGCTGCACTGTATTTATTTATTTTGGGGTTTTTTTTCTCTCTCTCGGGTTGAAAAGAAAGGCAGGAAAGTGAAACAAAGCACAGAAATGAAGCAGTCTGTCACACTGAAAACCTCTTAAACATAAATAATAATCTTTATTGACTAGGTAATTCTCTTTGATACTCTTGCTTTTCATATTTTTAACTGTTCCAACTTAAGACAGTGTTGCCTCAATGCAAGGAAATTGTTTGTCTTGATATTGTTAAACTGAAAGAAGCATTACATTCCCATCAACACACAATCAGGTTTGAAAGCATGTCAAAAATATTTTGAATGCAGTTATAAAAGAAAATGCATTTCTTTCAAGTGTCTGAAGACTTATTTATATTCAGGGTAAGACCAGGATGGTATTGAGAAATGCGTATTAATTACTGCTTTTACTTTTTGCGAGCCATGTATATTATACAATGAAGGTATCATTTCTGTGTATGAGCCTTAAAGGACTTTGGAGTAATAAGTAGATCAAATAATGGTACCTAGTCTATACATGAATCTATTCTTATCTCTGTGTGCTCCATCATAACAATTACTCTTAGCTGATGAACTGAACATTATTTTAGAGGGGCGGGGGCGAGGGAGGAGTGGAAGAGATGAAGAAAGGATTTATTTCCCGTTTTTGGACTACTCACTAGCCCACAATTCAAACACGTACAGCTACAGCATAATCTAATGAGAATTAAATGTCATTGTTTGAATGTAAGAGGAATGATCCACTGCATTCAAATTATGTAAAGCCCTGAATTGCTTTCAGATGTCCCTGCAGGTGGTTGGCAGGTGGTTGCCATTCCAAAGTCAAGTGCCCAGGTATGTTGGCAGACCGTTAGCAGAGAAGGTGGATTGCATTTGCAGGAAATCAGGTGTAAATTAACAGGGGTACTTGGTGTCTTGTGTCTTAGAGCCACAGTCAGTGTCTCTGTCACTGCTGTCCTAGGGAAAGGGCTGTTCAGATTGTTTCAGAGAAATCATTTCCTTTAAGGGCTGGAAGTAGGAGCTTCGAGCTTTTTCCATTATGTTTTTATGTGAAGTTTTCCCAGCGGAAAAAGCAAGTGACACTGCTGTTGCATCCTAACCCAACCCTGCTGTGCTGCTGGGGTGCTATCAGTGCTCCCCTGCACCGCTGCCCCCCCCCGCGCCAGGTACTTTTGTAGACCGGTGAAATCTGGCCAGGGCTATGAATGTGCAAAAGAAGGGGGATGGACCTCCCCAGTACAGAGGGATTCTCCATTACCAAAGCAGAGAGCGGAAGATTTCTCCACAGCTAATACTGAGTTAATTTAAGACTTGAATGGAACAACTGAAAACCTGCTGCTCTATTCGATACTTTGTGAATTATATTCTTTTACTTTGGAAGAAAAAAAAAAAAAGTCTAATCTGGTCTCTAAATGTCTGCATGCATCACCTTCCATAGGCATCAAATCCTGTTCTCTAGAACTCAAGCGTGATTTGCTGCTGTTCAAAGCTGCAGCGGGATGACTCATTCCTCCATCGGGCAAAACCACCACCAGGTATTTTGTAGTGTCAGTACAGTGATGTAGGCGAAGAGGATACATGACAGAGCAGGAGACAGGATCTATTGCTCATACTTCAAGATGTAAATCAAAGATAACTTCAGGTAAGAAAAAAGCCTCCTCTCTGTGTATTTAACGCCTAGCTATAAATTTATGAGGACTCTTAACTCCCTCTTGCACAGCAATATTGACTAATGTGTTTTTCCCATACACAAGTGTGCATTTATCAGTTCTGCCCACAGGGCACCCAGTCACAATCTTGATCACAGATGAGGACTCCTCTTTCCTAAGACTTTTTTTTTTTTTCTCTCCCAAGTGCAGATTGATTTTAAAGGTCTGCAGAGGATGTTGTGGCTATTCAAACAGCTTTATCTGACAGCACCCATTCTTCACAATCTAAAATTTTGAGAGATTATTTAGTTTGAAAGACATATTCATAGTGTGGCATTTTCTATCTCCTCACAGGCTGTTAACACGGTATGTTCAATGCGAAGGACCATTTATAGTTAGGGCTGAGTTCAGGTCACTTTCTTTCCTAGGTTCAGCAACCACAAGCTTATAAACAGATCTCTCCTGCTTATGCTGTAGGCTTTGAAAGACCAGTATTCTGGAGGCCATATAAGCTATATGCAAAGCCTGTGTGCCTCAAGAAAGGAACTGCTGTTTTAACAGGGTGAGAAACATTAGAAGCCTCTAATTACAGCAGTGCAAATTGCCAGTGATTGTACAGTAGGCTGTATTAAAATGTAGTTTGTGTTGATTCACTTTCAAGCCAAGAACAACCTCACAGGAAACCGGGCTTTTATATCAATTAATTTAGAATTGATACAGCTCCAGTGCAGCCCAGATAAGGAGGCACTTGGTGAAACCTGCACTGGGAAGCTGAGCAAAGGCCAAGTATCAGTCATTCCTAATTCCCTGCTGCTGCTCCTGCAGGTAGCTTGTAAAGAAGATACAAAGGCTGTTTAATTCCTCCATCCCATAACAGCTTCATAACAAGCTCTCTGCTTCTGTAATTATTTACTGGTTTAATTCTATTATGTTGTTCAGACTAAACAGATAAGAAATAAAAATCTGATAGGCATATTTCTCTTTAGTGCTCAGCTCTTTTAAGGCTGAGGTAACAGGCTAGAAGAGACACACAAAAATTATTGAACTAAATCTCATTGGCTTGACCTATAGCTGTGGATTGAACCTGTGCACCCACTCAACGTTCCGACACCATGCATAGCAATAAGAATAACTTCCTTCCATATGTGAAATTCCTACAGTCCAAAGCAAAGCAGTGGCATGAATAATGGGTGGCAGGCTATGGAAAGGGTCTTCACGTTTTTGCAGCTCTGCTTTGGTAAGCTGCAGCCTTGTTCCTTCAGGTTCCTCAGCTTGTGATGGGAGAAGGACGGCACTGTAATAGGGATGAATAGACTGGAGGTTGTTAGTTTTTTTTTTACAGAGATGTTGTGCCCTTTCACTCCCCCAGTTTGGCAGTGGGTAGAGCTTACAAATGTACAGCCTGAGCTGATGAGTCTGCTGCTAAAAGGTTCCGGCCCTTCTGGGGCACAGTGGCATTTCTGAAAGCTGCCATAACTGTTGTGCTGTGTATCGACAAGCCATAAACTGTGACTTCGCGATGGGATGTTTATTCACAGTGCTGTGTAGCTGCAAGGAGAAAGTTTACAATGGAAGAAAGTGCTACTTAGTTTATTAATACTGTAGATATATTAACAAAAAACAAAACAAAAAAAACAAAACACAAACAAACAAGCAAACAAACAAACAAAACCAAACAAAAAAAAAAGCCACACCACAAAAAAACCCCCAAAACCTAGTTGGCAAAGACTGCGGGATTTACTTGTCAACATGTCAGTTCCTTCCCAAATGTCTCATACATCTCAAGAGTTATTTTTGTCCAGCTGCTTCCTGCATATCCAACTTGAACAGTCAGAAATAAAAGCAGAATCCAGTGCATTAGCACTGCTGCTGGGACTTGTCTCTGGCTTACTTGTGTAGGGATCTTATAAAGGCATGCAAATAGTGATGGAGGAACAGCCAAATTACATAGAGGGAGATATTCAGTGCCTTGACTAAAGCTGAAAACACCTGCTTTGTAAAAATGCAAAGATTATGTTAAAGAACCTTTATTTGTAAATTTGCAGTAAGGGCTTCATAAGTCTCTATCTGGTTATGATATTCAGAAACTGCTTAACTCTATGTTTAAGGACAGACAGGACTTCTGCATATGAAAAGTTAAGCACATCCTCATGTGCTCAAATGATTTCCCTGTGCTGGGGACTCTCCAGGTGTATTTGAGCACAGGAATTGTTCCCTGTGTGAGACAACCTCTCACAAAGAGGACAATCCCATCAGATGGAACTGAGTTTTGTTTTGTGGTTGGATTAGGAAGGACAAAGGTCTTTTTTATCAAGTCATAAAGGTATTCAGTACCACAATAAGAACCTTAAAGAAGAATGAGGAATTATGGAAAGATAGACTAGGCTATTTAAAACCTTCAACCAACTAGGCCTTGTCACTGATGCTTTGCATTAATTACCTATGGTGATCCCAGGGGAGGCTAAAGAATCATAGAATCATTTAGGTTGGGAGAGACCCTCGGGATCGAGTCCAACCATCAGCCCTACTCTACAAAGTTCTCCCCTACACATATCCCTCAACACCACATCTAATCTACTCTTAAACACAGTCAGGGATGGTGACTCCACCACCTCCCTGGGCAGCCCATTCCAGTGACTGACCACTCTTTCTATGAAGAATTTTTCCTAATGTCCAGCCATTGGAGCTTGATCTTGTTCAAGAAATTTGGGTTTGACAGCTTCTTTTTGTGTCTCTTTCTTGGCTTACGCTACTACCATCTGTGCCAGCTGAGCTGGGGAGGAGTCAGGCACAGGGTCTCTGTCCTCGGCTCTGTCATGCTTGCCAGCATGTACCTCCTTTCTTTCACTCGACCCTTCCAAGTGTACTTGCTAGAGTGTCAAAGACTGAAATCCAAGGAAGAATCCAGCAAAATCACTCAAAAGATACCTGCTGTCAGCAGGGAGCGCTTGATTACACTGTTAATGAGCATACTGCTCAGGGGTTTTTATCCATTTTGCTTTTGTTTTGCTCTTTCCTCGTTTAGTGCCCATTCACCATGGGCATTATTAGGAGCTGGAGCACAAATACAGGAGTCTGTAATAAACCTGAGGCTCCAGGGTATGTTTTTGCTATAGAGGAAAAAACAAATGCTTATTTTCTTTTGAAGTAGCTCATCTGAGCTTTGAGCAATAGGAGAGAGATTTCTCTTGGCGAGCACAAAAAGGACTCTTGCTTTAAATCTCAGCAGAGAGCTGGTTGTGCAGAGGCTGTGGCTGCTGGACAGCTGAGCCCCAGCTGCTGCTTGCCTGCAGACCTGCTTGATGAGCAAGGTTGATGCTGCTGTGCTGCGAGCCCCCTTCACCACCCTGCCTGTTCCCAAAACCCTTTCCCATCCCTTCCCTCCCACGGGTTCGCAAGTTTCTGGAGCTTTTTTTGAATTGGTTACCAGTCGTGCCCTGAGTGAAGATATTTAAAAAGAGTTTGCTGCCTTGAGAGCAGATTTCCATTACAGCAGCCTCATCTGGGGTGAAACTCGTAGCAGCAGAAAGCCAAGGGTCAGTATATTAAAGCAGAATGCAATAATACATTCAGTCAGTAGGCTATCTTGATTTCCATATAAATGCAGAAAATTACATTCGACTGTGCACCTTTCAGGCATGTGCAACGCTAATGGTAAAGTAATTTTTATGTCTCCAACTTTGTTTAGTTATTTAATAAATGGAATTCTCTCTGGCATTCTTGCTGTTTTGTCTTGCTACACCGATGTCTGAGCAGGGATAATTTTAATTGGAATGAATGACTACCACTAGCACCTACACAGGTCCTTGGGTTTAAGTGCTAGCAAGCTAAAAATCTTAGAAACCTGAATTCCTAAAATCAGAGAGTTTTAAAATGTCCTGTACTGCAAACTAATATTAATATACAGGTCTGTTGTTTTGAATTGTGAAGGATACATAACATCTTTTCCGTATATTCTTATCCCGGACCACAGTTTTACCTTGTGCCACTAAACCTACTAGTAACAATAGTGATTTTGTTGCCAGTAACATACTATCACAGCCTACTTTTTGTTTCAGCTGTTTTCTAGCCCTAGAAATGGCATGGTTTGTCTTAAACTCCTTTGGTACCTAGAGATTCCTGGCAATCACAGGTGCCATCCTGGCTTTGTCTAGCAAGCTTTATGATAGAGGTAATGATAAATTTCTGATTTTCATTTAGATATTTCTCACATGTATTATTGAGAAAAATTGTATTATGAAGTGACATCCTAGCAGATGGTATACTTACCATCTTACCATACTCTTATTTCTTATAAATGACAAAGGACCATAGATCACAGGTTACTCTGCACAGACAAATGAACCACAACTTGGAGGGAAAAATCATAAATTCTAGCAACCTTCTCCTTTGCTAGAGCACTGTTGAGGTGTGTGGGTTGGAATGCTGCCCCACAGCAATGGGGCAGCACACCTGGGTTGGTCTGTGGGTGCTGGAGCTTGCCTGGCCAGGAAGTCTGCAATGGTAGCCTGGTTTGGTCTGGCAGTAGTCAGACACCCTTAATTTCTTGTATGTAGTGTCTGCTGTGGTCTGTTTGTGAACTGTGATAATAGGAGGCATCAGTGAGTGTACAGCTAAAACTTGTTCTTGGAAAAACAGCGGGCGATAACTTGCAGGATACTGGGCAGAAAGATCCATCTGTCAGGATGGGTGTTATCTGCTATGTAAAGCAGAACCTCTCCCCAGCGACCAGGTTGGCAGGACAGGGCTGCCAAGGCAGTTCTCAGCCTTAACAAATGATTTCCCTGCTAACTGTTCTTATCTTGCATTAGTGGTTTTATTATCCTGTAAGTGTTTCTCCTCCATAACAGAAGCAAGCTGACTTTCCATAGATAACACTGATGTGGGTAATGCATCTATGGGTGGGAGGTGCCCATTCTCTGAATACCAAGCAATGGCTCCTGCTCTGGCAGAATGCAAGGTGCTGTTTAAGGGGATGCTGCCTTGCATGTTTGTCACTATGTGGACAAGCAGTCAAAAAGCAAGATTTCTAGCCAGTGGAGAGTTCTCAAAAAAAGCAGTAAACCTTGCCCTGCACCCAGTTCCCAGAGCATCAAATCTTCCAGGAAGTATTTGCTTTGGGAGTATCAACAAACAGTTTTCAAAATGAGATATGCTCCCAAGGCTTCTGAGCCACAAAGCTCAGCTTGTTGCCAGCTTCTCTGCTACTGCTTTTTAAATATGCTCTTAATTTTACCGTTTCTGGTTAATTTTCTAGCATAGAATCTGAAACAGTCACATCAATAGTATAATAGAATCTTTTCTTATCGCTAAAATTCTTTTCCCCTAAAGCAAACCCATTAACTCTTCTCCTATCTCACTTCTAACCAGTAGAAGTAGGTACCAGGAAGCCCTACATAGATCAACAATGGCACAGTAGATTCAGGAAGCCACATTGTTTGAAAACCAAGTCATGCAAATACCATGAAATGAAGTTGACAGCTTTCAAAAATGGCCGAGTGATGAACAAGCCTCAAGCTATCAAATACCTCATTGATGACAACACAGATACAGGCTATTTATGGCCACCTCAAGTCTCCGGCTCCGGCAAGGAAACGGTAAGCTCTTGTTGCATTCCCCTATTACATTAACTGCACTGTCAGAGATACATTCCTGAAAAGTGCAAGAGAAGGAGAGAAAGAATGCTGCTTCTTTTACCCTGTGTGCTATTTTCACCTGTAGATCTGCTACAGAATGCACACAGGTCCCATTAACTGAAGGAGTAAAAATATCTCCGTATCTGTACAGTCTAACAGTCCATATCTATATTGAAAGTGGGGTTTTTTGCAGATGACATAGATTCTGAAAGCAGTTTCAAAGCATTTACTAGAACATATCCATTCACAAACAATATTTTCTAGCTTTCAGAAATATTCTTGATTATGGTTCTGGCCTCTACAGTAAAAGGCAGATATGTTATAAATTGTTAGGGTAGGGTCTTAAATAATGTCTTTCTCTTATTCAGAACTGTTTGCTCCTTTTTTGGGTTGCACACATAACACATGTGTACATTTGTAGCCTGCAAGCAATCATCCTGAGATACTTCTCTGCCCTAGCTAGTCATCTATGCTTGATGCTTTATTTCCCTTCCCAGTACCCTTCCACCACTTCTGTTGTTTCAGTTATTACAAGAGGCTTTCCGTTGCCCATGAAGAAGAAAAAAAAATCATTTGACACATACTTTCAAAGAGAAAAGCACATTTGTTACCATAAGAAACACAGGTACCTCCTCTACTTTAGACTTATAAACTGAATTTCTATTAAAACATTTTCTTCGCCTGACACCGGGAACTGCAGCCGGAAGGCATATTGATTGCCCTCTACAAATGCTCCAGTGTTGGTTTAAACAACACTGTCAGCCTGCTTCACCTATCATACTAATATATTTAGCAAAACCCAATCTGCAGTCTGTTATTTACACAACCACTGCACATTCGCTATTTTAAATTCTCCTTCCCTCACATTTATACTGTTAACTTCATAGTTTCCCTTACAGCACAGGAATCGTCTCCATTTGAATTTCTGAAGCCAGAAGAAAAAGCCTAAGGCAAGGATTTTAATGGAGCCACACACCCCTCCTTAGCTCCTTTACCTTTTGTCAGAAACTCAGCTCCATCCCTCCATCTCCAGTTTTGCTGAGCACCAGAGCTCTGTAGCAGAGTGGCATTTCACCATCCCTGCTTTAAAACAGACTTAGTTGATTGACTGCACCTAAACTAGTTCCCTTCAGCTCCTGCTCCCTCGACAGGGTCATGGACCCAGCCCACCTCTCCTGCCACTTGCCACCTCCTACAGCCCCATGACTTTTTCTTCTTATACCATATGACAGAAATAGTGACATTTCCAGAGAATTATTTGCTCTGCACAGTTGTTTCAGGAAACATATGTGTGATCAACTTTTAAAGCAGGGAATTATTTATAAAACAATCATTGTGAGAACTGAGGATTCAGTAATTACTCAGAGCAATTAATCCCCAAAGTAGCGTGAGGTTGCATTCCTGGGTGATCCAAGCTACAGAAACATGATGAGCATCTGAAAAAAAGTCTTTCTTTCTATAAGAGGTTGAATAGGGCAAATGATCGCTTTGGGGAGGGGGGAAAACCAAAAAACTGACTGGAGCTAAAAGGCAGACCAAGGGAATTAGAAATTACTTTCCTATATTTGAGTCCTCTGTCTCCTCTGGGAGATGTGGACACCTACCATAAAGTGATGCAAGTGCTTTTGTTACAGCAACAGTTGAATAAGAGTGCAGAATTTGATATGAAGTTAGACATTATTGAAGCAGAACAGAATGGTTTCACGGCCCTGAATACTACTACCATTTTCTCTTCAGTGGACAGTCACCAGCTCACAGATTAAAAGTTTTTCCATGTAAAATCTTCATTGCAAATATTTCAGCAAAGAAAGGATTCATCATGGCAGAAGCTGTCCAAAAATATGTTTGTTTTTTCTTAATTAAAATGTGCTCTCCTGCTTGCTCTCAGTATTTATGACAAAAACAGCATCAGATGAAGCATTTTTCCTTCCACAGATGAAGACGACAAATAGTAAATCTTCCTCACCCCATCACTGGATAAATATGGCAAAAGGAATTTATGAGTATCATGAGGGCCACTAACTCCATGCCTTCTAGGACAGCATGCTCTGTTCAGGGTAATGCCTGCCAGGGAAACACATGGCACCTGCCCTCCTGAGAGCAGACCCAGGCAGAACACTTTTATTCCCTCATTCCTTCCCAAACCCACCACTGCAGAAGCCCCATGGGAGGTTTTAGGTCTCCTGTGTGCTCTGATTTGAATCAGTGGCAGAGTTGAAGCATCTCCCCCATGGTACCTTGCCCATCCCAGACTGCATCCACCCCATCAAATACCCAAGTTAAGTCCTCAGTGAGCAGAAGTGCTCTGTTCAACAGGCAAAGGAGAAGCAGTGCTTTCTACTGCTGGGATGGTGAGATAGGACCAGAGCAGATGAATCAGTGAAATGTGGGTGGCTGTTTGGGAAAACGCATTTCATCTTAAGTGTAGATACCTGCACTTAGATGAGTCACACCCCCTTGTTTTCAAATCAATAATTTGAACTAGTTACTTGCAAGCAAGACAGGCAACATCGGCTCTCAGGGTCTAAGCAAAACTCTGAACCGAATGTGGGACTTGCTATCAATTTTATGACTTTTTGGTCATCACCTCAGGGAGTTCATCCCTCAACAACAGCCAAAGAAGATCAGGCGTGTGGGCTGCGAGAAGCAGGTTCGCACAACAGGAGCCTTTCTGCACTGTGACTGAGGAAGACAAAAAAGGTTCAGGGGTTCTTTAAATAATAATGGCCACCAGAATGGGACAGATGTGTTTCCCAGGGGAATATCTGATTTCTCAATACTCTCAAAACATCTAATCTAACTTGAGAAAAAATAAGAACAGAACAAGAATAATAACAGAATTAATTAGGATTGTATTAGAATTTAAGTCTTGACAACTTGGTCTGTTGCTTCAACTTTCAATTTTTCTATGTTTGCATTTACTTACAGAAGCCTACAGCTGATAGGGCTGTACTTTGTCACAGTCCAAAAGCTAGGTACAAACTCAGAAATGTGTCCTTGCTTGAATATTATTTCATCTGAAGTGCAACTAATAGGAAGGTCATATTCTACCCTTTTTCCTCCCCCCTCTCCCTTAAACATCTTATTTACTACAGTCACAGTGATGTAGAAAGGAAAATCAGGGCATCATATAATGATTCATAGCCAAGCATAGCAGAAGCATTAATCATTCACATCTTTAACTCTAAAAGCATATAAACTTCCAAGGATGATCAGTCAGTGAGACACATTTATATTTCAGCTGGAAATCAAATTTAGAAATGGAACATCCTGAACTCCTGACCAGAGAACAAAGTATATTAAATGCCACTGAGCCGTTTTCAAGGAGTTCAACACATGGCTTCTACTCATTTGAAAAGGTATCCTTTCATATAAGCAATCCTATTATTTGCAATTCAAGTCATGATTCAAGA
This sequence comes from Jacana jacana, assembly GCA_013400555.1. Classification (NCBI taxonomy): domain Eukaryota; kingdom Metazoa; phylum Chordata; class Aves; order Charadriiformes; family Jacanidae; genus Jacana; species Jacana jacana. Next base: position 15,265 of record VZTM01019995.1, on the reverse strand, counting down.
AAATATCAGGAAAGATGAGCCAGAGGAGCAGAACAGAGCCAAGCAGGCCGAGTCTGCCTGTCACTCTTAACAAGAGCACTAAAGGAAGGATGCTGATGCTTGCTAGCAGAGTTGAGAACTGGAAGACCTAGTGTGATTTATCCTTCTGTCTGAATAGTCCTCAGTGATCTTTCTAACGATTCTCATACATTTCTAGTAGGGCTTCTGGAGCTGGAAATGATGAAAGCGAAGGCACTGACTGTAAGCTCTGTACAATGATACATGGCAAAAAGAGAAGAAAAGGCATTGAAAACCTCCTGAGGAAAAAAAAAATAATCCAGCAGACAAGTGACGCAGCAGTAACAAAAATCTATGCAAGTAATGAGCATAGGACAAAGCACACTGATATTTTTACATGTGTACTAGCATTTTTATAAAACAGTCCACAGTCCAGAAACTAAAGAAAACTCCCTTCATTACTTAGAGTCAAGGTTTCATTGTCTGGGATGGTGAGACAGTGATAAAGGCAGGGGCCCATGCTACCATCACTTTCACTAGAAATTCAATGTGTCCTTTTTGCCATTCTGTATCTCCCTTTGTATTCTTTACAAGAAAATGAAATGCCTTCATATTCTCTTTTACAAAAAGATTTTTTTTTTTAACCTCGCAAAATAAAATCTTTTTCCTGCAACACAAGCTGAATTTTTGTCTAAACTAGAAACTATCAAAGTTGTTAAACTCTTAACTCTGTTAAATTTCCCAATTCACAAAATTCATAAATAATACATATTTGGGGAGAAGGAAACAGAAAAGGTGGTGGCAAGACCCTCTTCACAAAAAAAAAAAAATTGTTTTGTTAAAAAATTTACATTCCCTTTATACAGGTAGTTTTCTGATAAACCAAGTTGTAATTATGGGCCGTTTGCATTATTTAACCTCAATCAATCTGAAAAAGCCATATTAAAAAAAGAAAAATACATATTTTCCTTTCTTCACTGTTAGGTTCACTGTACCAGTAGGTTAACATACCATGAGTAATATCTGAACTCTAAGGCTATTTTATGTATTTAGTTGTCACAACAGCAGCGATATCTTCTGGGAACAAAGCAAGTTTAATAGTGACAATGATCTAACTACAAAGAACCCGAAACTTACCGCAGTTTTATTCAGCCTCTTTTATGTTTGCTTTTACCTTCTAAAGTGTTTTTAGGTAATCTGAAAGGCCAGATTAGTTATGGAAATCTCAAATCTGATCATGTTGTTCGTGTCTGTGAAGAAATAGTATGGCTCTGCTTCCATACCAAGCTTTGTTTTACCAGCCAGTGAGCATTACCCACCAGTCCCTGGCATCGGGCACACAGCCCTGTCTCCAGAGAGCGCTGCAGGAGAAAGTCCAGAGTCAAGGCTTGAAGCTGCATCGATCCAATTCCATGGGAGAAATTATGGCAAATTTCTTCCCCAGACAGAACAATGCCATTTACTACAAGATGTGATCTTCAGAAATCAATCAATTTTGTACTTTTCAGTAAATTCAGGCTGTTCCAAATTAAATTGGAAAACTGAATGGCATGGAAGTAATTCTCCTAAGTAAATTTCTGCCTAGATGCCTGCAATAATATCAATGCAGATTTCATGAATAAGTTTCATTAAAAGGATTTTCATTAAGAATGAGTTTCAAAATTTGCTAATATGTCAGACTCTGAGGACACCCGTAATTATATCCCCAGCCTTTCTAGATCTATCCTTTTATTCCTTCTGTCTCTCTGCCTGTATTAATAAGCATTTCTAAACTGCCTGTTAGTGTACTAGTCTGGCACACTTTACAAATTACAAAAACAATTTTGTTTTCTTTCTATCTGTTCAGTCCCTTATTCTTCTCTTTCATTACTTTTAAGCATATTACCCTGCTGCTTTCTTAATAAAGAGTAGTGAAGATGAAGGTCTAAGTACAGATGGTACCCTGGCCATGCCATCTCTTAGTTTTTGAACACACCTTCAAATAAAATTATGTGCCACAAGAAGCAATGTCCAGATCTGCACATGCAAAAGGCTCCTAAATTTCTGAAAGGCAACTTTCCAGCAAGGTATCATTCACCTTTAATAAGGCTGGTGGGCAAATCTATTTAAGAGCAGGTTCCCACTATTTAAGGATCTGCCTGTTTAAGAGAAGGATTCTGCTCTTGGTGAATGGCTGCCAGAGACATCACTGTTCAATGTCCAAGAAATCACAGCCTTGTGATGTTTTCCCATTAAGTTCTATCCATGAGCAGTGTTATGCTGCAGAAATAATTATCCAATTATTAAAAAAAAAAATAATAATTCCCCTTTTTTAGAAATTATTACTCACAGGACTTCCACAGATAATATATATCAGCTAGCTTAGGTTTGTTCTTTCAGAACAAGAAGAGTAAGCAATTTAACAAGTGTCACATTTCAAATCCTTGAAAACCACTCATACAAGGTCTTCTGAACTTTCAAAAAATAAGCACTTCTTGCTTGATATAGTTGAATTTTGAAATGCTCCTATGAAAAGGAAGTTTATTTTTGGATTCTTAGCAGTGGTAGGGCATGCTGATAACCTAAAAAAATACACTCACATTCCAAACTTTTATTTCATTATGTTACACCTGTCTGCAAGATGCTGGATGTTTCTGTGGTCATCTTTGAAGTGACAGTAAATAAGGTTTCCATCCTGAAATGGGTCTACCTAGCTTGAAACGTTTGAATAACTTCCTGAAGTTATGTGCACAACTTAGGCAAGAAATTAACACTGTCTTGTACCGAAGGTTTTAGTGTTTTCTATTGGTAGTTTCAGTGCCCATAATTATTCAATAACAAAAATCTTAGTGACTTAGTAGGTGATTGGAACCTTTTAAATATGACGAGCAATTTCCCAACCCATCACTGCCTTATTTAGGAAGGACCAGCTTAGCATATCTATTTTCCTTCTCAATGTGGAAATGCCCTGGTTTCATCAACCCATTTCAAGATAAATGTCCTGGTTGATTGGTTTATTTTTCCTTCCTCCTTTATATTGAACTAATGTTGATTCACTAATAATTCACTAATAATTTGGTGATAAAAATAGTAATAAAGGCAAACTGAGGAGATAAAAGCTAGGTGAAATGCACACACCATGAAATGATTGTGTGCAAACAGTTTGCTTGTAAATGTGGGACCCACCATTAGGCTCTCCAGTTTTCTGAACAAGGTCTTTCCAAGAGCCCTTTAAAAGTAAGTGCAGAGTAGGTTTCAACATCAATAAATGTTAATTTTGGAGTCTGCAAGTGATCTAAGAGTGAGGACATTGCTCCAGTGCCAAACATCTTTAGTTTAAGTTCTAAGGGGCAAAATAGCACTGCAGATTTTTATCTCCTGCTTAATAGCTATGGGCTAGGGAAGGTGGAGAGGGGATTATTTTTAATTATTACATAGAAATTATTACATAGAAAATTTATTACATAGAAAAAGTTTATTATTATTTATTACATTTAATTAGGTGAAATTATTACATAGAAAAAGTTAATTTTCTTTAATGGAAAAATATATAAAGTAAAATATTTTTTATAAGTGTGTGTTTAGAATTACTTTTGTAAGTATAACAGTTTCCCCTTTGTGATGAAAAGATGAGTACAAGATGTAATAAGGAGTGATTCAGGTTTTGTGACCTGGATAATCTGAGCCTTCAAATGTTAACTCTAGGAATGCTTGAATATCTTCAACCCTCCTAGAGGGGCTTGGCCACTCTTCCTTTGAGATGACATCCCTGTCTGTAGGTTTTTACAATCAAGCATTTTTAAGCTCACTGAAAGCACAGTTTCGACATTTATTATGCGCTCTCTGTCCTGTGTTACATAAAAATAAGACTGTATTGCATTAAAATAGAATTTGTTAAGATTAAATTCCAGGATTTTAAAAAAATGCACAGGAGTAAATAGCTTACATTTATATATATGTATGAAGAGACTATTTCTAAAGGTTTCACTTTCTTGGAGAAAGCAAAGCATTTACACGTTTTTCTTTTATTGTCTTAATTGAGGAAAAAGTGAGTAATATAAATACATGAATGTTATGTGTCTGGAAGCAGTCAAGAAGTGTCAGCTTTAAAAAAAAAAAAGACATATTTAGTCTCTGGAGGGCTGATACAGGTTATTATTTAATTCACTTGTATTCATGTTATGTTCCATTGTTGCTTAGAAATGCAAATTAATCAAGACCTGTCCTGATACTTTTTTGCCTTTGCTCTTCTGGCTCTGTTTGTTTGGTTGGTTTTGGTGGGTTTTGTTTATTTCCAAGAGAAACTTGAAATTATTTACTTAATTTCTTGATTTCTGAAACATATTGCTTTTTTACTTCTGCAGCATTTCTGTTTTCAGTCCTCACTGGTTTTTGCTTTAACTGCCAGTTTCTGACTGAAGGACACTGTATTCGACTGCAGGAGTCAGTATTTAGGATCTAG
>VZTM01019995.1:0-10083 GCA_013400555.1 Jacana jacana | reverse complement strand
CAAAACGGAAAAAAAAAAAAAAAAAAAAGTGGTTTGGTTATCAGTTCTGAGCAAACCTCAGACTTTGGGAAATTAACTTAGAAAAATCTTTAAACACATAACCAAAACCCTGAACACCTTTTCTTAATGTTCTGGGAGCTTTAGCTAGAATGGGGTTTAGTTGCCAAATACATTCATATATTTTTCTAAACTAAGATAGCATCTAACATTTTCTCCACTGTATTAGATCTTGGTAGAAGTGCTAACANTAGGTATGTATGTAAGACAACCCCCAAACTTCTCCCTCCTGTTTCTGTGGAAGTTGTGAGGGGCTCAGCAGAAAGCTGCAGCAGCTGATGCCTTCTTTGACCCATAAAACTTGGGTTCATTTGTGCTTGCCAAAGACTCTGTCATGCTATCAGAATTCAGGATAATTGAATTGCTGCCCACTTCTTTCCCTGTAATCCTCTCTTACCCTTTTTCACTTGTCAACAGGTCTTAGTGCAGCAATTTGCCGTGGCTGGGTTATAGATGTTTCACCTGTTTTTTTTCTGCTTGTGTCATAAGGAAATTAAAACTTTTAATTCTTAACTTATACTGTAACAACTACCCCAATTAATATTTTTTAGGTTGCATAGCTAAAACACAGTTACAGTTCATGATCTGTTCTTCATGTCAAAATACTTTCTCTGACTTGACTTCAGCTCTTTGTAAAAAATGAAGATCACAGTAAATTAGGATTTTAAAAAAATAAAATATTTTCCTTAGTAGAACCAATCCATTAACTCTTGAGGCTGAGAGGAACTAAGATGAACCACAGTTTTAGAATTAAGCTTGCTAGTATGCTAGTAGTGGAAGTATGCTATCCAGATGATAGGACAAAATGTGCTTTATTTGCAGATACCTGCTATCAGTAGTGGAGGCAAAAGTTCCTCTACTTGAAAAATGTATGGCCCAAGGCAGACTGTTGGCTTTTCCCATGAAAACACACCTTTAGTGAAGCCTGATCTCTGAGGTCCAGAACCCCAAATGCCAAAGCCTTACATGCTCTGTATAACAAAACCACTCTTAGGACACAGCTTAAGCAGTCCCCTTTCCTCCTCCTCACCTCATTTCCCTACTAAATTGCTGCAAAATCTTTCTAGCAGTCTCAGAAATGGAAAGAAGACCATTAATTATGACCATTTGTAATGGCAGAGACCTACAAAGAAGTGCTTAGTGAAGTCTCACATCATCTGAGTCTGTCACATCCGGCAGTCATAGGGATCCGGCTTTCTTCCTCTTTCTTTGTACACTGCTGTGCCAAATCTGCAGAGGAGGAAGAGAAGGACTTAGTGCTACTTACAAATTTAATTTGCTGTCCATGGGGAACACAGTGATGATGGCTTTTGACTTTCACATGAATAGACTGGGATCTAAATGTTTCCCATCAGGACATGTCACATCATTAAATTTTAAAACATCCCTAAAGAACTCTAGGTTACTGATTCTTGAATGCTGATCTCCAGCTCTGCTGAGAAGGAGAGGCTAAATGTTGGGCTCAAGTGTCTAACAACTGGTCATAACTGAAGTATTTTAGGAGTTGGGAGAGTAAATGTGTTTTATAGACGTAACCATTGATGCAAGCTAGGCAGAAGGTAATATAGAAGAATCAGGGCAGCACTGTAGGAACTGAGACATTCATCAAAGCCTGGTGTATGATATGGTCATGGAAATTTTTCTTCTCATTTGAAAAATAACAAGGAAAATCATGTTATAATTCTACTGACTTTTACAGACTTGGCATCAGGCACCTGCTTTGTCAGGTCCTTTGCAAGCACCATGGTGAAGTGGTGTGGCTTTGCAGGAAAGATTGAGGATTGATGTCCCAAACCTAAAGGAGAGTAGAGATCAAAGCATAACTCTCCTGAAAATTCATGATAGTTTCCACTAATGGAGTAGGAAAAAAAAAAAAACAACTTGCTGAGATGCTGAGGAAGAACTTGCCCCCAGACAATTGCCGTTTAAGGTACCCAATGCTCAGGTTTCAAAGCTAGGTTTATTTGGAATTTATTTTTTCCTTAATCATAGTTTATTAAGTCTACATAAATTGGCCAAAGACAACAGGCTGCTAAGATTGTATTTAAAATGGCATTGCCAGGTTTGTACAGAAATTTGTGAAGCAAAGTTTACATGCTACAAATTTCTCTGGTATCATGAATGGGATTACTTTTCAGTTTAGGTGCTTATCTACCGTTCTAAGAATTATTTTTACAAGATTATGACTTTCCAAGGTTAAAGTTTATGGAAGAGTAATATTAAAAAAGAGAACTAAAGAAAAACCTAAAAGGAACAACTGAGAAACATTGCTTTTGCTTAGTATTGGTTGTTTAAAAATTAGCCCTGTTTCACTTCTTGTGTTATTTTCTTGTGTCTTTTCTTTGGATCAGTTAGCAACAATAGCAAATTTCAGTGCTGCAATAAGGCATATTTACCTACACTTTAATTACACAAAACCATTATAATTAAATGCATTTCAAATGGTATCTAAACAATGAAATAAATTCCTCCATATAGTAACATTAAATAAATAGGCAATATTCTTCTCTGTTCTCAGGACCAGAGAACAACGAACCAATTGTTCTTTACTGCTTTCCAGGAGGGCTTCTCATTGTACAGAGAGACTTAACATCTGGATCAATGCTTGCATGTTTTTTAATGAAGTCCTTTAGCTCTTAGAAATTATTGAAAAACACCTCCTGTGGAAAACAAAGATTAGTTTAGCTGGATGCCATGCTGAGCAACGGATGTTTTTCTTGGCTGGCTCACCACAAAACTGCTTCCATTCTCTGTATCAAGTAAGGATCTCCAGGCTTTAGTCCAGTAAACAAAGATTATTTTCTTGTAATTCAACACGGAATGTAGCTTCTTGGTTTTCTTTTTGGATGGGTAAGTTGGGCCAAATTCTGGCTGTTATCATTGCTTCTTTGTGTTACACTATTTCCATAAGGAGACTCAAAGGGACTCCCGGAGAAGTACATATGATATAGCCCTAACTAAGGAATCCTACATCTTTTTCCTGTAAATCCCAGTGCATTACAGTTTGCCAGGATAAGGATTAAGCTGTGTAAAAGGGCTGTTGGCAAAGCGCTGAATGTGCTGAAGTGCAAAGAACAGCGGTGAGTGACTGTCCTAAGGTACCAGCCCTCACTATTTTCCCAAATTACTGCCAGGTATGCATTCATCCCAGAATTAAAAGGAAAAAAAACAGCTTTAAATGTTTGCAATGTTGTTCATGTTCCACCTAGGCTGCCCTCCTGGTTGAGTGAGGGTACTGTGTGAAGAGCATTGGCACTTGCCCTCCAAGGGAATGCCTGGACTCAGGCCTCTGGCACGTAGCCCCCTGGGACTACCATGGGCAGGAAGGTCCCCAGCAGCCTTTGCTGGCAAAATCAGATTGTCGTACTGTGTTCGCTCTTACTCAAGAAAAGTACCATACAGGGCTTCAAATAACCCTGTCAGACCATATATCCACCTGGAAGGGCAATATTTTGCTCCTCAGTGTAAGGCACATGAGCAGCTCAATGGGACTGTGAGCCCATCCTTTCCTTGGATCCTGGTTTTTATTCCTAAATCACATAAGCAGTTTTCTTAAACTCTTTGGCAAGTCATTTCAGTTCTCTGTGCCTTCATCTGCTTGGTGGCTTACCACTGTGGCCTCTATCTATCAAGGGCTTGATAGGTCTCAGTTGGTGAATAACTTTGATTTTTAGTTAAAGAGATAAACGAAATGAGAAAAGCAATCATGGCAAAGTATTGTTCTGGAAAAGTGAATCAATGCACGCTTAAAAATGTCCCATTCTGAGACCTGTGTTTAATGGGATGACTGGAGTATGTCGCAAGAGCTAAGCAATGAAATCCTTGCTTTCTTTCTGAATATGAGGAAGAGTTCTACATCTGAATGATTATTTTTTTAATGCTCTCTTTTTAAATTAAAACATGCAAGGAGAGATACAATGAGAACGGGACTTTGGCTAAAGGCTTCCAAGCAGTTACATTCTGCCTGATGAACAGCATGGCTCTGTGCTTTCCGACAGAGAAGCTGGAGAAGTGAAATTACGTCTGACGGGTTCATTTCTACATTCCTACAAGTTTTGGCTAAAGGCAAAATAGATTAAAAAGAGAAAAGACTTAGGATGTTAGGAGTCATAGCTGTGTTTCTGTGCTGGAGTCCTGGCATTAATCTAGACTTGGTGGCACTGGCTACAGCAAAAGAAAATTCTGTACCAATTTCGATCTGTGCTTGTAAATAAAGGCACTGATGTAATAGAATTTTTTAATGCATGGGGTTTATGAATTTGTATGTCAAGACAAGTGCAGCTGGGAAATGATGGAAGAAATACATCTAGTAAGAAGCACCTCAGAGTGGTATGCTTAAGGTAAAGCTTTGGAATAAATATAGGCACTCTGGAGAAAAATTACTGTGCTAGTGAAATACTAAAGTGTGATTATTATATGTAGAAACATGAGCACTTTTTACAGATCTGTGTATATAGAGACAGATGTGCATACAAAGATAAAAGCACCCACCTTGTACAAATGAGCAAATTTAGAAGTGTTGGGGGAAAAAAACTGCAAATGATAAAAGACAGATTCTGCTCTACTTTTTGTGTCAATCCTGCTAGTGTAGTTTCGTTCAGTACTTTCCATAAATAGTGCCGAGGTTATGACATGGCTCTGTTTTTTCTTAATTAGCTGAATTGACAAAGGAAGGGTATCGACCAATTAAGACACCGGTTAGAACTTGCAGTGCAAATTCAGTTTGTATTACTTATAGTGTAATATTAAAACGCAGAAGATTCTGTCTTTTCAAGTTTGGGGTGTAAATTAACTCAATACAACCTGCTCAACATACAGAATTCTAATAACAAGTTAAAACATTCTGTAAAAAAAAATATTATTAACACTTGGAAAAAGGATGAAACTGTAGAAACAACAAGATGAGGGATTCATCAGAACTAATAATCCAAATGTTTTTGTATCTCTCAACCTGAGGCCAGTCAATCTTTTAAATTACTTTTTTTATTATTTTTTTGAGGTTAAAGTCCTATAACAAGTACCTAAATGAAACTTTTTAATATTTCATGGATTGCATATCTTCTAATCTGTTCTTTATTTCATTTTTATGAAAATTACCCTTCAAATTAGTTTTCTTTATCCCAGGAAGACCCGTATCTTATGCATTATAATTTTTTAATTATCTTGATTTGTGTACAGCTATGACTAGAGAAAGTTCCAGCTTGAATTTCCAAAATAACTAGTGTAACATACATGGCTTCTAAATGATGTTCCATATCCCTCTCAGAAAAGCATTTTGGATGGTCTTTTGAAATGTTTTCACCATGTGACTTGAAGATTATTATTTCAGGTTTGTGTTGCTTTCCTCAAATTAGCTTAATTCTGTAGGAATTCTGGTTTCAAACAGTTCAGATATTAATTGCCATAGCTCTCCCCAGAAAGGCCCCCAGCCTTTCCTAACATCTTCCTTAAGAAACAGTGTTCTCCCCAGGGAAACTGTAAGTGTGAAACGAGACACGCAGAACTGATGTGTGGTGATAAGTGGTGGAGACTAAATTACCTTTACTAAACATGTTCAATTAGTTCTCATCCCTGAAAGTTTTACCCCTACAAAGTTTTGACACCCAGTGGTGTGCTTGGGTTAGGAGGGCCAGCGCGAGGCGCTCCAGACCTGGCAGCTTTTTCCTGCCATTTGTGTTAAGTCCAATTGCTTTTCAATGATAGGAGTCAGGAAAGGATATGAAGTTATACTGTCATGACTGTTGTCATCAGGGAGCTGGGGGATAGCTGTGATGGCTGAGATATTCTGACAGAGTGAGAAACCAGGCAAACTTCCAAACGTCAAGCAGGCACTTGTTTGGCACAAGTTCATGATAATCTAAATTATAATAACTGAAAAAGCAAGGCCTAATAAAATGGGTTTCTCAAGGGACAATATTAAGACTCTGATGCTGTACTTCTTTCTCTAATGGCTTCATTTTTTCATGTTTTTTAATCTCCAAGGTCAAGACAGACAGTCTCAAGACCTCTTTGATGACAAAAGCCAGGAGCAAAGTGGGGGTCTTCACTCTTTCCCAATCTATGCTATCATGGGGTTTATATACCCTTTTCTGTTGCAGAAAATCCAACTGATCTGAGGGCTAAAACCTCTGTTCTCACAGATTGGGACCAGTCTGCTCCAGCTCATCCAGACAGATATTACCCCTTACATGAGTTGACTCTGGCATGTTCAGGTAAATGTGACCTGCTGGATGCAGGTCATTCAACACTTTCTAAAAGCTACAGTCTGGAATAGCCAGGAGAATTAAATACCTCCCTTATTTTAACGTAACTATGCAAAACAAGTACATGTAGCAAAGCATTTCACTCTCGAATTGAGCAGCTTCGTGGTATGCCTGGGGTGCAAGGAAAGCAGGCTGCACTTTACAGGGAGCTACAGTGGTCATCCAGCCACTCTCCTGGCTGGGATTTTCAAAGGGGCTTCCTGATTAAGTCTATCAAACAGAAAAAGATTGTACACAAAGAGGTTTAAAATTCAGTCACCCAAAGCAATGAAATCTGAAGCAAGTGTGAACCGTTGTGCAGACCTGAGGACATCTAAGGTGAGGGGTAGGGGTCTGACCCCCAAAGGATGGGAAGCAAAAGCACAAGATAGCACAGGGAGCTGAAGTTGGGCACCCGAGGAATGTAGGTTGAGACACATGCTCACTAACTGCACCAACTATATCTGTTTTCAGGAGCTTTTGTCATGTTTTGCACCATATCTTTTGTCCAAAACCATTTTGTTTTAAAGCAAAGTTTTTTATATCCCCTCTAGCATAATGTGGAATGTGTTTTATTAGTCATATCTCCAGTTGCTTTAGACAATACCTTCCTCCAACTGCTCTTGCTTCTGCTGGTTCACTTAAATGCTTCATCTCCCACACAGTGGCTCTAAATTATTTGAATTTTTTGAGTCTGCCCTGGAAACCTTGCTAAATCAGAGTCTTTCAGATCAGACATTCAGTTCCACCCATGAGCTGGAAATACTTGACAACTTTCAGTGTATTTTTTTTTTTTTTCTTCTATCAGGAACTCGGGAAGACAGAACCCTGTGAAAATGAATGAAAAGCCCTGCTTATGTAAAGCTGGTAGAGCTTTGCTGCACATTCAGATCGTATTTGAAGCAAAGATTAACATGAAGATGAGCTTTTATTATTCTTCATCCCTCCTGCTCTTCCTTGTTTCCCTGTAACGGATTTGAAGATGGGATCAGATTTCTCTCTATCATCAGAAACATGTTTTCCACTAAGGAATGGAAGGGTATGGTAAGGTTTGCGTTATGTTTAATTGTGATTTTCTTTCCAGTTCAACTGAGATTTGAGAATCCCTATTAAGAGGAAACTTTTTTGTTTTCTTTTCCTATATATGAGTCTGTAAACCAATGAGAATATAGAATATGTATATATTTACAGATATAAGACTTATACAGCGCATTGTTAGTAGCTGTATCAAATGTAGTTGGAGATAAAGCAAATTATTTTCTGTGTAAGAATATAAATATTAGGCAAGTTTTCCTAGCTGAGAAAGTGTCTTCTGTGTTCTTCATTATTGTGTCATTCTTGTCAGATAAAAACTGCCAATAATTCTAATGTACCCAGAATTCATGAGTAGTCAGTAATGAATCTATGGCTCTAGGAAATGCCTGCTGAACAACCACAATCGCAGTATACATTTGTTTATTTTAATAGCCTTCCTATAGCTATCCTAGGTCAAATACGTATTCATAACACCCCCATCTTTACTTGCTGACAAACTAAGCTAATAATACATGCATCAGTCTGTGCTGTACTGAAGTTTAATGTGTGCAAATTTGTGCAAGTGTTTCCTGTTAAAAAGGGAAAACCACTTAAGCTTACAATAGGTGTCTCTCTATTTAGCTTATTAATTTTCATTCTGCATCTATATCATTATTATTTACAAGCTTTTATCAATGTGACCATAGAAATGGAGAATGCTAATTCCTAGAATCATGCCAAAACTAATTTTCTATCCTGCTTGCTTAGTTGCTCTGATGCAAACATTGTTTGCTAGCTAACCGAGCAGCTGTGTTATTTGACCAGTTTATTTTTGGGTGAAATATCCTTGCATTAGAGCGCTGCATTTCACTTTTTTTTTTTTTTCTTTAAATTACTCTTGTGAAATATGCTAAATTTTAGAAGCAAAAGCTTCAATGAATTTCCAGGGAAGTGGGCACCCAAATCCATAAACCAAAAGAAAAGGAAGGACGGGGACTTAAATTTACCTTCACACACTAAGTAGTTCTTTCCTTTTTGAAAGCCACTTCGTACTAATCCATATGCTGTGTTTCTTCAAACTGGTACATATATGTTCTGATAGAATTCAGGGATTGTTAGGCAGAAATCATGTGCTGAGACGCTTTTAATGGCTCTCCTGAGAGCTCAGACTGTAGAACTTAAGGTGCTGCAGATATAGTAGCTACAGCCCTCTAGAACCTAGCTGAGTTGTTTTACCGTAACATTACAATTTATTTACTTTTGAAATACTCATCAACTGAGGAGGGAGAAAAGGAGATTCTAGAACCATCTATTAACTACAGTTGCAATGCAGTGATTAGTTAGAAAATTAAATCCTAAAATAACAACTCAGTATTCCATAATTAATACAGCACTCCACTATGAATCTTAAGAATTTGGAAAAAATAATTTAAAAATATTCCTATTGTAACAATTGAATGCAGTTAAAAAATCAACATGTTCTTTCTGCTTTTTTCATCATTATCAGCTACAGCAAATTGGAAATGTCCAAGGACCAGAATTTACCAGGCAATCTTGTTAACGTACCAGAAGGTGGAAAAGAATACAATTTAGTCTTCCACAGTGATATTGACTCTGTTGTGCTGACAACCCTGCTCAAGCTTTATGGCACTGTACAATCAGAAGGAGACAGAGAAATCAAAGATATACAGCAGAATGAGGTATATTTTACATAGCTATCCTCTTGATTATTGTCTCCTCAACACATGTTATGGCCATGAATAAAAAGAGAGAAGGGGAAGAAGGGAAGAAATGGTTACTTAAGTGGAGGATTCTAAATGTGTCTTCTGGCATTGTGACTAAGAGGATTGATTTTATAATGTACGTTAGCACCTGGTGATTCCTCTGGTCTGTGTTTACAGATTTGCTTGCCTATTTGCTATTATTTGCATTTTAATGCATATGCATTGCATTAAACAGACAGAAGCAATATACTAGTCTTTTGGCATTGGATGGTCGTATTGTTTTCTTGTATGGTCCATGCTGTGAAACAGCAACAGCACCTGAGAGTTGAGGGTTTAGGTAAATTACTTCTTCAGCTCTTACAATGAACTTTGCAACTGACAAGTATCTCCAAGAGATAACTAAATTCTGCATTTTCACATAAGCAGAATGTAAAATTCAATTTGTAACAGCACCATCTGGAGACACAGAAATATTACAGCGTCTAAATCTGCACCCACACGTTTGAGCGTACAACTGCTGTACTTCATCTAAGTATGGGTCTGTAGTGGTTAGCCATGGTTATGTCCAGATATTTGCAGAGATTGTGTATGCAAAATTACCCCTAATGTCTTTAATTGCTTCTACTTCAGGACTCCACATGCACCTGTCATCATATTAAGCTTTTTAAAAAACTATCCACTCTACAAAAAATTATTGCAGTGACCATTAATCTTTGGACAATATGACTTGGATTTTTCACATTCTTTAAGTCTTTCAGATCTTTTGCATTGCAATATGTGGGTGTCTATCATTGTGCAGGCAAACTAGCAATGACTACTTCAATCAGCCCTGGTACCTGTGCTGCTGACCCTTCTCCCGCTACAAAGATGAAGATCTCACCTAAGTATAGAGGGATTGAGCCAGCAATCTGTGTGGTACCCAGCCTTCACCTGCAGTAAACAGGTACTTCTTTTATACTCAGGATTTTTCAACTGTGGTTTCTCTCTCTTTTTAAAAAGCTTCTGCTCAAGAATGTCTGTTTAAAAAATAAAAATAAAAAAATCCC
>VZTM01019994.1:52910-65954 GCA_013400555.1 Jacana jacana | reverse complement strand
CAACGTGACAATAATGTCCACTTCGAGGCCCAAATCTCCTTTCCTCCCACAACAGCAAGCCCTGCTCCAGCCCCCAGCTGGAATTACCAGCCCCAAACATCTGGAAGGGGCTGCAGGGGTGAAGCTGTGTTTGTGGCCCCCGCAAGCACACAGGAGCCGGCAGCTTTCACAGCCCTCTCCCTCCGCCAGCCCCACGTGTCATTGTCACCACGCTTCTGCCACCGCTCCTTCCACGCAGAAGAGAAAGGGGCTCTGTGGGAAAGGGCTGGGGGGGCTGAGGGGGGCACAGTCCCACTGGGTCTGCAGATGCAGACACGCTTGGCTGAATCCTAACCCAGGCAAAGGCAACAGCGGTGGTGCAGAGCGATATCTCTGCCCAGGCAGGATGCCTTGTTTCATCCAGTTTCTATCTATTTTTGGAGGGGCTACCAAGGCCAGCTTCCCCCCATGGCCCTAATTTGGGGTGGGGGGGTGGGGAGGATTAGCAGGTCAGGGAGGGGGCAAGGACTCTACTTACCTCCTGCGTCGACTCCTTCTCCTTCTGAAACTGGTGCCTCTCCTGACTCAGCTTGTCCCCCATCTTCCTCTTTTTCTCCTGCTCCTCTGTCAGCTGCACGGTGAGGTCCTCGATCTCATCCAGCAGCTTCTGCTTCTCCTGTAAACGGACACCAAAAGCGAGAGTCGTCATCGGGGCGGCTGCCAGGGCTCTCCCCCACCGGCTCCAGGACCCTGGCACACGCTGGGCACAGCGGGGAAGGGCCATCTCGCTGACGCAGGAGGATGCTCTCTGCCTGCTGGGATCTTGTTTGCTGTCTCAGGGCTTCAGAGCTGCGAGCTTTGGCAGGAGTGAGAAGAGCCACACACCAAAATAGCACTGAGAAAGAGAGAGGTAATAAGAGACACCTCAAGAATAAACACGGGGGAAACTATTGGTGCTTGGGCAGGTTTTCTTTTAGGAAGGTGAGAAGGTGGTGAGGGCTTGGCCCAGGTTGCCAGGGGAGAAGCTGTGGCTGCCCCATCCCTGGAGGGGTTGAAGGCCAGGTTGGAGGGGACTTGGAGCACCCTGGTGTGGTGGGAGGTGTCCCTGCCCAGGGCAGGGGGTGGCACTGGGTGGGCTTTAAGGTCCCTTCCAACCCAAACCACCCTGTGGTTCTGTGATGATTCTGGGCAGCATGGTGGTGGGGCAGGACTGGGGCCAGCACAGAGGCTACTGGCCACGGAGAGACATTGAACCATAAGGCTCCTTTGGTCTGAATTCCAGAAAAGCCAGGAATCTGAGAACTTACACCACTCTGGGGATGCTCATGCTGTTTCAGATCTAAGAGAATTTAATCAAGGGTTGGTATGAGAAGGAATACGACCAGCTCCAGCCAGGATGTGAAGCATACAGCCCAGTTCTCCCACTCTGTACTCAAAGCTCTGGCTGAACATGTGAGACGGAGGGTAAAGCTTGTCACTGGGTGATGACACCTCCCTGCTCAGCAGCATCCTGCCACCTGTGACCAGTTCAACTCCTGCCCAAGCTCACAGTTTCCAGTCAGGAGGTCACGAGCAGGGCTTCTCTCCTCAGCAGGGAGGGGCAGTGATTGCACCTCTCACTCCTCCTTAATCCCATTAACAGTGGAGAGAAGCAGCGCCGCTCCACCGAGAGGCTGAGGGTCCAAACCAACCTCACGGGGCCAAAACTCACCCAGGCAGGGAGTCTACCCTCTGATCCAGAGTGCTTTTCCCACACCCAGCCTCACTGCACCGAGTTAATGAGGTCTTGCCAGACGAGGACCACGTCATGGTGGCCACCTCGGGCAGAGAGGGAGCTGCAGCTCCAAGACTGCAAGTGGATGAAACACTTGAGGGCCTTGAAGGTGGGCAGAGAGGTTTGATTTCACTTAAATGTTAAGCCACAAGGTCGAGCAGAAAAAACAGGCAGCTTCTGTACCAGATGTTGTGTCTGTAACCCACATTCTTCCCCCAAATTGAGAACCTTGTCCAGCCCATGGAGACTGGGGAGCCTCAGGAAGCTTCCCACCCCGGATCCTGAGCAGGGAGAGGATCTGGGAGATAACGCGGCGCTTTGAAGACTCAACAGGCAAATCCCAGCGAGGACGAATCCACCCGGGCAGGACGCAGGGAAGAAGCACGCCTGCTCCTCTTCCTCCCTTACGGGGCACGGGGGGGGGACTGTCCCACTGCCACAGGGATGGGGACAAGCTTCCACAAGGAAGCCAGAAACACCCCGAGCACACGCCGTCCTCACCTCCTCCAGCCTCTCAATGTTGGCTCTTAAACAAGGGACGCAGGATCTCAGCTCGCCGTTCTCGTCATCCAGCTGCTGCAGCCTGCAAGGGCAGAGACCCGCCTGAGAAACTCACCCCAAAGGGAGGAGATGTGGGTAAGATAAATAAATAAAGAAAGACATTATATATATAGATTATATAAAAAAAAATCACTATTAAACCGCTGGAAGCCAGCCAGTAGGGCTTTACCTTTTATTTATCTTTTCAAAGCAAAACCTAAAACTTCCCCTATTTCTACTCCCGTGGGGGCAAAAAAAGGGGCGTCCACATGATTTCTGGCAAGCCTGCTCCCCAGTGCCCTCCCTCCTCAACCAGTCCAAGGCTATTTTTTTAGGTCAAGGGCTTCATCAGTCCATGGACAAGCCTCAGCACTAGGGCAACAAAAGGCAGAGACATTGCCCCGGCAGAGAGGGCTTCAGCTCTGCCTCCTTCAGGTGAAGTGACATCCCTTTGTCACAGTCACTGTCCTCTACAAGGCCAGTAAAAAACACCCCAGTGCCTTCAGGTGTCATCGGCTGCAAGGGTGGAACAAGAGGGAAAGACAGTCTGGGGAAGCAGCAAGAAACACCCCATCAACCAGGAAAGGAAAGGAATAGAAAAAGGAAAAGAAAGGAGAAAGGAAAGGAGAGGAAGGGGAAAGGGAAGGAAAAAGGGAAGGAAAAAGGGAAGGAGAAAGGGAAGGGGAAAAAGAAAGGGAAGGGAAGGGGAAAGGGAAGGAGAAAGGGAAGGGGAAAAAGAAAGGGAAGGGAAGGGGAAAGGGAAGGAGAAAGGGAAGGGGAAAAAGAAAGGGAAGGGAAGGGGAAAGGGAAGGAGAAAGGGAAGGGGAAAAAGAAAGGGAAGGGAAGGGGAAAGGGAAGGAGAAAGGGAAGGGGAAAAAGAAAGGGAAGGGAAGGGGAAAGGGAAGGAGAAAGGGAAGGGGAAAAAGAAAGGGAAGGGAAGGGGAAAGGGAAGGAGAAAGGGAAGGGGAAAAAGAAAGGGAAGGGAAGGGGAAAGGGAAGGAGAAAGGGAAGGGGAAAAAGAAAGGGAAGGGAAGGGGAAAGGGAAGGAGAAAGGGAAGGGGAAAAAGAAAGGGAAGGGAAGGGGAAAGGGAAGGAGAAAGGGAAGGGGAAAAAGAAAGGGAAGGGAAGGGGAAAGGGAAGGAGAAAGGGAAGGGGAAAAAGAAAGGGAAGGGAAGGGGAAAGGGAAGGAGAAAGGGAAGGGGAAAAAGAAAGGGAAGGGAAGGGGAAAGGGAAGGAGAAAGGGAAGGGGAAAAAGAAAGGGAAGGGAAGGGGAAAGGGAAGGAGAAAGGGAAGGGGAAAAAGAAAGGGAAGGGAAGGGGAAAGGGAAGGAGAAAGGGAAGGGGAAAAAGAAAGGGAAGGGAAGGGGAAAGGGAAGGAGAAAGGGAAGGGGAAAAAGAAAGGGAAGGGAAGGGGAAAGGGAAGGAGAAAGGGAAGGGGAAAAAGAAAGGGAAGGGAAGGGGAAAGGGAAGGAGAAAGGGAAGGGGAAAAAGAAAGGGAAGGGAAGGGGAAAGGGAAGGAGAAAGGGAAGGGGAAAAAGAAAGGGAAGGGAAGGGGAAAGGGAAGGGGAGGAAAGGGAGAGGGAAAAAGGAAAAGGAAAAAGGACTTCTCCCACTCCACTTTTTCCTCTGGAAGTGCCCTGTGCTGGACACTGCCTGTTTGATGGCTCTTCCTTTCCAGACATTTCCCTGGAGGTGGAAAACATCTGAGCACGAAATGTACTTCCAGGGGTCACTCATGGGAACAAACCACCTCTTCATTCACAAACAGAGAATTTAAACTGCACCAGGGAAATTCAAATAGTCCAAGAGCAGGTTCATGGAGGGGCTTGACTCAGGAACGAGGGGAGGAGAAGTAGCCCAAAACTCAGGGTTTATAGTGATTTCAGTTACACTTTTAGCCAAGTTAAACTCCCTGCCTACCACACCTTGTGTCCCCAAAGGCAGCGGTTGCAAAATGCCAGCCCATGCATGTATTCCAGTGGGCACGTGTGGGTCCAGGAGCCACCACCCAGCCCTGCCCCAGCCCCACCTGGCCTGCAGGTTCTCAATCTCAATGCTCTTCTCCCTCTCCATTTTGCTCAGCAGCTCCCTCTGCTTCTTGATCTCCTCCAGGAGAGTTTGGTCGGCCCTCAGCTCCTGTTCCTTCAGCTGTTCCTCGAGAGCATTCGCTCTGTGGAGAAAGAGGAGAGAGGAAGGATTATCTGCTCCCCATGGCTCACCCCTGGAGCGCTGCCATCCCCAGGGAGGGATCAAACCCTCTTCCCAGCCTTTCTCCCTCCCCACCACAGAATAACTGGGAGAAGGAAACCAAGCAGTGGGAGTACGAGGGCTTTACCTCGTCCCAGCAGATGCAGTGGGAACACACGGCGGTCTGTGGAACCTCCAGGGACACCACTGCTGAGCAACGTGGCACTCAATAAAATAACCCAGCTGGTTCACACTGGTATCACGGCACCAGGGCATCGTCAGAGTTGGGAGGGAGCTCTAGAGCAGGGTTGCCCAGAGCACATCCCTCAGGGCTGCATCCAGGCGGGGCTTGAAGGTCTCCAGAGAAGGGGACTCCACACCCTCCCTGGGCAGCCTCTGCCAGGGCTCTGACACCCTCACCCCAAACAAGTTCCTCCTCCGCTTGGAATGGAACTTCCCCTGCTCCAGCTTGTGCCCGTTGCCCCTCGTCCTGTCACTGGGAACCACTGGGAAGAGTCTGGCTCCATCCTCCTTCAACCCACCCTCCAGATCCTTGTGAGCATGAGGAAGGTCTCCCCTCAGCCTTCTCTTCTCCAGGCTCCAGAGCCCCAGCTCCCTCAGCCTTTCCTCCTCAGGGAGATGCTCCAACCCCTCCATCACCTTTGTTGCCCTACGCTGGGCTCTCTCCAGCAGTTCCCTGTCTCTCTTGAACTGGGGAGCCCAGCACTGGATGCAGTATTCCAGTTGTGGCTTCCCCAGTGCCGAGCAGAGGGGAAGAATGACCTCCCTGGACCTACTGGCCACACTCTTGCCTATGCAGCCCAGGATTCCATTGGCCTCTTGGCCACCAGGGCACATTGCTGGCTCGTGGATGGGTTACTGTCTACCAGGACCCCCAGATCCTTCTCCTCAGAAGTGCTTTCCAGCAGGTCCACCCCTAACCTATGTCAGGGCCCAGAATTCTTCCTCCCCAGGTGAAGGTCCCTACATTTGCCCTTGTTGAACCTCATGAGGTTCTTCTCTGCCCAGCTCTCCAGCCTGCCCAGGTCACACTGGATGGTAGCCCAGCCCTCTGGAGTGTCAGCCAGCCCTCCCAGTTTGGTGTCACCAGCGAACTTGCTGGGGATACACTCTGCCCCTTCATCCAGGTCATTGATGAATATGTTGAACAGGACTGGATGGAGTATTGACCCCCGGGGGGGACACCACTGGTTACAGGCCCCCAATTTGACCCTGCTCCATTAATTACAACCCTCTGAGTTCTGCCACACAGCCAGGACTCAACCCACCTCACTGCCCCATCACCTCTGCTGAGTTTAAGCCTCTGTGTCTCCAGGCCAGTACAGGAGGGGTGGGATGGGGGGGTCCAGGTGAGCAAGCACAGGAATAATTTAATAACCTGTGGGTCACGGTCAGGGCCTCACCCGGAACGAGCTACTCAGTGGTGAACCTCACCCCAAGCCTCCTCCTTGGCACTCTACCTTTCTCCCAACAACAACAACAACAAAAGCAACCCCAAAAGATAGGATCTGAGGGTCAGCTTTCTCCGTGGGCCTGCCTAACGGCAATTCCCACGTGGTCCTGAGACTGACAGTGGCTGCTTTGGCCATCTGGGGTGGGCAGGGGTAGCCCAAGCCCCCCACCCCTGCAGCGGTGGGAGAGCTGAGGTTCCTCAGGAGGAGAGCTGAGGTTCCTTGGGAGGCCAAGGATCACACAACCTGTCGGGGAAGGCTTCTTTTTACTGAATTAACCCATTCTTCAACCAGGCAATGACCACACTCGGGGCTTTACTTGATTAAAAGCCGACCGACCCTTCTGGGCCAAGCCCCCAAAGCGAAAACACGCCTTCCCCCCCACCCCCCAAAGTTTACCGGGGGCTTAGAGAAAGCTTTGTCACTTCCCTGAGACCACTGTCACCAAACAGAGTGACAGCCCTAGAGATAAACTCCCGCCAGAGTTTATCCACTGAGGGCAAACGCGCCTCCTCTTTAAGAGAGAAACCTGCACCAGATCAGTAAATCGAATTAAATCACAGGAACCATAATTGGATTAAATCCAGTGGGATCCAGTGGCCTGCCCCCTGGCCAGGATCCGAAAGCAGCCGGGCGTGGGGAGGGCCCAGATGGGTAGGAAGAGGCCCAGATGGGTAGAAGGAGGCCCAGATGGGTAGGAGGAGGCCCAGATGTGCCTCCCACCCAGGTTAAATGGGGGAAAGAAAGGCCAGAAGGATTCCACAGAGGGTGAGTGCGTCCTCTTCTTGGAGTGGGAAGCTTTCCACGGAGCATGATGGTCCTCTGAGCTCTCCTAGAGCTCCACAGGGTGAACACCCAGAGGGCAGGCGATGCACAAATAAACCCCAAGAAAAGAAGTGTGGAGAAGGCAGCCTGGACCGCAGCCAGGGGGGGATCAGAGGGTGGAGGGCAGAGCTGGGGAGCTTTCCTGCTGTTTTCTGCCTGTGTTTCTCCTCTCATGCTGCCTCCTTTCCCCTAGGGAGGAAGGAAAGGCACCCTGGGTGCCGAGCTGTATTTTTGACCCTGGCACAAGCTGTGCTCCCTCACCTGTGCACGAGCTGCAGGTTCTCCTGCTTGAGGCGGCTGTGCTGCTCCCCGTTAGCAGCCGTGTCCTTCTCCAGCTCCGTCACCCGCTTCTCCAGAAAGACCACCTGCATGAGGGGGAGAGGGGAGGATCAGCCGCCCCTGCTCAAACCCAAAGGGACACCAGGTGACGGAGCAGCTGGGGACTGGGGCTTGCTCCTGTGCCACCTACTTAAAAATGGATGGTTGCCACTGGAATCAGGTAGCCATGCCTTGGTTTAAAGCACCCCGTGTACCAACATGGAGCCAAGCACTTAATTTTCTTCGTACCCCTCATGATAAAGCCCTACGTGGAGGTCTAGAGGGATCCCAGCTGGATCAGCAGAGCTCTGCCACGTGCAGGGGCAGCCCCGAGGCTGGGGGTAACCTCAAAGCAGGACTGAAAACCTCTGGGTTCACAGCTACACGTAAATAAAGTCACGCAGGAGGAACCAATTCCAGCTGGTGGGGTAGGATCAGAGAAGAGGATTTGCTCCCTGGACCTATATGGGGCTTATTGCAGCTGTACTTGCATTTTCACAGAGTCACAGAACCAGAGAATGGTCTGGGTTGGAAGGGACCTTAAAGCCCACCCAGTGCCACCCCCTGCCCTGGGCAGGGACACCTCCCACCACACCAGGGGGCTCCAAGCCCCCTCCAACCTGGCCTTCAACCCCTCCAGGGATGGGGCAGCCACAGCTTCTCGGGGCAACCTGGGCCAGGCTCTCACCACCCTCACTCCAAAGAAGTTCTTCCCCACAGCTCAGCTCCATCTCCCCTCTTTCAGGGTCAAACCCTTCCCCTTTGTCCTAGGGCTGCCCTCCCTCATCAAGAGTCCCTCTCCAGCTTTCCTGTCTTCATTAATTTTCCCAAAATAGCACACAATTTGGCAGAGCAGAGGGGGCTGGGAGCACCCCTCTTCTCCCCCCACCCCAAGCAGGAGTGGGGTGGGTGGGCAACCGCAGCAGGACGGAGTTCGTGGTCCCCAAAATCCCATTTACACCCAATAAAGAGCAACCATGAACACGAGGCAATTAGGAGCCCTTCTCCACAACCCGACACATCACTCAGGGGAGAAGGACAAGCGACATGTAAGTGAATTCAAAAGGGAACGTGCAGAGACACAAGGCCCTTCCCAGAAGCTCTCACACAGTTTCCCAGGCCAGATGCCTTCAGCACGGCGAGGGCTGTGTTCAGCTTTCAGATTTGGGAAACATTGGTTTCTAAAAACAATAATGCAAAGGTCTTCTCTGCATTATGACGGCCCCCGAGTGCAGCCACACTCCCTGCTGTGTTTCTCTTTCGTCTGCTGTGATTGCAGAACCCAAAAGCCATTTTCCAGGAGTTTGGGGACTGCAGCAAAGGCTTGCACAAGCCACAACTCACTGTTCCAGCCACATTTTCATCTTTCCTGCTTCCCCTTAGCTATTTGAAACTAAGAGCAGGGGTGTGTGTGTGTCAAACAAAAGCTTTCTTGTGCTCCTCTCATCTCTCACCTTGCCCTACGATCCTTTTTCTCCTAACACCCCAGTAAAACCCAACAGGACCAGCAAGAAATCAGCTGGAGCAGCAGCACAAGGGCCTGCCAAGGGGAAGGAAGTCCTCCTCTTGCATCAGGCGAAAAGCTCATTTCAGAAAAGCAGAAATTGAGAACATCTCCTTAGGTGAAGCAGAAGTGAAAATACAGCCTTGCAAAGAGCTGCGCCCCTCCCCTCCCCGGGAGCTGGAGGGAAGCCACCCCGGCTGCAAGCGGGGCAGGACACCTCCAGCCCTGGGAGAAGGCCACCAGTGCCACCTCCTGACTCAACACAGGACTTCTGTGATTCGGCTCGGAGCGCTCTTCATTCTCCATCCCTTCACTTGGAGGGTTTCCTACGTCCCTCCAGCACGGAGCAGCGAGAGAAGCTCCAGCCCAACCCCTGCCCGGGAATCTCAGAGTGTTTGTGCTCCAGGATCACGCAGACACCACCGCTCTTACCTTGTCTGTGATGTCCTCTTCTGTACACTCCAGAGTGTCCCGGTAAGAGTCCTCCATCACCCCCACGGAGAGTGTGCTGGTCTGATGCAACTGTCTATAACAGAGAGAAACCACCCCAACCCACAGCAACACCAGCATTAGACCGAACATGGCAGGACATGGCAAGCGCAGATGACAACCGCTACCAGAGGACAAGGTCCCTCCTCTCCCCTCCTTGGCTCCTTTTCCAAGGGAGTTTAATAGCTCTGCTCCTTCCCAGGCTGCGGAATCTACAGCAAAGGACAGCGTGGGCCAGGTCTCTGGGCAGAGCAGTGGGTCCTTCAACCACCAAGTTCTCCCAAGAAGCTGACCACCTCGGCGTGCCCAGGTAACTGGGTTTAGTGGGTGGCTGCTTACTGGCCAAACCCCGAGAGGGAGGTGAGGACGTGGACACACGCAGCTGGGACTTCATACTATGACCGTTTCTTCTTGCTCCCTGGCACGGGAAGAGATAAGAGCTGGCTCTTTTCACTTTTTCTTCTTCAGAACCTACCCTACCCAGCAGAGGACAGAGTTCTCTGCTCTAACCACTGATAAGGTCAATTAAAAATGGGGGGGGGAGCAACTCCAATAAAGGGAGGGAAGGGAGGAAAAAAAACCCCAAACCTGATCCTGTTGTGAAACACCCCAGCACATCTCCCTGCACCGGCCGCGGCAGCCGAGAGCGAGCTAATCATTAGCGAGGCCTGGTGCCATCGGTGCCCTCAGCCACCTAAAGGACACCCACCCCTTGGAGAGGTCTGGTGTGCGCTCCTGGTATGACTGCTGACCAGCTCCATCACCTCCTGGCACCAGAAACCACTGCTGGTGTCGAGAACATAGAATCATAGAATCATCCAGGTTGGAAGAGACCCTTGGGATCATGGAGTCCAACCATCAGCCCTACTCTACAAGTTCTCCCCTACACCAGATCCCTCAACACCACATCTAATCTACTCTGAAACACAGTCAGGGATGGGGACTCCACCACCTCCCTGGGCAGCTGATTCCACTGACTGACCACTCTCTCTGGGAAAAACTTTTTCCTCATGTCCAGCCTAACCCTACCCTGCTGCAGCTTGCAGCCATTCCCTCTGCTTCTGTCGCTCATTGCCCGTGAGAAGAGACCAGCACCAACCTCCCTACAATGTCCTTTCAAGCAGTTGTAGAGAGTGATGAGGTCTCCCCTCAGCCTCCTCTTCCTCACACTAAACACTCCCAGCTCCCTCAATGGCTCCTCAGGAGATTGATTCTCCAGGCCCTTCCCCAGCTCCGTGTCCCTCCTCTGCACTCGCTCCAGCCCCTCCAGATCTCTCTTGTGCTGAGGTGCCCAGAACTGGACACCAGACTCAAGGTGTGGCCTCACCAGTGCTGAGCACAGGGGGACAATCACCTCCCTACTTCTGCTGGTCACACTATTCTTTATGCAAGCCAGGATGCCCTTGGCCTTCTTGGCCACCTGGGCACACTGCTGGCTCATGTTCAGCCGCCTGTCAACCAACATCTTGTACTCCAGCTCCCTGAAGCCCAGGCAGATGCCACCTGGAGAAAACCACCCTGCTCTCCCACCCGGAGCAGCTCGACCTGTCTTTGAAGCCCCGTTTCGAGCAGGAGGTGAAGGAGAAAACCCCAGAGGCTCTCTTCGAACCTCGATTTTTAAATTTTTTTTTACTGATTTATTGAGTTCTTCCCTTGAATTTGTAACACGGGCTCTCAAATTCCCCCCGCTACCCAACACGCTCCTGTGAATATTCAGGAAGCACAACTGGCATTTTACCCAGGAGACCAGGGCTGAGGACCAGCCTTATTTTGCATCCTCATCCCCAGTATATATTTAGATTCTAAAAGTCTCGGGCCCAGTTGTCATTTAAATCCTGCCAAGCGCAGCAGGGCCCGAGCAGCTGACGTCCCCTGGCAGAAGCAGAAACCTGGGTAACAGCAATCAGGAAAGAGCCCTTACCCAAATAAAATCAATTTCCTGAAAGCAAACGCTTGGGTATAATTCAATCATCGCAGCTTCTGCAACCAAGGGCTGATCTTCAGGAACCTGGCTCTGTTCCATTGGCCAGACCCTGGTATCTCCTGCTTATCACCAACTGAACTCGATTGCTCTCGAACGAACCAACATTTACCCCAGCCCACCGGTCCCAGAGAAGCATCTTGCAAAGGCAAAGGGCTCGACCCTCCTCCATTCCCACAGGTTTCACTCAAATCCCCACAAGTTTAACTGGATCCAGAGGCGGGACACCAGCTAGAGCTCAAACAGGAAAGCCGGGGACGGGCTGCTCCCTTCACCCCTCTTTCCTGCCGGTGTTTTTAACAAAGATCTAGAAAAGTAAGACGAGGGGAACTAGGAAATGTAATATCAAGGACCTGCTTCCTTGCCAGGAGGGGAAACGGTGCCAGGGGAGACTTGCTGACCACGGGGAAAATGGAGAAGGGAAAGGTGGGAGAGCCCGGACGGGAGGGAGAGGCTGGGGACAGCCCGGGTACACGCAGGGGTAGGAGCCCAAGGACCACCAGGATGGAGCTGCCCCTTCCTCTGGAGCAGCCCTGCCCCGCTGGGAAAGGGACAAGGAGAAAGACAAGGACCTCAGAGGGCAACCTCCCTCCCAAGGACAGCTGAGGTCAGCCTGGGTATACTCTTAAAAAGCAGGACCAGGAGGGATGGAGAGAGCTGGGAAAAGAAAGGTGAGCACCATTGGGAGGGGACAGACCCTCTGCCCCAGCGATTCACAGCAAACCCCAGCTTTTTGGCTGCAGGCAAGGGATAAAAATGCCCACAAGGAAAAGGTAACCAGCATTGCAGGAGAGAAGAGCTGCAGGGCGTTTAAACCCAGCGTGGGATTTCCTAAATGCCACCCCCCCACACACCCCCAAAGGCTCAGGGAGGGCTGCTCCTGCAGAGGCCAGCGCTGAGGATGAACACCCAGCAAAGGGAAACAGAGAGGTGCTTAAGGTGGCTGGTTTGGGGGTTGGTTTGGTGGGGTTTTTGGGGGAGGATCGGGGGGTGGGGTAAGGTGGAGTGGTGGAGAAACCCCTGTGAGTGGGCATATGGATCTCTAGAGACCCCATGGTGGTGACACCAGGCAAGGGAAAGCCCAGCCAAGCAACCCAGAGCAGGGCACATGTCCTTCCTGAGACTCCTTCCCCACTCCACGTGCCCCTTTGCCAGGGCACCAGGAGGACAGAACCGGGTTGGGGTGTAGGTGCTGGGGGGAAAAACACCCCTACTTTTACCCTGGAAGGGTGACACCAGCCTCCACCTCCATGCACGAGCGAGGGGAACACAAGAAAAAACCAACCCCAAACCAACCCAAACCCAACCCATTTCAGAAAACCAGCTGTTTTGAGCTGTACCAGACTGGAATTAAACCCACTTTTCACCAGCACCCCACGAGATAGTGCAGACACCAACCCCCTCCAGCAAGCAGAAACACCCAGCGTTGAGCTTACCTGGCCACCTTCTTGCTGGAGAGTCTTTTATTGGGACTGGAAAAAGCAAGAAAAAAAAAGGGAAAGAAAGAAAGAAAGAAAGAAAGAAAGAAAAAAAAAAAGAAATAAATATCAAACCCACAAAAAAACAACTCCCCCCCCAAAAACCAGGAAAGAGTTAGGCAAGCTGACAGCGGAGAGCGAGGGGAGCGGGGAAGCGCGAGGGCTCGGGGGCACATCCTTCCCTACGGCAGGGCAGCGCCGCCGCATGCACCCACCCTCACGCCCCCCCATCTCCGGCCACCCCCGGGGAAGGGCAGGCGAGGAAACGTATCTAACGACGCGGCGGTAACGAACCAAGCGGCAGAAAACCTCGCTGCCTCCAGCAACGGCGTCCTCAAGCCGCTGGATCCCTGCCCTGAAAGCTGATCCCGAAGGGAAGCGCTAATTATAGCGGGGAGCTCGGTGGGGTTCAACGAGGAGCTCGGTGGGGTTCAGCAGGGAGCTTGGTGGGGTTCCACAAGGAGGTTGGTGGGGCTCAATGAGGAGCTTGGTGGGGTT
>VZTM01019994.1:39058-51206 GCA_013400555.1 Jacana jacana | reverse complement strand
CTTGGTGGGGTTCAATGGGGAGGTTGGTGGGGTTCAACGAGGAGCTTGGTGGGGCTCAATGAGGAGCTTGGTGGGGTTCAATGGGGAGGTTGGTGGGGTTCAATGAGGAGCTTGGTGGGGCTCAATGAGGAGCTTGGTGGGGTTCAATGGGGAGGTTGGTGGGGTTCAACAAGGATCTTGGTGGGGTTCAATGGGGAGGTTGGTAGATTTCAACAAGGAGCTTGGTGTAGTTCAATGAGGAGCTTGGTGGGGTTTACCAAGGAGCTTGGTGGGGTTTATCGGGGAGCTTGGTGGGCTTCAATGGGGAGGTTGGTGAGGTTCAACAGGAAGCTTGGTGGGGTTCAGCAGGGAGGTTGGTGGGGTTCAGCCCAGCTCCAGCACTGCGTAGGACCTTCCTGCCACCACCCACCCCCTTCAAGAAGCTCCCTGCCCAGCGGCTGGGTGANAGGAGCTTGGTGGGGTTCAATGAGGAACTTGGTGGGGTTCATCAAGGAGCTTGGTGGGGTTCAACAGGAAGCTTGGTGGGGTTCAGCAGGGAGGTTGGTGGGGTTCAGCCCAGCTCCAGCACTGCGGAGGACCTTCCTGCCACCACCCACCCCCTTCAAGAAGCTCCCTGCCCAGCGGCTGGGTGATGGGGATCACCTCCTGCCAGCAAGCGGGCACCTCCACCCTGATGGTTTGTGCTTCTCCCAGAGGTGATTCACATTACTCGGTTCTGGATCACCAGGAAAGTGCTGCCAACTTGTAGCTCAAGAGCTTTTAGGAGCCTTTAGGTGGTGTCCCTTTCCGGGTTTGAAGCATGGGGGCTGCTGTAACGTGGAGGAGGGGTTATGAGCTTCTCCTTCACACTGACGAATGATGGACACTGCACACCCCGGGCTCCGAATTCTCCTGGGCCAGCTGCCACCATACCACAGAGGTCAGGGTTTAGCTGAGGCCTGATGTGACCCAAGATACGAGGAACCAACCTCCGTGTCACCTTGTCCCTCAAGCCGGAGCTGCAGGTTCTCCCCACTGAGAACCCCTTTTTCCCCCTAAAAAAACTACTTGCTAAGATGCTCCTTCCAGTCCTGGGCAGGGGGGACAGTCACGATGGAGGCAGCTGTGTCTGAGCCAAGGCAACATGGGGCTTGGATCTCATCTTCCACCCGAGCCCACGCTGCCGTCAAACGGAGGCCACTGGGACACAGCGGGAGCTCGTTCCTGCCCGGAGCTGCAGGGATGAGTTCTTAGAAGGAGGAATTAAAAATAGCTCAGGAAAATAAGTTTTCTTTCTTTTTCTGTTTTTGGGTTTGTTTGGTTTTTTTCACCAAAAAACCAACCCAGTGTGGGATCAGGGGCTGTGCCGCGGTTACAGCTCCTCGTGTCAATCCTGCATCCTCAAACCCCGCATCTCTGAAGGCTTCAAGGAGGCCCGGCCCCGGCCTGAGGTCAGGCCTCGGTGTCTGCCAGGGGTTGTATGGAGTCACAGCTGCCCCCAGCCCCCCAGGAGAGAAACCATCAGTTTTCTTTTGCCCTCTGCAAAACAGCTTCTCAGAAAGCAGCGCCGGGCTGTAGGGAGGGGAGGAGATGGACCACCTGGGCTTCAAGGGCACTCAAACCAAACCTACTGCTGGAGCAAGTGCAGAGGAGGGACACGGAGCTGGGGAAGGGCCTGGAGAATCAATCTCATGAAGAGCGATGGAAGAAGCTGGGTGATTAGTGTGAGGAAGAGGAGGCTGAGGGGAGACCTCATCCCTCTCTACAACTGCTTGAAAGGGCATTGCAGAGAGGTTGGTGCTGGTCTCTTCTCACGGGCAGTGAGCGCTAGAAGGAGAGGGAATGGCTTCAAGCTGCAGCAGGGTAGGGTTAGGCTGGCCATGAGGCAAGAATTCTTCCCAGCAAGAGTGGTCAGAGCCTGGACTGGGCTGCCCAGGGAGGTGGTGGAGTCCCCATCCCTGACTGTGTTTCAGAGTGGATGAGATGTGGTGTTGGGGGATCTGGTGTAGGGGAGAACTTTGTAGAGTGGGGCTGATGGTTGGACTCCATGATCTCAAGGGTCTCTTCCAACCTGAATGATTCTAGGATTCTACTTTTACAAAACTGGCTCATTGCAAGCTCCTGGTGGGTTGGTGCCCCTGATGCTGGGACCAGGCTCCCCATCTTCTTCCAAGTGTAAAATCCTACAGCCTTAAAGAATGGGAGTGTTGCAAGGTGGTGTGGGCTTCACCCCATCCTCTGCACTGGGTGTCTTCAGGCTTTGCCTCCCAAACTCATTGCGTTGCCTGGAGTTTGGTCCAGTTTCTGCTCCTCTTTTCACCTGCAGTCTAGGACTTGTCCCCTGGTGTTGCTGGTGGCGCTGGGAGCAACCAGCAGGTCCTGTCACATCCTGCTGACTTGTCCCCTGGTGGTGCTGGGAGCGACCAGCAGGTCCTGCCACATCCCACCTGCTGCACGGAGACCTCACATGTCCTCACCACAGCAAGGGTGGGCAATGTCCCCTCTGTCATTGGTGAGCCAGGGGACACTTGGAACACATTTCCAGCACGGGAAACCCTGAAGGCAGCTTGAGGAACCACATCTACCTGTCCTGAGCCTGAAAAGCACGTGTTAAATCGAAACCTATGGAACTCCCACCACAAAACTTCTGGGATGGGGAAGCCTCCTCTGGAAACCCATCCATCACAGGCAGCTCCAAGGTGGTAGCTCATCTTTGCAGGTAAATTTGGTGGAGAAAGCCTCAAACTGGGGCTTCTGGTGCATCCAGGGAAGTCCAGCATTGTCCTTAAATAACTGCATAACCTGAGACTCATCGCAGACCCTCCAGGCCTCCAACAGCAAAGGCAGCTATTTACCCGAGAAAGGGAGAGAAGGACTTTTGCCATTAAGAAAACAGTAAGGCCAAGCTCCTATTAGTTTCCCAGTTGTTTTCTTTTCCCCATGGTTAGACAGCCCAGGAGAGCTCCCGTGTCACACTGTCCCTGTAGAGGACGGACAGACAGAGACCGAGAGCGTGACCGAAACCCGGGCTTGAAGGAGCACACCAGATGAGAGAAGAATGATTAGCACTAATGTCCTTCCCCTTGGCAGAACGCAAACAGGTCTGAAAAACCAAAGGTAAGTGAACCCATAGAAATCCCTCCCCGCTTGTCAAAGCACCAAGTCCAGCTGGTGGTTGGTAGGTCTCAAACGTTACGTTCAACAGCTTGTCATGTTCCTACGCAAAGGCCCTGGCATCTATCAGGTCTACCTGGCTAGTGGTGGCACACAGGTGGCTAGCCAAGCCGGGTGAAACAAGATTTTACTGCTGCAAAGCAAGAGCCTCCACAGGAGAGGTCCCAAGCCCTAGAGAGAGCAAGCTGATGGCTCCAGGTTACTGCTGCAGCGGGAGGACAGGCCGTATCTGCCCTTCCAGATGGAACCAGTGAGTCCCTCCACGCTGGGGATTGCCAGCCAGAAGGCCTGGCAGTCCTTTCCTCGGTGACAGAAATACTGTACACACACAGCTGCAAGTCCCAGTGCAAGGACGGCGTTAGTCGGAAGGTGGAGAAGCGCCCGCCGCTCAGCAGGACATGCAGGGAGGCCACCCAGAGCAGAAGGGAAGACTCTCCATGTCTGCCAGCACCCCCCCACCCCATGGCTCAGACTAAAGGAAACTCCTGCCCGCCCTCCCTGAGGTTATCACAGCCTTTTGCCACCTGGGAGAGATAGAATCATAGAATAGGTTGGAAGAGACCCTCGGGATCATCAAGTCCAACCAAAGGTCCCCTTTGGGTGAAATTTAGCCCCTTTCCACAACCAGGATGAAGGCAAAACCCAGACAAGGAGAGCCTTCCCTTCCGGAGCACCACTGCACACGCGAGCCCCGTTACCTATTCATCTCAAGATCATTCAGGCGGGCGGAAAGGTCCTCGAGGCGGTTGATTTGTTTGTGGCACTGGCTACAGTAAAACTCAAAAGCTTCATCTGCGAGAACGCTGTGCAGTTTGGCAGCCAGCGGGTTGGCGCTGGAGAGATGACAAGGGGGGGGGTCATTTCAACAGGACAGAAGAAGAGGACAGGTTGTTTTTTTTCCATCCGTGGCTTCCACAAGCCGAGGCAAGTGGGACGGTGGGACAAGGGGCGGGAGATGGACAACTGGCCATTAAAACCTTCAGGGTGGGTTTTAATCTCCACCCCGTCCCCGCCCCTCGATTTTAGAAGCCAAACAGCAGTCTTTCTGGAGCTGCTACGACTCCAGAAGCAGAACTTCCATCACCCTCACATCTCAGAGACTTGGTGCTTGGCCACATTTCCAAACCCCGTGCTCTTGCGCAGGACCCAACCCGTCCCCCCCGGCAGGAGCCCAGGGAAGGCGAGGTACACGCTTCCCACAAAGCCACCCGGCTCTGTAGTTTATTTCCCCGGGTGATTTTCCCAGCAGACTGTTTGGGGAGGCTCCAGCAGCAGTCCTGGTTTGCCTCAGTGCCCCGTGGCTGGACTGGGAGTGAGAGCCAAAGCCTTGGGGGTGGGACGTGCCGTTTTCCAAGGGGATGCTCCAAAAAATAATATATATATATATATAATAAAAAGATAAAAATATCCAATGGACCCAACCATTAGCAACGCAGAGGGTTGGATTTTCATCACAGAGAGCTTTAAGCTCCCATAAAGGGATGCTGTGATGCAACCACTGTCTCCCACCAGGGGAAGACCAGCCAAGCCACCACGTTGCCCCGATGCAGAAAACAGTTTGGCAAGGGGACACAGGGCCTGGGGGGGGGGCACTTTGACAGCCCAGGGAGTCAAGGGGACCCCATTGGTGGCTGATTCCCAGCTGCTGAGGTGGGAACCCAAGGGACTCGCCACTGCTGGGGGCAAACCATTCCCCTCACCTGGCTGGGCAGAGTTTGGCCAAGGTTATTCTGAAGAGCAAGGGCTTTGTGTTAATGTGGGGCCAAAACCACATCACACATCCTTTCCTGCGGGAAAAGGTGCTTCTGGAAGCCACGGATTAGAATCAAAGAAAAGGTTAATAGTGGGGAAAAAAAACCCCAACCCCAAAGCAGTTCAATAAGAAAGACAGACAAAGGTGTGAGCAAACCCAAGCAAGCTGAAAACCAACAGGCATCTGAAAGGGCTATAGTCAGCCCCGTGATACAGGTCCACAAGGGCAAGTCCTGGCCCGGGAGGTGCTGAGGGGCCGGGGATGTGTGTGTGTGTCCCCTGGCTCCAGCTCCCTTTGTACAACCCCTTGTTTGATGGGGTTTTGGAGGCAGTGGGGTGTCAACAGCCCAGCAGCCCCCAGGGTCAGGCCTCTGAGTTTGTGCTGTCTGTACAGTATTTCCAAGCCCCCTCAGAGGAGGCAACTGGGAAACAGTAAACACCAAATTGCTCATTTTTTCCCCATTCCTGGCAAAAATAGATATTCAAGAAACATTCCCCCTAACCTCTAGGGCAGGTTTGGACCCAGAATAACCATCATCCACCAGCAGTCAGTTGAGTTGCTCAGGCTTTGCACAGGGAGAAAGGTGACAGAAGCTTTAGTGGCACCTGGAAGGGGCGACATGCCTGTTTCTGGGCTCTGTCCCCACATCTGGCTGCAGGTGAGCTCCCTCCAGCGTGTCCTCCTTGTCTCCACCACCTCCCCGGGCGAGGTGTGAACCCAAATCTAACCAGTATTAATAAAAAAGGGAAGAGAAGCATGGGGGGAGAACCCACAGGCCGGCCTGGCAACTCTTTGGGTGCATGCAGAGACTCTTGGCCTCTGGATGGGTGGGTTGGTTGGTTGCCCGTTGAGTAGGCGAGAGCTCAACCGCACTG
Source organism: Jacana jacana (assembly GCA_013400555.1). Lineage (NCBI taxonomy): Eukaryota > Metazoa > Chordata > Aves > Charadriiformes > Jacanidae > Jacana > Jacana jacana. Next base: position 45,425 of record VZTM01019994.1, on the reverse strand, counting down.
TGCCGTGGGGCTTCCCCACCTAGCCCTGGTGGCAAGTAGCCAGGCTCTGTGTGCCATATGCAGCCTTCCTGCCTTCTCCCTCTGCTGCAGGGAGGAAGGTTTGTCTTCCACAAGTTGCCCATTGCTGTCCCATGGTGGCCCTGGTGGCCAAGAAGGCCAAGGGCATCCTGGGGCGCATTGAAAAGAGCGTGGCCAGTAGGTGGAGGGAGGTCATCCTCCTCTGCTCTGCTCTGTGGAGGCCACATCTGGAGCACTGGGACCAGTTCTGGGTTCTCCAGTTCAAGAAGGACAAGGAACTGCTGGAGAGGGGACAGCAGAGGACAACAAAGATGATGAAGGACTGCAGGATCTCTCCACTGAGGGAAGGCTGAGAGCCCTGGGGCTGTTCAGCTGGAGAAGAGCAGACTGAGAGGGAATCTCATCGACGCTGAGCAGTAGCTAAAAGGCAGGTGGTAAGAAGATGGGGCCAGACGCTTCTCAGTGACAGGATGAGGGGTAATGGGCACAAACTGGAACATGGGAAATTCCATTCTAAATGAGGAGGACCTTCTTTGCTGCGAAGGTGTCAGAGCCCTGGCGAGGCTGCCCAGAGAGGTGGTGGAGTCTCCATCTCTGGAGACCTTCAAACCCCACCTGGACACGTTCCTGTGGGACCTGCTCTGGGTGACCCTGCTGTGGCAGGGGGTTGGACTGGGTGATCTCCAGAGGTCCCTTCCAACCCCTGCAGTCCTACAGTTCTGTGATTCCACAGGGCATCGGTGCCTATGGATGCACACTGGCAGCTGAAACGGGTGCAGGCGAGGAGCTTTTCCCTTCAGTTGCCACTCAGTTCCCACGAAGCGTTGCAGAGACTTCTCCTACTGGATGGATGTGCCAGGGAAGAGGGAGGAACCCAAGAGGAGGGATTGCAAATGCACGTGGAAGGACCAAGCAGGAAAAGGCAATATCCCCATCGTGGTCCCTGAAGGCTCATGGGTTTTGTATTACTCCTCCAGTGAAGAACTGGAGCTGCGGTGGGAAAACTTGTCGACATTCTTCCCACTTAAGAGACTCTTGCAACATGGAAAAGGTGTTGTGGAGTCGTGACTGTTCACAAGCCATAGCCTTCCTCCTATTCAAACCACAGCCAAACCAGAGAACCAGAGGTAGCCTCTCCTTCTTCAAGATCTTGCTTTGTTGAAAGGCACTGGGGAGGTGGGGCTGCGTTCAGGAACCCAGCACAGCCTCAGAGAGCCATCGGGATCGTCACGCACGCAACGATAAGCCCAGGTAGACCTGAAAGGCACGAGGAAATCCTCCCTTCCAAACAGAACCACATTCCTAACTCCGGAGGGGCTCGCAGGGCTCATCTGCAGCCTGGCCCCTGCCCCTGCAAGCCCCGGCGGCGCGTCTCCAGTATAAACCACCACGAGCCGCCTGGCCACGTGCCCAGCGAGCCCCTCCCGGCGGAGGGAAGATGCTGCAGAGCATGATCTCGCAGGATGAGATCCAAAGAGCAGCAGAGGGGCAGACGGTGCCCCCACGGAGCAAGATCTGAACACCGGGAGCGTGGGTAACCCGGGAGCTGCGGGCTGGTATTAAAGAAGAAGTTTAACTGATTGCAAAGCTCCTTTAGCTGAGTATTTTCTTGCCAGGAGCCTTCTGGCCTAGGTTGGAGGCCCACACTCAAAGAGAAGCTCCAAACGAACACAGAGGCTGGTTTTTAATCCACTTCTTGTGCTGCAGCACCAGCACAGACAGCCCTACTCGGCATTTCTGCACAGGACAAAGGACAAGAGAGGACAAGTGACACGGCCCTTTCACCACAGGGCATCCCGTCCCATCCCATCCCATCCCATCCCATCCCATCCCATCCCATCCCATCCGTTTCCTGAAGCAACAGACTAGTCGTGCTTTACAGCAATGGTCCCCCTACCTCCTGCCTTCAAAACTGCTGCTGTGAGTGGCTAAAAGAAAGTAGGAAGAAAGAAAGTACAGCCTGACCCACAGCAAAGTGCAGGCCTGGGGATGTGACCGTTCTTCCCTGTCCAACCAGGACTGGCCAAACTCTAGGAAGAGCTTTGGGAAGCTGGTAGAAAAGAGGTAGAAGGCAAAGGGAAAAAGAGTCATCATGACAAGTTTACACCACCGTGGAAAACCACAAATGTGTGGCATCCCAAAGGGACAAAAGAAAGGATGTTCTTGTCTTCAACACAAGCGTGTGCCTGGCGGGGACCACTCTGGATGGAGGAACATGTCCCTGCTGTTCTCCTGTCATCACAGAGACTTTGGGAGATAATTGTTCCAGCTTTTACATGTTTGGGTTTGGTTATTTTGTTTTCCTTAGGGAGCAAGCACTGGTAGGTTTTGTACTGTCACACCATCTCCAGGGGCTGGAAAAAGCAGTATTTGCCTGGTTTCAGACCCCAATGCAAGGGCTGTAGGAGACGCTACAACCTGCTTCTTGCTCCACATACCCCTGGGGCTGCCGAGAGAGGGAAGGCTGCCATGGCCTGGGTGAATCCACCCAAGCATCACATCAAAGCTCAAAGTAGAAGCACGGTGAAGCCACACCATGGTCTTCTCTGCCAGGAGGTTGTGCGAGGAGCCCCATCCCTCGTAGGAGTGGGAACGAGATGCTGCCCTGGACGCTTGAGAGACTGCTCTTCCATTAGTGCCTCTGGATGGGAGGGCTCAGGAAAAGGCATCTCCTCTTCTGCTTCCGAGCTTGATTGTCACGCTCTACCCCAATTTTGCCCTTCTTGCGGGCCGACTGGTGTGTGAACCCCAAGGAAACACCTCCCCCCAGGCCAAGGGAAGGCCCTAAGCAAGTGACACTGGCTAAAAAGCAGCCAGCACGGCGCTGGGTGTTACCTGGGAGAGAGGAAGGAGGAGCTGTTAAAGCTGCTTTCCCCATTACACAAGCCGTCCGCGAACAAATCGGCTTCGTTCCCTTCCCCGTAATCCTCAAAATGCTCCTCTCCGCTAATGACCGTCACGATGGAGTGGCCGAGGTCCGAGCCCAGGGGCAGGTCGTGGGGATGGGACCTGTGGGAGCAGAGAGGAAGACCACGTTAGAGGGCGGCCACCGCAGTGGCCTTTCACGTGAGACACCCCTTTTTTTCCAAGTCACATCCCTCGTTTGGGCTCCCTTTCCCTGACAGCACACGTCACCCCGTGCCTCGAGCACCCAAAAGGGGAGCCCAGGCACCAGTAGGAACTTTGCAGCAAGTTGGGGTGTTTTGGGGGGAAGTTGTTTCCCCCCACCTCCAATAAACCAATGATTTCCCCCCTAACCCCCGGCAGCTGTGATGTAGGATGTGGGGGTAGGACTTGCAGGACAGGGTCCAGGGTTGGTGACAAGTCCTCGCACGGCACCGGTGGCAGCCAAAACCACAACATGGCAGTAAAACAAAGCTCAAAAAGTGTCCCCACAGCGTTTTTGGATTACCTTGTCAGCCTAAAAACTGGGCTCACGCTTGTTTCTTGCCTTATAATCCTATCAAAAGCCCAGCAGCTGGGGGGTTTAGCACCGTAACCCCCCACTCCACACACACACACATACACTCCAGGACTCAAATCCCAGGCAGAAGAAGGAGCCCTTTCCCTGCTCCTGTCGGGAAAACACTCCACAATAATCCTGGGAAGGAGGATAAACCCTGTAAACACCCAGCACAGGTCCTGGGATGTCCCTTGCTTCGGAGGGGATGCAGCTCAGTGCAGAAGGTGGCAGCTTCTGGAAGGGCTTTTACATATGCACGGTGCTGCCCCAAGCAGCCCGTACGTGCCCAGGCTGAGGACTGTCCTGCAGAGGTTTCAAAATCCATTTGGGGGGGGGGGAAGCATTTCAGGGAGGACTAGCACCCCTCTCCTCTCCCAAATTCAATGCTAAAAAGGAAAAGATTGTGTTCTAAAAGCTGATGTTTGAGGGTATTGCCCTCATCCACTTGCTGGGAGAGGGAAAACGAGGGTATGGCTCCATCACTGTACTAAATCAGCAAGAAAAAAAGATTACAGATAAGCCTTTTATGACAAAAACCTGCACCATCTGAAGGCTTTGCCTTTATCCTGTTAATAAAATAACATGTCAAGCCTCCAGCTGCGAGAGCAGCAGATCCCTCTGTGTCCAATCCAGCTCCTGGGCATCTGCAGGTCCTCCTTGCGCTCTCCAGGAGCCCTGTTCTTCCCATAGTGGGATCTGTGGGATCCATCCTCCCCGGTGCTGAGTCAGACCCAGCAGACCATGGCCACAAGCATGGGAGATGTCTCCAGGGATAGAAAGGCTGGGGGGGGGTAGGGGGCAGATTTTTTTAAATTTGCAAGCAAAACCCATCCCCAAATCTCTAAATTCAGGGCTGTGGTTTGACAAGCACCGTACAGGAGCCGAGCTGATGGGGCACCTGGAAACCCTCCACCAGGGATGCTTCAGGCAATAAATAACACCAGTATTTTATTTATATATATATATATACACACTTACTGGGGCCTCTAGTGGTTTTGAGATCCAGCATTCAACTGATCTTTATGACAGGCAGCCTAAATAAGTTCTAATCTCAAGCCATCTGAGGTAGGTTGAGCTTCAGCAGCTACTGAAAAGCAGAGTTGAAGCTTTGACTCAGTCCACCAGCTGCACTGGTCACACTGTACTCACTGACTGCCCCTGGGAGGAGCTCTGGGCACTAGAGGTGTAAAACTGCTGTCATAGAGTCACAGAACGATTTGGGTTGGAAGAGAGAACATAAAGCCCACCCAGTGCCACCCCCTGCCCTGGGCAGAGACACCTCCCACCACACCAGGGGGCTCCAAGCCCCCTCCAACCTGGCCTTCAACCCCTCCAGGGATGGGGCAGCCACAGCTTCTCAGGGCAACCTGGGCCAGGCTCTCACCACCCTCACCCCAAAGAAGTTCTTCCCCACAGCTCAGCTCCATCTCCCCTCTTTCAGGGTCAAACCCTTCCCCTTTGTCCTAGGACTCCCCTCCCTCATCAAAAGACCCTCCCCACTGTCCTGTCTGGGGTCTGACGGCACCAAAACCAGCCCTCAACAACTCAGGAATCGATTTCCAGAGGTTTCCATCTCAAACCTTCAAAATCTTTAAGCCAAATGAACTTTTTTCCTTGATTTTTGGGGTTTGTTTTTTTGTTGTTGTTGTTGTTGTTGTTGGCTACCTGGAGTTTGACCACATTTCACACACCACCATGCTCAGACAGAGCCACCCAAAGGGCACCATCCACCCTTCCCGGGCCCACACCGGGAGTCGCAGGGAAGTCTCAAGAACAACCTAATCTTAAAATAAAAATAAATAAAAACAAAGCAAAAGAAATCCCAAGCAAAGCATTTTGTACCTACAGGCAGGTGAATCCCAGGCACTTCATGTTCCCCAGGGGACGGGAGCGCACGCAGGCTGCCATGGCCCCTCCAGGGACCCTCCGCCGGGCGGGCGAGGAGCTCGGTGGCCGATTATGTCCCGATTTAACTGTCACTGAGCTGAAGGGGCTGGTGGCCAGGAGAGCAGAGCCAGCTAATCCCATTGCTTCCCTAATCCACAGCACCCTTTCAGCCCCGGTACGGAGTGCCCAGCAAGAACTGACTGCTAAATGATTTTTGGGGTGGGAAGGAAACTTGGTTGTTTCCTAAAAGCAATAGGAACCCAGAGCACCAATCCTGGGTGATGGTTTTCACCAGACCTTAAGCCACGAGGGCTCCAGAGATCTCAGCCCAGACCCTGGGTTGCTGTGAAAGGAGTTATTCCCTCCAGCATCCCAGTTTCACCCCCAAACCCCTATTTTTCCAGCAAAATCTGGGGAAGGAGGTGGGCCCAGGAGCGGTTTCGCCGGCAGCGGTTCAGAGCCGGGGAAGCTGATCTCAGCTCGCTCTCCTGCGCTTCGGGCACAAGTTTCAAACTGGTTATTACAGGAGGTGGCTGCACATCAAAGGCAGCACGTGTGTTTAGGAAAAAACAAGAAAACGCTGAGTTCCCCTCCTGGCTTGAAAATTACAGGTTGTGTTTCTGGCTTAAGTGATAAGATTAAAAACTGCAAGTATTTCAGGTGTTTGGATCATCCCAGAACTTACTTAAAGAGGTTAAAGATGTTAATGAGGGTACAGAAGTTCTCCCAAGGCAAGCAATGATTAACTCAAAGAGATTGCCAGGCCGAGCTCCAAAACAGCCTACACATGGAGCAGCCTAATTATTATGATTATTCTTGAAGAAGAGCTATTTTGGTCTTGCATGAAGTTACAAAGGCGGAGAACAAACCAACTGGTTTCAGCAAGACAGGCCCAGCCCACTTGATTTTAAATCCCGGGGCTGCATCTCCCCAGGTCCTCGCCTGCTCCCCGTTTGCCAGAGTTCCCTGCAAAAAACTCAGGGGTTTGGGGTTTTTTTT
>VZTM01019994.1:14729-31746 GCA_013400555.1 Jacana jacana | reverse complement strand
TCCCGGTGGCGATAAGGAGAGGCCAGCTCCTGCCCGGCCACCGCAGCCCTCCCGCTTACGGCCAACACCAAAAGAAAAGCCCAATTCCCCCAGCCCCGCTGCGGGGCCGAAGAGAAGTTTTCCCATGAAACCATCACCCATCATAAAAAACCCATGAGGACCTATAAAGGCTCCCACAGGGCTTACCTCATCCTTCCTGATATTTCTGGTGAATATTTAAGCAGTAAATGACAAACTCCTTCCTTATAGCCACAAATAGAAAGAAAAGAAACCCCGGGTAGAGCTTGCCTGGCTCGCTGGAGGAAGATGAGGAGCACCTTGGTTCTGCTGAGCCACCACAATCACTGTTTGGGGTGACTCAAACAGCAACCTGCGATAAGCCACGGCAATATTGCCCTCTGAGAAGGGCTGGGGCCCCGGTCACAGCTGATAACTGAGTTTACAAACACAGCAGCCCTCGCCCAAGCAGCTGCCTTCTGCAAGCAGAGGAGCCCTGACAGAGCCAGGGCCGTGGGGTGACCCCATCCGTGGGGTGACCCCATCCATGGGGTCCTCCCTTCCCCAGTGACGTTACAAAGTCCTCGAGGGTGAGGGGTTTGAATGCACCCCTCAGACGCTGACAAAACCCAAGGGTTTTCCCTGTTTTTCTGTCTCTTCTCTCCAGAAACATTGCACCCATGGAGCGTAAAGAAACTTATTTGGGTCTCATTACCTTCCCAGATCACGGTGCCTCAGTTTCTCCGGGTTATCCGTGCTCTCCTCTGGGTCACATCCTTCCTGAAGCCCCAAAGAGGGACCCACCACTCAGCAACTCTGACTGGAAGCGTCTGGCGCCTTGATAACCATTGACCTTCCGTGCTGAGTCCAGAGAAAAGCAAGGAGTTATGCTTTAACCCCAGCTCCCTTCTCTGGCTGGATCTGCTGGTCGCAGCCCTTTTACTCTCCCAGCTCCTCTCTTTGTACTGGGAGAGCTCAGGGGAGGTGCAGCACCGCTGGGGGAGCCCAAATCACAGCACCCCAGGATTGCAGGGGTTGGAAGGGACCTCTAGAGATCATCCACCTCCTGCCAAAGCAGGGACACCGAGAGCAGGTTGCACAGGAACGTGGCCAGGAGGGTGTAAATGCCTCCAGAGATGGAGATTCCACGATCATGATTCCACCTGGGTCAGGGACACAGACACTAGTTGGGGGCAGGTATCCCCAGCGAGGGGATGTTCTCCCTGTGCAGGAGCAGGGGGAACAGGGAAAGGGATTCCCCTTGCACGAGTAACAACAGACCACTGGGGACTCTGATGCCTCCTGATGTCCTGCAAGCACAGCTGGACCCACAAGAACCCAGGTGGCTCCTGGGTTTCCAATAGCCCACCAGCTGCTGTCTCAGCAGAGCCACGCAACCAGAAACCCTCTCTGGAAACAGTTCAGGATGGACCTGCCTGCTGCACAGACCTGGCAAGGTGCAACCAGAGCCCAGAAGCTCCGTGCCACAGAATCACAGAGTAGTAGGGGTTGGAAGGAACCTCTGGAGATCACCCAGTCCAACCCCCTGTCACAGCAGGGTCACCCAGAGCAGGTCCCACAGGAACGTGTCCAGGTGGGGATGGAAGGTCTCTAGAGACAGAGACTCCACCACCTCTCTGGGCAGCCTCTGCCAGGGCTCTGACACCCTCACAGCAAAGAAGCTCCTCCTCATGCTGAGACAGAACTTCTTCTGTTCCAGTTTGTGCCCATTCCCTCTTGTCCTGTCCCTGGGCACCACTGGAAAAAGCCTGGTCCCATCCTCCCGACACCCACCCTTGAAGTACTTCAGGTTCCCCCTCAGCCTTCTCCAGACTAAAAAGACCCAAATCCCTCAGCCTTTCCTCAGCAGAGAGATGCTCCAGGCCCCTCATCATCTCTGTAGCCCTCCAAATTCCATACCCTTACAGAAAAGCTAATTAGGAAACCCCAACCACCACCAGTTTTACTTTTCCAGCTCTTATTTTGAACTCTGTATTACCCCGATGCAGCCGTCCAGCTCCCACCTTCCCCGGTCCCACACACTGCGCTGGCGGCTCACGATAAGCTTTCAAGGTCTTCGTTTTCCAAACTCCTTCCGACCTATCCTGAGCCCAAGGCAAAGCCTCCAAATACGATCCTTTGGGACCAGCAAAGTCTTTTCTCACCGCAGCCCTGAATTGCAGCCCTGCCTGCTTTCCCCCCCCTTCCTTTCCTCTGAGCGGCACCGAGTCAATGCAACATCTGGATTTCCTCGGTATTTTCAGGCTTCATAGAATCATTCAGGTGGGAAGAGACCCTTGGGATCATCCAGTCCAACCATCAGCCCCACTCTACAAAGTTCTCCCCTACACCAGATCCCCCAACACCACATCTCAACCACTCTCCAACACACTCAGGGATGGGGACTCCACCCCAGTCCAGGCTCTGACCACTCTTGCTGGGAAGAATTCTTGCCTCATGGCCAGCCTAACCCTACCCTGCTGCAGCTTGCAGCCATTCCCTCTCCTTCTATTGCTCATTCCCTGGGAGAAGAGACCAGCACCAACCTCTCTGCAATACCCTTTCAAGCAGTTGTAGAGAGTGATGAGGTCTCCCCTCAGCCTCCTCTTCCTCACACTAAACAGCCCCAGCTCCCTCAATCGAGCTGGGACTGCTTTGTCAGGTGTGGGGAAGAGGAGGAGTGAGACCCAGGCACTTGACCCAAGCTGGGTCAGGTTTTGAAGGTTTGCTGAGAAGTTCTCTCCCTCTCTGGGTGGCTGCTGTCCTGAGAACCCCCTGGCCCCGGTGTTCGACCCCTGTTCCCTTCCCTTCTCCCTAGAGGATGCCAGAGCAGGTCCAGGTCAGCCCCCCACCAGCAGAAAACATCCCCTAAAGGGGAAGGCAAATAATAATAAGAAAGGAAGGCTTGGAAGGTCCACCAGGCTCCCAGGAGGAGAGACAGCAAGTACAACCACCCCCCGACCCCACACCTGGGCTTGTTGCAAAAACACAAGCCCCGAGGAAGCAGCCCATTCCTCCCAGTAACCGATGCTGCCCAACGGCAACTGTGTTCCCAGCACACGGCGGGGACCCTACGAGTCTTCTGTCCCCCCTGCAGAAACTCCTGAGCAGCTGGAAAAAAACAGCAAGGGATTTAAATTGCCCCAGTTGGATTACTTTGCCCTTCAAGAAGCGTTAAATTCAATGGATCCACATGAAAAAAAAAAAAAAAAAGACAAAGAAAAAAGAATTCCAGTTTTAAGAGAGCTCCTCCAGCAGCTGCACCTCGGGACAGGCAGGTTGGAGAGAGCCAAGAGCATTCCCTCCTCCCCAAATTGCCCACAGTTAGATGTGGGGGCTCACCAAGGGTGGTTTTCCTCCCCAGACCCACGGCTGCTGTGCTGCACAATGCGCTACCGAACGGCCAGCCGCAGGGTTGGCTGGAGTGGAAGGGACCTTTCAGATCACCCAGTCCAACCATCAACCCAACTCTGATAGAAACCAGCGCTAACCCATGTCACTCAGCACCACATCAACCCGGCTTTTGAACCCCTCCAGGGATGGGGCCTCAACCCCTGCCCTGGGCAGCCCAGTCCAAGGCTGAAGAACCCTTTCCCTGTCAATATTGTTCCTGATCTCCAACCTGAACCTCCCCTGGAGCAACTTGAGGCCGTTTCCTCTTGTCCTCTTTCGCTTCCAACATTAGGAGTGTTTAAACATCACTTAAAACACCTCCATACCTTTTCCATTTTGTTTTTCATTCATTCCTTAAGCCCAAACCATCTGAATCAGTTCTCTTGCCTCTACTTTTCTTATCAGAAGTACTGGGAATTTCTGGACTGCTGGAAAACAGTACTGGGGGGATGGGACACGGGATGGTTTGGGTGGTGAAGAAATATCTACTCGGTGTTTTAATACATAAAAGAGAGCTGGGTTTGGCAACAAGGTACAACTCCCAGCAGCACCTGGGAGTGCTGCCCATCAGAGAGCACCATCTCCCTGGAAATGCATCAGGGAGATGCATTTTCCTGGCTGGTCCTGAGAGGAGCTACAGTGGCCACCCAGCAGATGGCAACAGCCCTGTGGAAGGAGCGCAGCCCCCCCTACCCCAGCACACACCCTGGGGGGGTTCTTGGCTGCTCTGATTCACAGATTGACAAGAAAACTCCAAAAAACCAACAAAAACCCCACAACCAAACAAAAGGGATGTCCTACAACCTCAACCTGGCCCAAGTTCCCAAGGCTAAAATAGGAATTTGGGCTATTCATCCCGCTCCCTTTATGGAGCACGGCCTGGCCCTGCCTCACTTCCTACCCACCAGAGGTTCCTACCTCCTTCCTACCCACACATCTCCAGAGGCCACACTCTTTTCAAATGCACCTCAGGAAACCATTGGCCACCTTGGCCATGAGGACACGTTGCTGGCTCACAGGCATCCTCCTGTGGAAGTATCTGACGTTACAAAGGTCCCTGCCTGAAGCGTCAACGTTCAGACCTGGCCCCCTTTGAGAGGATTTTATGCCTTTCCTGGAAGATGCAAGTGGTGGCTCCTCTCTCTCTGTCGAGCAAACACTCGTTGAGAGACACCAACTCTGGGCGCTCAGGGCTCTCCAGAGATGTTCAGCTGGCTCTGATGACAGCCACCAGAAGAGGGGATGACTCACCCAGAAGAGCAACCTTATTAACAAAGAGAAGACATTTCCATTTAGGAAAGGGCTTGTTTACACTCGTGTGAACAAACATTTAGGAGAAAAGCTCTCTTGTCAGGGCTCCAACACTTGAGAGAGCGCAGCACTAAGGTTCTGTGCTGTTTAAGCAGGAACAGACCGGGCTCCAAACCCAACGACCACAATTACTCTCAGGACCCCCAGCACAGCAAACGCGGCCACTCTCCTTCACAGAATGCTATGGGGTTGGAAGGGATCTCTGGAGATCATCTAATCCAACCCCCTGCAAAGCAGGTCCACCCACAGCTTGCCTCTCCAACGTCCTCTGGTGGGACAGGAGAGAAGCTTCACCCCGTGGCCCTGACAAAGCTCAGCGGTGTCTGAAGTCCCCCCCACCCCGAGATGCGCTTTTGGGGGCTGAGGAAGAAGCTGTCGGGCTGAAGGGGCTCTTTAGCTGCCTCCTGGTCCCACATAGCAGCTGTGTGCTCGCTGTGTGCCCTCTCCCCAGGGCTGGACCAAGGACATCAGAGAGCACAAACGGCTTTTTGGTGCTGTTTGTGGGTCTCCTTGGAGGAGAGGCAACACCTTCAGGTTTGGAAATCATAGAATCGTTTTAGTTGGAAGAGACCCTTGAGATCATCGAGTCCAACCATCAGCCCTACTCTACAAAGTTCTCTCCTATACCAAATCTCTCAATAAATATGAGTCATAGAATGGTTTGAGTTGGAAGAGACCTGAAAGCCCACCCAGTGCCACCCCCTGCCCGGGGCAGGGACACCTCCCACCACACCAGGGGGCTCCAAGTCCCCTCCAACCTGGCCTTCAACCCCTCCAGGGATGGGGCAGCCACAGCTTCTCAGGGCAACCTGGGCCAGGCTCTCACCACCCTCACCCCAAAGAACTTCTTCCCCACAGCTCAGCTCCATCTCCCCTCTTTCGGGGTCAAACCCTTCTCCTTCCTCCTAGGGCTCCCCTCCTTGATCAAGAGTCCCTCTCCAGCTTCCCTGGAGCCCGCGGAGGGATTGGAAGGGGCTTGAGGGTCTCCTGGAGCCTTCTCTTCACCAGTCCTATTTCTCCTTGTCCAGTCTCTCCATGTCCTATTGCTCCACTCCCCATGAAGAGTTCCCCTCCTCTCTTTTCCCTCCTCTTCTCTTCCAGGTGGATCCCAGCAAGGTGGAATATGTAGCGGGAAAGGACATTTATTCTGTTTTCTCTCTCATTTTCCCTTCTCTTTTCAGAGCAGCTGCCCCTAACGAAGAAGGACCTACCACAGCCCCCCCCCCTCTCCCTGCAGGCAGGGAGGGCAGCGCGGGGAAGAACACTCATTTGCTGCTCCCAGCAGGGCGGCTTCTCTCATCCCACCCCATCCCTGAAACAGCTCAGGCTTTCCGAGGTACGAGCGCTCCGGGACGCGTGGAATGAGCCGCTCGGCTCCAAGGAGAACACCAGAAGAATAATAGCCTCACACCCCAAGACAGTGATTTATTTTTACACTGGCACCACCGAGCGGTGTCTCTCCAACCACGTTCCCATTCGCTGAAACCTCTACAAAATCCTCCCAGGCTGGGAATGATTTCGAACGGCGTCTCCAAGACAACCAGGGTAATTCTTCCCCTGGCGTATGAGACACCGCCAGAGCTCCGAGCTTGAGACCCTCACCCGTAATTCAGCAGGGGGACCCCTTCTGAAAAGGAAATCTCAGGATTCAACCCTTTCTTATTTTAATTCTTTTTGTCTCCTTTGGGTCACCTTGTCGTTTCAAGGAAACGACGGCCCAGCAGCAGAAGTATTTCATCCCAGCGGGACACACACCCGGCCTGTTGGTATTCCTGCCCGGAATAGCTCGCAGCTCTGACAGAGCTCATCTGTGTTAAATTAAGCCCTTAGAAAACATCCCTGCTCTGAATCTCAGGAGATTGTCCCTTGACTCAACATCTGAGGAGCACAGGGCGAAGGCCCTTCTGCACAGACCGTGACATGGAGCGTCACCACCTCCAAACCACTCAGGCCAGCGGTTAAAAATGCCCACTTGTGACCACACACCAGAGAGAGAAGAACACGAAACCCCGTCTCCTTCCCACCCTCCTGTCCCCCTTCTCTCTGGCCACTCGCTATCTGGTTTTTCCAGCCACCTTCCGAAAAGGAAAAATAACCTTGAGAGGCTTCTGGAGGAGGAACTTAGGAAGCCACGCTCTTAGGGCTGGGTTCACCCAGGTAGTCCTGAAGGAATAAGGGACTTGCTTGGAGTGACAGTGCCAGTCATAGAATCAATTGCCCAGCCTGGAAGGGACCTTTCAGATCACCCAGTCCAACCATCAACCCAACTCTGGTAAAAACCAGCACTAACCCATGTCACTCAGCACCACGTCAACCCAGCTTTTGAACCCCTCCAGAGATGGGGGGGGCTCAACCCCTGCCCTGGGCAGCCCAGTCCAAGGCTGAAGAACCCTCTCCCTGTCAAAATTGTTCCTCATCTCCAACCTGAACCTCCCCTGGAGCAACTTGAGGCCATTTCCTCTTGTCCCATCACCCGTTCCTTGGGAGAAGAGACCACCCCCCCTCTCCTTTCAGAGAGTTGGAGAGAGCGAGAAGGTCTCCCCTCAGCCTCCTTGTCTCCAGGCTGAACACCCCCAGCTCCCTCAGCCTCTCCTCACAAGACTTGTGCTCCAGACCCCTCACCAGCTCCATTGCCCTGCTCTGGACCCGCTCCAGCCCCTCAATGTCTTTTTTGTGGTGAGGGGCCCAAAACTGGATACAGTACTCACAATGGGGCCTCACCAGTGCTGAGTACGGGGGCACAATCACTTGATGGAGGAACAGGAACCAGCAAACCAGCTCAAGACAAAACCCCACGCCTGGCTGGGAAATGGGATGACCACATGGTCGACACTCAAGTCCTCAAAGTGAGAGCTCCAAGCCATCTCAAGTGATGGGCCTTGGGCTTCTCACTAACACGGGGAAGATCTGTTGCCCAAGACTCCATTTATCATTAGAAAACTCAAAAGAATAGCTTGGGCCTTTTTTTATCAAGTAATCACAAGGCCAAAATAACATATTACGAAGCAAAGACATACATATTCGCATGCAAACATAAAGGAGGTTGAGAGTCCCTTCCACAAGTCTCACTTGGCGTGATAAAACCACCCAGAGCACCAAGACACAGGAGTCAAAATCCTGAAGAAGAAGAAAGTCTGGCAAAGACAAAGCAGAAGGAAGCCATTCGGTCCCCAGGCGGGACTCTGGAGCCAGCCGGCCCTTTGCTCTGAAGGCATCTCCTGCACCTTCTGCTCCAGGTGGGAAGGCACAGAGCAGGACCAGAGGAAGCCTTCCAAGGAGAGCCCAAAACCCCACAAACACAGACAGAAGGTCACTGTGGCAGCAGCCTCCCTTTTAGCTGGGGAGAGCAGACACAGGATTTTACTCCAACATGTTCCTGTGCTAAGGAAGACAGGAGGGATGGAGGCCATAACTAATAACAAGGAAAAAACCCCACATCAGATAAGCATCCTTGATGGAGCCCAAGAACAAGCTCTGCCTTTTACTGGCCAAACAGCACCAAGTACCCAAGTCTGACCACTCCTCTGTGCCTGACGAGTAGGCTCCTGGTTGGTACATCTCAAAATCAGGCTTGGGTTCTCCAAACTCAAGAACTCCAGCAACGTGACAAAGAGGACAGCAGCAGGCACCCTCCCAGCGTTGCTGGGCTTCCACCACAAGAAGGGTCTCCCTCTTCCCCCCAGGACCCTGTGTTCTGGCATTCAGGGTGCCAGGACAGCACCGGCTGCAGGTTTTTTGCCTGAACACCAGTTTGAAGTTAAACAGCACCAACCTCTTGGTGCAAATTCTCAGGGCAGTCACCTGGAGATGAAAGGACTTGCCTTTACTCCGTGTTAAGTGTCCCTGGGTCCTACCACAGCGAATGCTCTTCTCCCCCAGCCAGACCCTCCGCGATCAAGTCTCACACAGCTGGGGTTTGCCGGAGGCAGGGAGGGAGTTGGCGGGGCTCATACTTGCCTCAAACGTGACAAAGTCATCAAACTCATCAGGACAGGCCGGGGTTTCCTCCTCAGGGGTATATCCCATATCATACAACTGGCTGTCGGGATCTGCAGAGGAAAATACACCAAAAATAAAATTAAAAAATGAGAAAGAGAATCACCAAAAGGCAACCAAAATCCTCAGACGAAGGATGTCTTTGAGAGACACAACAGCAGCAGGACAAGAACTCGCTCTTGCACGCACCGGTGCCTTCAGAGAGGACCTCTGCTCCCAGGCATCCCACCACCTCCACAGCTGGAAGGCAGGTCCCTGGCAGAGGTCCTGCGAGGTCCCTTGCTGCTCCGATGGGACTAGCACCTGGCTTCATCCCTACCCCGCCATAGCCCCTTCTCCTTCTCCTGGTTTCTTCCCCATCCCCGTTTCCCGCATCCTCTTAATCCTCCTCCCAGAAGGCTCTAATCCTGCTGTGGGCAGGGAACACGTTAGATCTATGCGTGACAGCCAACTACCATGGGAACGGTGGGGAAAGCAGGCTGCACCGAAGCTTTTAGCAGCTACTGCTCCTCCCGTGGCCAGCCACATCGGGAGCCATCCTCCCAGGGGGACAGGAAAATGGGAGGTTTTCAAGGAGATCTCTTAAAAAGACATAGAATCCCTCCCTCCCAACCGCCCCCACCCGCCCGCTTGCAGCGGAGCCCATCGGCGTTTCTCCGACCGAGGGAAGGAGAGTAAATTCCTCGTTGCTCCCACAAGCAACAGCTAATGCCCCATCCAGCACACGACCTAGATCCCAGGCTGGAAACACCAAATCAAGATCAGATGCTGCAGTCCCAAAATAAAGAGCAGGCTCAAAACCACACGCCTCGGAGCTGCAGGCGTTGTGGCACCGGGTTTGTCTGATGCCGATAAACTTGGCCCAGGGTAGAAGGAACATGTCAGCTCTCCAAGGAAAGCTGGGCCATCGCCTGGATTTGGGAAAGAACAGGCTTTGCTTTCACGGCTGCCCAAGGCAGAGAGATGGGAGAGGAGCTACAAAAGCAGGGCCTGGTTTCTGCCTCCTTCAGGCTGGTGGTTTCCCAGCAGGCTGGCAGGGTAGCCAGGCTCCAGTCCAAACCAAAGAGCACGAGGCTTTGCCACAGCCACCTTCTAAGGGTATAGTCCTTATAAAGTCCCAGCCAAGGCTCCTGATTTGTCTCCAGGTATCAAGAAAAGCCATTTTTCACGAAGGGATCTGTACAGCTGATACAAAGCCAAGGGATCAGGGCACTGAACAAGGAGTCAGCTTTGCAGCAACATCCCTCCCACCCCAGCACTCTCCCCCAAGCGCCTCTCTCAGCTCCCCATTGAATCCAAACACAGTCGGGGCCCCAGGAGATACTGGAGGCACCGACACGATGAGAGGGTAGGGGAGAAAGCTGGATGTGGGGAAACGAGCCCTCCCCTAAAGGGTGGACCTGGGGCTCCCAGGGGAAGGGGGAGACTGTAAAGCAAAGCCAGCAAGAAACCAAATTGCTTTCTCAGAAACCTGCACTCTCCAGCCAGCACACAGCGGGGTCAGGGCTTCATGGGATGAAAGGTGCTCTTGTTGGCAGCTCACGGCTTCAATATCCCACCACTCTCCCAACACCAGTGCTCTGTGAGCTGTGATTCCAGCTGCCCGTGCTCCCGGTGTGTGTTTTGGAGAGCAGCGTAGGGGAAAGGGACCTGGGGGTCCTGGTGAACAGCAGGATGCCCATGAGCCAGCACTGTGCCCTCATGGCCAAGAAGGCCAATGGCATCCTGGGGTGTATCAGAAGGGGGGTGGTCAGTAGGTGGAGAGAGGTTCTCCTCCCCCTCTACTCTGCCCTGGTGAGACCCCATCTGGAATAGTGTGTCCAGTTCTGGGCCCCTCAGTCCCAGAAGGACAGGGAACTGCTGGAGAGAGTCCAGGGCAGGGCTACCAAGATGCTGAAGGGAATGGAGCATCTCCCATAGGAGGAAAGGCTGAGGGAACTGGGTCTGTTGAGCTTGGAGAAGAGGAGACTGAGGGGTGACCTCATTAGTGTTTATAAATCTGTAAAGGGTGAGTGTCAGGAGGATGGAGCCAGGCTCTTCTCAGTGATGTGCAATGATAGGACAAGGGGCAATGGGTGCAAGCTGGAACAGAGGAGGTTCCACTGAAATATGAGGAAAAACTTCTTCAGGGTGAGGGTGAGGGAATCCTGGCAGGGGCTGCCCAGGGAGGTGGTGGAGTCTCCTTCTCTGGAGACATCCCAAACCCGCCTGGAGGCGTTCCTGTGTGACCTGCTCTGGGTGTTCCTGCTCCAGCAGGGGGATGGGACTGGAGGAGCTTTCAAGGTCCCTTCCAATCCCGGAGATTCTGTGATTCTGAGCGGGGCAACCGGTAAAGGTGCAAACGCTGCTACCCGAGGCAAGGCAGCCTCAGGCCACCTCCTGCTCCAACTGATGGGTTTAGCATTGAAGTATCTTAAGGTCATGTTCTCCCTCTCCTCAGATGTTACCCTGTCCCCACCTGCAGATCTGAGCCCATGAGCATTTTTCCCATTAGATGTCCCTGTCCCAGAATTCGAGACCTTCCTCAGTGACAGCAGGGAGGACAGACCGAGGGGACAGGGACCGCATCCTCCTTGCTGCAAATCCATGGGAGCATCCAAGAGCGGGTCTCAGCAAGAGGAGCCTCTGCCTGCTTCAGGGAAAACACAAACCAAGAGGGGACAGCCTCCCATGTCCCCTGCCAACTGCGGGCAACATGCAGGGGAGCAACCCAAGAGCCAGATCATCTCCCCCAGACACAGCCCGAAGGCGCAGTGACTGTGATCACACTGCCCTGTGATATGTCCCTGCCAACACCGAGCACTGGTGACAGCCCTGCCCACCCTGCAAGGCCATCTCCAGGGCTGCTGGTGGCACCCCGTGGCAGCCCCGGGAACCGCAGTGCGCCCCGAAGGCAGCAAAGCCAGGCACAGGCTGCTCCCTTCTGCTCATTCCTGTACCATTTCTTTCCCTCCCCCTCCGAGTAGCCACACAAGAGCTTCAGCTTCCCTACAGACACAGATAAAGATATTTATTCTCCTCATTCCTTCCAAAAGGGAGGACTTAGCAGGGAAGTGAAAGCTTCCAGTTCCCTTGGGAAGCTGGGCTATAAAGCAGTGGGCAAGACAGAGGACAAACAGCTCCCCAACATCTCCTGCCCCCAGTGCAGCTCCTGGAGCCTCCCCAGCCCTTTGGGTGCTTCTCGGTGTAGGGGTGAACGTGAGACTGGTTGTTCCCTCTCTCTGCAGAGCACCCAGCCCAAAGAGGGGTGTGTGTGTCTCTATTATTTTCACCTCAAGCCCCACCACAAAAAGCAAGGAAAGACCATTTGAGAGGTCACCTGCACCCTTGCTGGTGGTGTGGCCAGCAGAAGCCATGCCCAGGAGACAGCAACTCCCGATTTCCATCCTCCCCATGCTCAGAAAGCAAAGACAAACATCACCACAAACAAAGGTTGACTTCTTCTGCTCAGATTCATTCCCTCCCCCTCCGAAAAAGCCATATGGTGCTCTGTGTATAGGAAGAGTTGCCATGGAGAGCTTGCCTGCAAGCCTCCCAGCACAATGGGCTGTGCTAAGCTTTCAAATTCCTGACCAAAAGAGCCAAAAAAACCCCACCAAACCCCAAGAGACCTTTGATGCTCAACTAGCACCCCCTACGTAACGACCACCATCTTCCAAGTGGAGAAAGAGGCAAGTGGTGAGAGCTGGAGGGCTCTGGTACCAGTGTTCCCTCACCAACAGCTCTGGAGGATGGCCATGGGCCACCAGCAGAACTGCATGACCTCGGTCCAGCTTCACAAATGCCCAAGGTCCTTCTGCTGTCCCTCTTGGGCCTCAAAGACAAATCCCAGCTGATGGTATCCTCTCCCTCGCCTCAGCTTCTCCACACCCCCTGTACCATACAGCACATTTTCATAGAATCACAGAATGGTTTGAGTTGGGAGGGATCTGAAAGCCCATCCAGTGTCACCCCCTGCCCTGGGCAGGGACACCTCCCACCACACCACAGTGCTCCGAGCCCCCTCCAACCTGGCCTGCTGTGCTGCAAGCCCCTACACAGCACCTTCCATTTTCCATGAGATTCCCTGCTTTCCCCAGCTCTGTCCTTTTTTGTGCTGCCTTATGGCTCTGCACTGAATCCTCTATCTCCCCCTGTTCTTAGGATGTCCCGAGTCCTCCCTGTCTTTTTAAATAAATAAATAAATAAACTGCTGTCCAAACTATGTAAATCTTTTGATGAGGACCACCTCTGCCCAAACACATCCACGTGTTCATAGAATCAGAATTGTCTGGGTTGGAAGGGACCTTTCAGATCACCCAGTCCAACCGTCAACCCAGCTCTGATAAAAACCAGCACTAACCCGTGTCTCTCAGCACCACATCAACCCGGCTTTTGAACCCCTCCAGGGATGAGGGGGGCTCAACCCCTGCCCTGGGCAGCCCAGTCCAAGGCTGAAGAACCCTCTCCCTGTCAAAATTGTTCCTCATCTCCAACCTGAACCTCCCCTGGAGCAACTCGAGGCTGTCTCCTCTTGTCCCGCTGCCTGTTCCTTGGAAGAAGAGACCGACCCCCCCTGGCTACTCCTTTCAGGGAGTTGGAGAGAGCCAGAAGGTCTCCCCTCAGCCTCCTCTTCTCCAGGCTGAACACCCCCAGCTCCCTCAGCTGCTCCTCACGAGACTTGTGCTCCAGACCCCTCACCAGCTCCGTTGCCCTTCTCTGTCCACACTCACTGTCCCTCAATGTCTTTTTTGCGGTGAGGGACCCAAAGTGTTCTCCCACTGCTCAGCCCTGCGATGGGAACCTGGGCCTTTCAAGAAAAGCAAGGCAGCGTAGAGCTACGGGAACAGAGGTCCTGGGGTACAGAGGGCTCCCGAAATAGATTCTAAAAACTGCTTTCAGAAGACAGGATTTCAGCAAAAAAGGCACCTTGAGTGAAGAGCTGTGGGTACGGTAGCGACACAGGTCAGAAACAGAGCCAGTTTTATGGGCTTCATACAGGAATGACCTAGAAAAACAGAGCCTTTTCACAAGTATTTCAGTCACCTGCCAAGACTCACTCTGCCTTCGGCCGCCAGGCACGCAGCCACAAACCGGGAGCGATTCGAACGGTGTGGCTTACGTGCAGCCAACACACGGGGAAATTCAGCACAGGAGTGAGCTGAGGAACCTGCCTGAACAGCACAAAACAAACACTGCCCTCTCCTTGCCCACCCCCCCACCCCCCCAAACCGAATAAAAAATAAGGTAAGACGAAGTTATGGTGGGCTTAAGAGAGGAGAACTGCTATAACCTGACCTCCCTCGCTGGGTAGGTCACTTGAAAGCGAGATGGCAAAAGATCTACAGCCAAGAGCTAAAAATATGTAGAAATTTAGAATCATTAGAATCAGGAAGAGCTGACGATCATCAAGGAGAAAGACATCGGAGGGACACATGCAGCAGCCCAGGAGGAGACAGGGCTTGGTCCAGAACAGGATGGAGATGATGAAGTGAGCTGTGGTGCACTGGGACACCGGGGAAAGGCTCCTCTCAAGGCAGAGGATGCCCCCTGGAGCCAGCCCGTGCTCACCCGTCCCAACCCAACCCAGCAGCTCCACAATTAGCAGCAATTTCCCAGCAGAGCCACATCACACGCAGCCGCTCCTGTCTGGGAGCGAGACCAGCAAACGCTCAGAAGAAACAAGCTTTGGCCACACCGATCTGTCAGGGCGTCAGGAGGGTAACACTCACCCCACTGTCATAGACCTTGGGGCCCTGACAGAGCTGAGCAGGGCTCTGCAGGAGTCTGGGTGAGTAATTATCCCCTCGTTAATCACACCCAGATCGACCCAATTCCCAAAGGGAAATGGTCTGAGGGCTCTGGCTTTGCCTCCTGGTGCTGAGGCAGGATGAGGGGCTACTCTCTTTCCTTCACCTCGGCTCAGGAAGCCAACCCTACCTGGTCCGTGGCCAGGCATTCCTGGTGAGGACGGAGGAGACATTCCCCAGCTTCCTGCCTCGAGCCGAGCATGAATAATCCCTCCTTCCGCAGCTAAACCTGAGAAATCAAAACAGGCAGGACCGAAACTACTGCCACCGCCACCCAACTGGAGCCACCAGCCCAGCCCAGCTCCTCCCACACCCTCCCCAGTCCAGGGCGAAGCCTGGCATCCCAAAAGCGTCTGCAGGAGCAGATGTGGAACAACCCAGCCTCCTCCCCACGCAGAAAATCAAACACAGGCTGGAGAGAACACCGAGACAAGAGACAGATGCCGAGAAATGTCTATTTTCCAACAGAAGTCGCCTTTGTTTCCCTTTTAGTCATCGTCCCCGTAACAGAGAGCGTGCCAAGGATGGTGCCAAGGATCTGGGAAGACACTGCTCTGCTTCCACAGTCCAGAAGGGCAGAACNGCTCCTCCTCGTGTTGAGGTGGAACTTCTTCTGTTCCAGTTTGTGCCCATTCCCTCTTGTCCTGTCCCTGGGCAGCACTGGAAAAAGCCTGGCCCCATCCTCCTGACACCCACCCTTGAAGAATTTATAGGGGTTGATCAGATCCCCCTCAGCCTTCTCTTCTCCAGACTAAAAGCACTCAAGTCCCTCAGCCTTTCCTCAGCAGAGAGATGCTCCAGGCCCCTCATCATCTTTGTAGCCTCTGATGTCCCCTCTCCAGTGGTTTCCTGTCCTTCTGGAACTGGGGAGCCCAGAACTGGTCCCAGTGCTCCAGCTGGGGTCTCCCCAGGGCAGAGCAGAGGGGGAGGATGACCTTCCTCCACCCGCTGGCCATGCTCTTCTTGATGCACCCCAGGATGTCATTGACCTCCTTGCTCAATATTGACCATCTTTTCTGGGCGAACAGGTATTCCCTGAGGTACTTTTTCTTCTCCTTTGCCAGTGAAATCAGGGGTTTTGGGGGCCTTTCACTTGCAATTTCAACTCAGGTTGCCTTTGGCAGCCTTGGGTTAGGGGCTGAGGGTCTAAGGAGCCACCACAAGTTTCCTTTTCTTTATCAGGACACTAGGGAAGTCATAGAGTCCTAGAATCCTTCAGGTTGGAAGAGACCCTTGGGATCATGGAGTCCAACCATCAGCCCCACTCTACAAAGCTCTCCCCTCCGTAATTCGCTGTGACTTACAGGAGAAATCAAGGATAATGCTTTCCTTTCCCATCCCCAGCCCTGAGGAACGCCCGGACGGACGGTGGTGCTTTGGGGAATCAAACCACGGGTGATCTGGTGGCGCTTATGCTGCTGGCACCTACATCTCCCCAGGTCCCCCTGCCCACTTTGGGTCTGACACAACACTCCACAACGGGGACTGGACGCCAGCAGCTCCGGTTTCTCCAGTGGATGCTCCATAATATTCATAAAGCTGGAATTCTTCAAATTTTGAGAATTTTGGGAGGCTGGGGCTTCACCCCCAGCTCCCTGTGGGGCTGCCCAACCTCAGCGGTGGCTTTTGGGGGGCAGTGCCTCAGAGCAATCCCCCCGCCATTCCCATCCTGGAGCTGTGAGGAAGCCTCCAGCCACGGTTTCTCTGGGATTTCTGCATTTCTCCCAAAAGTAGGTCAGCACAGAGTGTCATCTCGCCAGGAGGGTTGTTGTGGTTTGGTTTTCCTTTTGGGAGGACACGCTTCCCCCGTTTCCACCACGGAGCAGGCCGGCTTCAGCCCTGACGTAACCCCTTTGCCCGGCTGCCAAGTCACCCAAAACCAACCAAGTGAACACATTAGAAAAAGAAAACAAAACAAAAAAAAGGGCAAAATCCCATTGTTTACCGAAATTAGGAGAGAAATGCAAAGCTGAAAGTACTAAAAGCCGTGGCGAGGCAGTAGTGCTCCTCCTCCCCAGCAGCATCCCCAGTCCTTTCCCCAGCATCTTCTGGCAGAAATAAAGAGGGGAGGGGTTTCACAGCATCTTCCCACCCACGGTGGCAGGGGGACACACAGGACACGTGACACACACGGGGTTAATTCCCAAAACCACGGAGAGAATCTGCAGCCGGAGTCGACCTTGCCAGACCCCAGCAGCCGCAGGGCTGGAGACACGAGAGTTCTTACGGGTGGTGGGCCTTGCTCCCGGTTTTGCTTTTAAATATCCTAATCCTCCCACTATATCTAAATATCCTAATCCTCCCATCCTATATCTAAATATCCTCCCTCCCACTCTCACCAGTTTGGAGTCACCCTTTCCAGCCGGAAAGCATCCTGAAACACAGGATAAGCACAGGAGAGCCACGCACGGACCTCCCACCTCCCCGGTGATTTTGCTGAGGTAGAGGAACATCCTTGCCCCCCCCCATCAAGCCCCACACCATCCTCAGCCCCCCTCGGTCCCCCCTAGCCCCACACCATCCTCGGCCCC
>VZTM01019992.1:0-16379 GCA_013400555.1 Jacana jacana | reverse complement strand
TTTAGGATGAGGCTAATGCCATCAAAATTGAAGAGATTGTCTGGGATGTTTTCTTGCAATTTCTTCAACATGACTCCAGTTTCAGAGCTACCTTGCATACCTTTGCAGGTCTGCTCAGTTAAGGGTACAGTCAATACATTAATTATTATAAATTTCAACATCATGTCTATGGAAATCTCCAAATCCAGTACTTGCACGGTAACATTTTAACCAAGATAAAATTTGAAGAAATCTCATTGCCCCATTCTGTAAATGAATTATGCACATAAAATACGATGCATTATGGTCTTTCAATAAAAGAATGAATTCCAAGTGCCTTATTTTTTTTTTTTTTTAATTGGAATGGGTTCCTCTGCTGCTTAAACTCTTTCAAAAATATTACCTCCCCGTCTATTTTCCTGGTACTAGAAGCCACTCCTAATGAGAGATAGTACTGCACTGTATTAATTACTTCAATGCCAGTAATATATTAGAATTATTACACAAAAATATGATTTATTACAAATCCAAATGGATTCCATAAGGTTACATGAGATGTAACTTATAGCAGAATGCATTTATAATGTTCCAGAAGAACCTTGGATACACTTCATATTTCCATTTTGTGTGATGAACTTTTTTTAGTCCCATTTGGGAACTCACTAATTAAATATTCATGAGAAATACCAAATGCAATAGGTAGAAATATTTGAACACAGGCCAACTACTAGAAGCCTGGTTTTTTTCATTAGTGGCAAAACCTTCATGTGGGCTAATTAATAAAATTACTGTTTATCTTAAATTATTAGTTGTGGCATTTTAGCCTTTTATCCTCTGAACCTCAAGGTAGTACCTAATATCACAAACAAAAAGACAACATGAAAGAATAATTAGGTGTACCACAACAGAACATTGGCAAAAAGAGCATTACCATGATTTGCACTTTTATCTTGTATTTCAGTGGCAAATCTTAAAAGACTTCAAAATATTAAAAAGGATGCTTTCAAGCAATACCCAAGTAATATTATCTCCATTTAACTACAAATAAATAAAAGGTCAGAAACCCAGATTCAGAAAGGTTTAAGTAAATTATTCACTTTCAAAAGAAATTGAAGTAACTTCACAACTCTGTGGATCTTCTGTGTCCTAGCCATGAGATTGCCCTATAACTTTTAGCATGGGCAGCAAACACTTGTTTACTAAATAGCCCTGTACTACTAAAATACAAAAGGAGTCTAATTGTACACTGATAAGCTAGAAACACTGGCAATCTTTCAGCTCTTTTTGTGGACTGCATTGCATGACTGACTAATAAGTTTTTCTGCATACTTACAGATACTGTCTTTGACTTGTACAAGAGCTTTGCATCCAGTTCCCAATACAACACATAAAAACAAGAAAGAAACACATTGGAACATTTCCTTCACCACGGACCTGATCCAAAGATGACACAGGGGAGTCTTTCAATTCACTAAATGAGATGTAGGTCAGATTTCTAAAAAATAGACATTCAATTCACGATTTCAGCAAAGTGTGTGTTGTAATGAATACGTTTATCCACCTTTACTAATCCCTCATGCTTGGCATTTATACATGCAGTGTATCTTCTATTATGTTTTTTGTAGCTTTTGTAGTCATGTAACCAATAGCTGATATCAAACCATAAATAGAGAACAGTAATTAAAATCTAAAGTAAGAGGAACCTGATGAAACTGTACTTTCAATGGTTATATTACATTTAAGTAAAATTATACTAGAGATGATATAAGTCTTACAGGTGTAGCATTTTCCAAGACAAAATGAAAAGAATCATGTAGGAAAAACTCTAACCTACTTTATGCCATCAACTTAATTAAGTATGACACAACATAAAGATTATGGGAGCAAACCAAATGAAATACAAAATAATTGGCTACCCCAAGCTGCTACTTCCAACTTGGAGCTTGAATTAATTAAAAGATGAAGTCTAAAAAACAGTAGAAAAGCACATACCCAAAAGGATGATTACTATCCTAAAAAGTCAGAGATGAGTTTTAGCACAGAATTTAGATTTATAGAACGAAAAGAGTTCTAGGTATCCTACCAACTTTGCTACGGAGGCAGGCTCAGCTTGGTTGAGCTTCCTGACTGAGACAGCCTGCGGAAGGAACGTGTGAAGAGCCACTGAAGAGGATTTTATTTTGTTGGGTGGTTGCAAGCTTGTCTGTCATTAAGTTGTTTAGACTCCCCTGTAATCTCATGCATAGCTTCTCAGTCTCTGGTCCATACAGTGACCCAGAGCACACCTGAAAAGGACATAATAATTTAAAATAAATATAGACAACTTCCAAGCAAGCATGGTAGGGGCAAATAAACATTGTAAATGAATGCATAGAGTATCTTAAATTTCATTAGCTTTATGTGAAAATCATTGAAGTAATACCGGAGAAGAAATGCAACGGACCACTGGCATTTTTTGATTAAAAAAAAAAACACAGCAGGATTTTGTTAATTTATTTAAATGTGTTAACATATCCTTGAGAAATCTGTAGCACTTGGAGCAATCCATAACCATCTGCCTAGACTGTACCACCTGCACTGCCCTAGGCCTGTGAGGCAGCCTTACAGCCACTTATTTATCTGGCAACAGTGAATATCTCAGTGATACTCCCTCCACTCTCTCTCACTGACTCCATGTCCAAGCTGCATTATCACACTTTCGAGAGACTTCAACAGGACTGACTTAAGAACAGTATGAATATTACCCAGACTAGTCATCCCATTGCCTGCTCTGATTATCTCCAAATGTGTTCATAGATGAATGGATAGGTCTATGCCATATCCAAGACAAACAGTGTAACAGGTCACTTTCATGCTTTCTGATCCCACAGTGTTGAAGAATACCCTTTTGCTCTTCATGCTGTCTAAGAACTAGGGTGGTTTTTTTCAGAAGTTAAAAAGTAATTGCTTGGAAAGAATAGAAAAATAATTTATACTAGTAGAAATCATTCTATCTTTAATCTAAAATTTTCAGATCGTGTGTATCACAAGTGTAATATACAATAATAGTTAAAACTTGTGCCACTCCCAGTGACATGCACATAATTAATAATCAGATTTCTGAAGTCACTGCAGTGGGTGTGGAGAGGGTGGGACCTGTATCAGTTGTGGTAGCTTTGCTTCAGGTACAAATTTACTGCAATGCAATCAGGCCAAGACTCACAGCAAGCTTCATTTCATGTAACTTGCAGACTCAGAAGCACAAATTACACACAGTAAAAAGCAGGCTGGAACTTTGGGCTCCCTCTTCAAGATCAGTCAGTCCAGATTGTCCTGGGACTGCTGTTGCTTGGACAATTGCAGGAGAAAGGGGCGGCTGATGCAAGTCCAGCATGAAAGTGGAGCTGAGCAACTGTGTGAACACACTATGAGTCATATGATGCAGAACCTCCTGGTGACCATTAATGGTGAGGAAGTGGAGATTAAAGTCCCCTTGTTTTCCTTCATTAAATCCCTCCCATTAAAACCCAAGAGATTGTAGCAACAGTCCCGGTGAGTATCTAAGAAAGACAACATTGGTGCTTAAGATTTCAACAATCAAGGTCAGCTAAACATATGAAACACAGTGGATGCCAGTTCACTCATGCGTGAAATAAAATGTGAGAAGAAAAGTAGCTTTCTACCTTTCCTAGCCAAGTTTTGCTGCTGAGAAAAGAGTTAAATTACCCTTACAGCATTCATCAGCGTGACATTCTGGTGCCTCCCAGCTTCAGGTCCCATCCTTTGCAAACCCTAGTGCATAGCTCCTAAGCATGCAAGTCAGGCAAGTACACTAGGGCTCAAGGCCTGGTGGAACCCAGGGATGGTGTACAAAGATGGGGAAAGACAAGGAAAAGCACTGCAAGCTGGGTGGACCAGCAGCTCCGCTTCATATTGTGTACAAGGGTCCAATGCCCACCATACCTCAACAGTGCCCATATTTTGTCCTTTCTTCTCATCAGTCTTTTTCCCAAGCATTTTCAGGAACAAGTATCTTTAGCTTCTGTCACAACTATTTTGTCATTTTTAGAGCTGATTGGGACTAAAAATCCACAGGATGGAAAAGACTTTCCTCTTTGCACGAACAGATAGATGAAGTCCTAGGATTTTACGGCAATAGGCAAACTACTTGATAATTGCTAAATTTTTAGAGTTTGTTTGCAACTTGGCATCCATTTCATACTTAGGCAATGTAAATATTTCCAAGTGCATCTAAGTCATGTATGTAGCTTTTTTTGTGTGTGTAATTAATTAACACATACTGTCTTTTCTGTTATTTATGCTAGTCGCTGGAATTAATCCCCAACATACGTTACTATGGATTCCTTTTTGTTGCCTTTTTCAGTCACTGAAATTGCACATCCATTTTATGGCATATGCTGTATATAGATATTCTGATTGCACCACAGCCAAACATTACTGTGGACTAACTTCAATGCTGTGAATACACTGACCTTTTTTTAACATGAAATGGACAGAAAATGCACATGGGAAAAGACAACACATGAAGATGGAATATGAGTGACTGAGCACAACTGTGAGAATAGATTTTACAGGATTATGTTAAGTATCCTTTAGATTTTAAAGATGTCAGCTAACGTAAAACTCTGATGTACCAGCTGCTGTCCAAATAGATCACACAAAGAAAGTCCCCATGCTGAGCAGGGCTTAAAATAGAGCAGCTGATGAGTAAGATGGTGTCTCTTATATAAACTTCACATTTCATGCACTAAGGCTTTTCATTGTCAAATATTCCTGGGGTTGCTTGCTATTTTCCACGAAAAATGTGCAGCAGAACAAAAGCACCAAATTGTTTGGCTTTTCAGGCTTTAAAACGCAGTTGTCATTTTCATGCCACACAGAAACTGCCTTCTAGTCTGCTTGGTGATTCATGTGTTTGGCTGAATAACTTTCCTGGAACTCAGAACAAGAGGGAAACCTTCCCTAAGTACTTCCTGTCTTTCTGCATGTACGAATAACAAGATGGAATCCTCCCACCTTTCCCATTTACAACACACCAGGCACACCTACTGCTTGGTATATCCATAAGCCTCAGAACTAGTCTGCTTTTGCTCTATTTTAAAAATAGCTTGCATCTTCTCTGGCAATAAAAACATTGTTTCTCTAACATGCATCAAAGCAACATTAATAGACTACTTAACTAGTTGTCTGTAGACAGTGGAGAAATCATAGCTCGCTATAAACATAAAGGATGCATTGCTCTTTCTCTTTAAAAGATGGTTCCTGTCTACAGCTAATGACAGAACTGACAGCACGTTATCTTAACACACTGTCAGGAGTACAGAAACATGTAATACTGAGGAGAAGTACACCTGTGTCATCTGCTTAACCTCCCAGGCCTTACTCCAAATGCCTAATGGAATCAGTATGAAATCAATGTCAAATTTTGACTGCGTAAGAACTAAGTTCAAAATAAGGTCTAGCACAATTCCAAAATGAAATGCCAGAAAATAAAGTCCCTGTCATATTACAGCCTGTCAATCTAGAAATTCTAAAGGAATGGATTCAAATTACACCACAGTCTAATAAAAACATGGATTGTTAAGCTTTTATTAGAGTTATCAGCACTACCTGAAAATAGAATCAAAACCCCAGTTTTTAAATATTTCATAGCTTCTTTTCAGAATATGTGTCTCCAGCATCATGTTTTCCTCATACGTGGAAAACAGCTGAAACGTGTTGTATAACTGATACAAAAAAATAACCCGCGGTGCCGAGTGGCTGACCAAACTCTTCTGAAGGCTGGCAGCGAGGTACTCCAGTTCTAATTGTGGCTTTGGGGATGACTTGGCAAGTGGGTGTACTCTTGGCCAACTCATTTAATCTCCAGGCCTGTTTTTCCAATCTGTAAAAAGGGGGATATTATACTTATTTAATTGATACAGTCTGTGGCTGTTAATTAGTTATAACTAATTACTCCTCAAATATTTAAATGACTTTTACAATTCCAGCTATCCCTTTTTGTTCAACTGATTCTGCCTCTTATTTATCCCTTAAAACACCCAAGTCAAGGATGGCTGAAAAACCTCTTAATTTCATTACCAAAAGCAAAGTCTTGTCGCTTTTTTTCTTCACTCATTCTTACCCTCATTTCAAGTTGAAGCTGCATATTCTATTAACTGCTATTCTGCGAAATTTAGCTTCCAGAGTCAATAGATTTTGCTAGTCTTAAATGAAACTTTAGTCCAATAATAAATTGTTTTACCCTACCATGGGAGTGTTGTTACTCTCCTGAAACGCAGCAACTAATGCCCAAGAGACTTTCTGCAGTGTTCTAAGACAGAGTTTCTTTCTCATACAACTGTTCAAGTGAAGCTGCCACCACTATATGAGGATGCAAGACAGAAGAAGAAAAAAAAAAAAGAGCTATAAAAGCTACAGCTTTCCCTGCTAGAAAGAAATGGATTAGTCTTAGTCAAAGATGCAGTTGCCAACAGACCATATAGAAAATTGTAACACCTCCTCCCAAGAAAAGGCATTAAAATTCCATCCTGGATCTTAGTGTCCTCAACAAATCTTGAAGAAATTCAACCAGCAATTTCAAGAGTGTCTTTGGCTTAATTACCTCTTAACAAAACAGCTTCTAGATTTTTTTATTATTTTCTTGTGGGGGGAGGCAAGGATCTTGCACCAACTAATTCTAGGTTTATACACAATGTGCAAAAAACAAAAAAAGGTATGGTGTTGAACCAAAATTACTCCAAGAATGGATACAGATGTTTTTAATTTAAATAATAATAATAAAAAAGGTAAATATAAAACTTCAGTAAATATTTTATAAAATTTTCAGAAAAATGAAAAAAGCGGGAAAACGAGCCCCTAACAGGAAAATGTTATTTAAAAAGGTTATAACCTTTGAGATTTGCAGCATTTTATTCAGTAGAATCTTTCTAACATATTTAAAATATACCACCTTTCCTTCAAGTTCAGAGTTCCAGTCTCTGAAAATCTAATTAAATTCCATATGTTTTACTGAAGTAAGAACTCTGAAAGTTCCATTCAAACTTCCATTAAGTTTGAATCCAGATAAAAAAACGTTGCAGACATACTTAGAATTTCTTAATTCCCTGGCATTAGCCTCATTTTCCTCATTAGATTCTTCTTCCTGTTCTTGTTATGCTGCCAGATATTGGATTGCCAACTCTTGTGAGTTCCTATTGAGTCTCAGAATATTAATTGATGTTCTGAGAGACGACAGGGCTGAAATCAATGGATTGTATAAGAATCTTCCCTTTTTTTTCTGAAACAAGATTCTAGCCCTTGAAATCACAAAGGTTATGAGGGTGAAGAATGGATTTTTAAAAGCTCAGAAGGAACCAGGAAGTGAAAAAGTGGACATGTAGTGTATAGTTAAGACTTTTAATGCTTGAATTCTGAAATATTGTAGGAGTAAGTATACAGTGTTCGAAGGAACAAGTGTTTATACAAACAAAAGCAGAGAAACCTAATATATCCCCTGGCTTAGGTGTTGCAATACCTCAAGAATTTGAAGAACCCTGAAAACAAAGAGTAAGGAATGGTACACTAAGATAAAACTTTTGAAGAGGTTTGAGCCAGCCACACATGAGCTGTGATGGACTATAGTAAACAGAGCACCACCATGGGGCTTGTTGCATCAATCTGCAAACAGTACCAAGCCGCACTTTCCAGTTTCTTCTGTCCTCAAAACTAGGCTGAAGCATGGCACCAGCTTTGTGTAACAGAGTGAGAAATATGGCTCAGTGTATCTCTGGGTTTTTTAAAGTACAGGCAGAACAAACAATCCAGGTATTCAAGTTATTAAGTCTTGTGAATTTTCTATGACCTATAACTTCTCTTGCTGCAGGTAATTGTGTGTCAAGAGTCAAGTGGAGGAAGCGATTGGATTAAAGGCTAAGATGGGCAAGTTAATACTACATGTCTGAAAACCTATAAACAATAAGCAGCTGTTTAAAATGCTTTAAAATGTAAAACATCTGGATCCACAGTCAGGTGATCAAATGGCACATCTTGGACATACTTTGGAAGACATTAAAAAAAACCCACACATAACGTACTATCATCTCCAAACTACTTTACAAAAATTCACACTACAAAGACTCACAGATTTGTGTCCCTCTGTATCTCTAGTTGGGGTCATGATTCGTGTTTCAAAGACAACACAACTAAAGCATCAAAGTACTAACTTATCAGGTTACTTCTGACCATCTGTTGTTGTTCCAGAGGTACAACAGGCACTGTTTGAAGGCAACACCCTACCCCTCCAAAAAAACCCACCAAAACCCAACAATAATATCAGGGTTTGGATTATTGCTTGAGAAACTAGACTCCTTTTTGTGCATGTAATTAGATATCTAGATTAAATATATTAATTAAAAATTGCAGATTTAAAAGTGAAACCACTGACACACAGCCCTATTATAGCTTAGGTAGGTTGCATTTAATGAAGTTCATACCCACTACTCTTCTTGACACTAACTCAACCCCCTAAGACTGGGCAAGTGATTACTACAGCATTCAAATATGTTAGTTGATCCAATATTCTATTAATAAAACAAGTTTTCATTACAATCACTGCATAGCACACTCTCTTCCTGTTTTTTAATCATAGTTTTAAACCAGAAATTAGTCTAAATTCTGGTGTTAAAACATGATGTAACCATGAACATATTAACATAGGTAGAGACAAATTGCTGCTTATGATCCAATTTACTAACTTCTTTAAAAAAAAAGCACAAAATCTGAAAATTAATCAAGTCAGAGTCAACTGGATGAGGAAATGCTTTTGCTATTGTATCAGACACACCTGTACATAGTGCCCTGAGAAGAGCACACAACTAAGCCAGTCCTTCTAGAAGGTTCCACAATTTGCAGTTTGACCTCAGTTTCAAGTGCTCCTTCAAGTACAATCCTCTCAAGGAGAAAGTATGCTACCTTTGCTCAAGTCTTACCTCTTCTATTTGCTTTTTGTATTTAGAAGGACATGGTAGAAGGGTGATGCAAACTCTTTCCTGGCTACAGTAGCTGAACTCAAGTCTCATTAGACTTCAAACTGCCATTTCTTAGCTCTTCAGTGATAAAATCTGCACCCTTCAAATTTTAAGGGATAATATAAGGTATAATTTTAGGGTATAATAGTTATCTTTAAGATGTCTTACTGACCTACAGAGAGAAATTCCCTGCGCTGAACTTAAAGAGAAAACCTATCCTAAAGAAAGCCACAGAATAGGACTGACATGCATCATCATATGCTGAAAATCAGAATTTGATTAACCAGATGCTGTTATTTTCTTTAATATCTTATGAATAGAAACTATGGTATAAAAACAATTCAAAACAATCATTTACTGGGAAATATGACATATGGCCTGCTAAGCTGCTTTCCTACAGAAATAGCTAAAGATCATTACTCTTGGCATCATTCCCTACAACAGTCACTGGGCTCATTAAAACAGACAGTATGTGATTGAGTCCATAAGGAAGATTATTTCTACAGGTGGGTAGAAACAATGATGAAGACTACAAAGACTTGTGAGAAATAAGTAGTCAAGGAGACTTCTCCACCTACATAACTTCTGGGTGCTGAACATATCAAAGCAGCACAACTAAAACAGTTGCTGAAAAAAAATACGCATTTTCTCATTTTTCTTCATGGTATATATTTCCATGGTATTTCATTTAAGTTTCTGCTGGAGGGTTTTTCCTTGACTAGGTATATCCTGATGTGCAACAGGAAGTTTGCATCCAGCAGGGGCCACCTTTTGCCTGCGTTTAGTCCAAATTCAATTAGGTGGAAACCAAATGTTAATGCTGTCACAGGATGAGTTCATGTTCTGTGTTAATGGGTTGGAACCACAACCATGCTGTGATGTGATAACATTGCATTCCAAGCTTCTCCGGTGATGCTATACTAGTAAACCAAACATTTGTGATGTGGCATCATAGGACAGGAAATGTTAAGACAATTATAATGTGGCAGTGATAATCTGATGTAGCAATAATACAATCATATTAAGCAAATGTTTGCATTTGAAAGCAGCTATGCTGTGATTATGTTCTTGCAACATATCCTCTTTACGTGCCAGCACTGTTGCGTTGATTATCTAAATTTAGACTATAGCATGGTGCAGTAGGTAGCTTCACTGTTCCATCACTGGCCTTTTTCACATGCTGAATAAAATTACTGCTGTTTACAGCATTGGTATTATACGATCACATTGGACGATGGCGGAGCATTTATGGTATTGAAACCAATGGCAGTATCACACATGCTTCTGAGATGTTCTGAAGGGTGCTGTGAGTACTCACAAGATGTGGTGCGCAATGCAACACCCAGTTGTGTACAGACAGGCATACATACAACACGTGAGGCAGACACCATTTGCCAAGGCAGGTTGCCACCACAGAGAATGACATTGCAGCCCATGGATGCACCTGTGGCAGAGGTGGGACAAAAGACACGCGCCACTTCCAACTCTAACCATTCTATGGTTCTACGTGTACTGCCAGGACACAAGATAATGGTTTTAGACTTAAAGAAGTTAGATATTTAGCCTGTAGGACGTGAGATGTTAGCACAGGTTGCCCAAGGAAGTTGTGGACGCCCTTTCCTTGGAAGTATTCAAGGCCCGTGGGAAGGGCCTTTTAGTAACCTGCTCTAGTGGAAGGTGTCCCTGCTCACGGATGGGGGATTAGAACTAGATGATCTTTAAGGTCCCTTCCAACCCAAACCATTCTATCACTCTATGGTGACAAGGCAACAATGGTGACCCTACAGCAGGGAAGAGCGAGGGCAAGGAGGCCCTACCAACAGGGCAAGGCAGGCAGCAAGGCCCCCACCCGTCAAAGGGCAGCCCTCAGCCCCTGAGGCAAGCAGGAAGGCCCGCGGGTGCAGAGCCGGGCACTTGCCACTGAAGTGCGGCCTAGTCACTGGCGGCCACTCTGCCGCCAGGGTTGCTGCTCTGACCTAAACGCCTCAGGAGGTGACGTTAGGGCGCGGGTCGATGTAAGAGGAATGGCGCAGAAGCGCGGATGAGGCCCAGCAGCGGCACAGAGGCAGAAAGGGAATCGCCTCGGTCGAACCGCCGCCGGGCCTGCCACATCCGGGTCCCGACCGGCGACTGATGGGCGCCGCTCCTCGCCACTGCGCACGCGCTTCCGCCGCTCCCCGCCAGCTCCGCCCTCTGCCGGAGGGCGGGCTCAAAACTTCCACCCGCCTTTCCGATTGGTTCCTACTCCAGGGGCGCCCGGGGATTAGCTGTCGTTCAGGAGGGCGGGCGTTTCCCGTTTGCTGGTCGGCCATTGGGCAAAACTGGCGGCGAGCCGCTCGCCTGTTGGCAGGCGAGCGCGTCCGGTCTGGGGCCGAAGGAGGGTGCCATTGGCTGGAAAGTAGGTTAGTGGTGCGCCGTTGGGTGGCAAGCCAGGCGGAAAGTAGGTCAGGGACGGGGGNTGAGCGGAGCGGCCCCGGTACGGGCTGTCTCGGCGGTGTGACAGGACCCGGAGGTGACGGGGCGGACACGAACAGCGGCCGTTTGCAGCCGGCCCCGGGCCCACTGCTGGTGCAGCAGCTTGGCCGTATCCCGGGGGCAGGGCTGGGACTGGGGGGTCCTGCTGTCTGTGCGTGCCGGGCTCGGCCAGGGGGAAGGAGGAAAGGGGCAAAACCGGAGCTCCAGGAGCTCCTCGGTGGTAATGCCGGGCTCGTCCCTCCTCCCGCTGTGAGTTGGCCTCCTCATGGACATGGAGGCTGAGGTAAGTCACGGAGCAGAGACCTTGGTGCCCCTTCCCCTGCACCAGGAATGGGTCACTTGAACATCTGTCCTGGAGCTGATCCCTTGGATCTTTACCAGTAAATCAGGTGCCTTGTGGTAAAGTCTGCTTTAGGTGAGGCCCGAGGATTGTGAGTTAAACCCCAAAGTGATGGTAGCAGTTGGAAATTTCTGTGGGTTGTGTACTGTTGCACGGAAGCGAGTCCTACCTGTAGACAAGGAGAGCCAGCTCGCCAGTCCCACAACTGGGGTGTTCTTCACTTCCCAACAGTAGAGCTCAGCTACCTCCCGAATCACCCCAGGGTTCTGAGTCGAACCTCCCTGGTGGTGCTGCTGCTTCTCAGGCTGTTCTGACAGCGGTGTGTGTATTTTTGCTGTCAACAGGAGAACGATCGTTCGACACTCAGTGTAGGATACTGGGACTATTAAGGTTGCGTCCAAAGATCAGGGGTTTTGTGCCTGGGGAGGCAGGGCAATCAGTCTGCATTTTTAATTGCTGAGGTTTCTATTATTTCGGTGCCTCAATTATAACAGTTTTGGAAAGATTTTAGTACTTGAAAATAACAGTGAAAAACAAGTGGGTGTGTTTTTGAAGCAAATACGCTTAAAGCAATTTTTAAATATTTTCGTCGTATCCAAGGTAGAAAGGGTCAACTGCAGAGAGTGATCATTCTTTTTAAACAATTTTGAATCTAATCTCTTTACAAAACTCATGCAGTCTTTAAGTACAATTTTATTTTTCAAAATACTGGTCCTTGGACATTCAAAATGAAACTATTTTCTTTTTTTTTAAATAGGTTAATATGAAAGTACCTGTCCTGCCTGTTTAGTATATCTTTTATCTGAAAGGCGTTTTAAATGGGAGTGACTGATAATACACAGGCTGCAGCGAAGTTTGTAGGGGGAAAAAAAGAAAGGTTGTTTGTTTTAACTAAGTATTAATACTGGTTGTCTCTGTACATGGTCTTGCAGAAGGCAGAGTTTAAACTCTGCCCTTAAAAGAATCCACCATGTTTTGTATGCTCTCGGAATATGCAAATGTAAATAGCTATTTGAAGTGTCAAACTAGACCTCTTGTCTGAATATTCTAAACCACAGCTGCCTGTTAAGGGAAGGTCTTTACTACTTCTGAGTTCTGTGGGTTTGTATTTCTCATGACCACTCATGTTTTTTATGCCTACTTGTAGAAATGGAGTGCATAAAATAACCCAATACAATACTGTGGTTATAGATTAATATGCTGGTGTGTCCTGTATTCTCTATGCTGTGCATTTCCATTGCCTGCCTGTGTGGCAGTTTTTCTGTATGGTGCTGTGTAGGCTTAAGGTCTGTAAAAGAAGTACATAGGGAGATTGCCTAGACAAGAAAGAAGTACCGAAGTACCACAGAGAACCTAAGGATAGCTGTTGTGTTCTTCCCTACAGGGCCCTCTGGAGGGACATGGGGGATGTCAATAAAGTAATTTAGCTGTAGTTGGGATTCCATAAAGTCAAAGCTGAAGTTAGGGCCTGCTACCAAGTCACTGTCACCACCTGCTACCAAGAGACCAGTTTCAGTTGGGGACAATCGCTCAGGATGTATTAGGATGGTGATGTTTGTAGGAGGAGGTTATTGGAGACTTTTTTTTTTTTTTTTTTTTTTTTTTTTCCTTCAAATTCCCACTCTCAAAGATTCTTTTGGAAACTTTGGAATCGGAATAAGTGAACACTCATTGGATTTATTTGGCAGAGCTTAAAGCTGCACATAGTTCCTTAACACTATGCAAGACTATGGTGACAAAGCTGAGACCCAACGTGATGGTGGCAGCCTGTGCGCTGCAGATGAGTAAGACCGTTTTTAAAGTGAACTGATAGCAAGCATGCTGGAAATACATTAATTGATTTAGATGAATACAGAAGCGCTGGTTTTGTGCTGCGATTCAGGGGGTTTAGCTGTTTCAGCACAGAGCCAATTGTATGGTTACACTTTAACAGGAGGTACAGGAAAACCTTATGAAATAATACATTGTTGCTTAGTAAACCAAAATGCATTTGGTGCATCCCTTAGTGACTTTTTTTTACCTCTGTAACTTTATTTTTAACCTTTATCATTGGTTTTGTCCACAGATCTGCTTTTGAAGGACAGCAGAAAAGTAGTAAAAAGCAGCTGCCTGTATCTCAAAGTATTAGAAAGTTCAAAGTTCTCTAAAGTTAGTTGTCTTCAAGAAAAGGTGTGTAAAGGCACAAGTATGCAAATCATTACAAGTAGAATCCCAAAATAAATACTTATTTTAAAGCTTGCATAGCTTCCTTGCTCTCAGTAAGTTTAGAGAATGCAAAGAATAATTAAGATTACTCTGTTTATTTTGATATATTGAACATGGTTTGAAACTTTCTGTTTTGGCTGTCATCATACTTAGAAAACTTAAGACTAAAAAATAATTGGTTTTGATAAATACAGTAGCTACTGTCAGATAATACTGACTGGAACTCAGGACCAACTTTTACACTTAGCTGTTAAAAGCTCTGCTTTATCAGCCCATAAAAATTAGGGTCTGTGTTTTAGAGGTACTTGAAGATGTAATAAGGTGGTTTGTGGCATTTTCAAAAGCAATTAAAGAGTTTTTGGTCCTTTTAAGAGTTGCTGTAGGTTTTAGATAATGGACAGGAAAAGTAGAGCAGAGGTATATACCTGTTAGGTGTGTGTGTGTAAATACATATGTGGTGGTATTCTTACATTGCAGCAGTAGCACGTTCCAAGTTTAGTTAGACTAGATGCAAACTGGTGACTGCTGTGTACTCCTGTGGTGTTACGTAGGTGAAGCTGAAGACACAAACAGAACACAGAATGATGGATGCCCTTACAAAGTGAGAATACTTTTCATTTTAAGAGTTAATGGATTGAGTTATTTAGAAAGCCTATTTAAGTTTTGTTTGTGATTTTTTTTTTTGTGGGAGGAAAAGATGCCAGTTGTAATTATTAAATTGATTTTATCTGTATTTAATCACTCTGAATATTGCCAAATATATTGTCAAATAACTTGAGGTGTATATTTAATTGAACTTTACACTGAACAAGGTAGACGTCGAGGTGAATAGCTTGTTGGCGTGAACTGCATATAGCACCTGCTTTGTTTTACCTCAGTTTGTTGGAAAAATGCAGTAAGGCTACTTACCCAAGGCCCAGACTTCATCTCCTTGGAAACCTGATCTTTCACCAGATGTTGAGAAATATAATTTCGTTTTTAATCCATTCTGCAGAAGAACACAGATCAAAACAGCATCGCCAGGCTTTGGTAGTCTGGAATATTCATTAACTAAAAAATTAGTCTGACATTTCAATCTTTGTCCTGAAGATTGATAGTTTCTGTTGCATTTGCTATTATTTCAAATCTGGTTTACTGCTGCTAAAATTCTGGTAGTGGTTCTATAGTTCAATTGAATTCAGGAACTGTCTGATAACATCTTCATGTGAACAGTGCAGGTCTGTCTGTATTCCCTGCCCCTTCCTTGCCTGCAAGGATTCATCTTTCTTCTCTATGTTCAAGTCATCCTTTCTCCCTTGCAGCTGCAAAATGATATTTCTTAGCCAAGGCATACAGAATTTGTAACCTTTTCAGTCTCCTGCCATTTGAGAAGCTGTTATTCAATGTCTCTGATGTCAGACACTCTTCTAGGTCAGCTGCTGGTGTCAGAACAACTTGTGACCCTGAGCTGAAGTCATGCTGTAGTTTAGTAGGTTGGTCTTCTGTAGGAGTGGTGCCAGTAGGCTACTTATAGAGCAAGAAATATCATTGGCAGGATTTTAGAATGGTGCAAAACAAGCCATGTTTCTTGTGGTCTAAGATGTTGACATTCTGTACTAACTATAAAGAAACTCATTCATGCAAATGTAAGCAGTTGAGGAAGATGGTTGTAGTTTCCATGTTTGCTTTGACAGTATTTTCTTTGCAAATGTTAGTAGGCTCTGTTTTCCACAGGTACAAGGCAATTTAGTGGCACCTTGTAAAAAGGAAGTAGCAAGTGTACTGCTGAATCCTTAACTGTCCTTACTTGGTGTGGCTGTGATGGAAACGCGTCTTCCAATGTGCAGTTGCTGTAATACTGGGAAGGATGTGTTAGGCAATTCCCAAGCAGTGTGGGTTGGCATAATGTCTCTCAAATTGCTTTTAACAGGAAGGCATTCTATAGTACATCATGTGTGTGTATTCAATTGCAGCCGTTTGCCTTAATCCCTTTCTCTGTCAGCTTAAAATAAGTTAGTGGAATCCAGTTATGATATGGATGTGGTCTTGATATATGAGTACTCGGAAAACTCTGAAGTTAGTCCTACTTCAGAGTAGGATTGATTTAGGTTTTGGAGGCAGAATGAAGTAAGACAGAACTTGGAGATAAGTATTATTCTCAGTCTGAAGTTCATTTTAGCTTGGAGACTATCTTGAAGTGGCTTTGCCTTTCCTGGTTTATCTAACAAAAAAGGACAAGACTTCAGTAGAAATTGCTAAATAATGCTGTACTGTAAAATACTAATGGAGTGAAGTTACTTTCTAGAAAAAATAGAAGGAAAATAAAACTTTGTTGAGGAATGTTTTTTCTGTCTTTAAAACTGTTAGTTTAATAGTTTCCTTAAACTGGTTTC
>VZTM01019990.1:0-26476 GCA_013400555.1 Jacana jacana | reverse complement strand
CAAAATAAAAAAAAAGGAACCTGGAAGTAAACATACTAGTTATGTAGACTGAAAAAACTATCCATTAACCCACACTCTCTATACCACTCTCTACACTATTTATTTCAAATAGAAAATTGGAAAAAGTAATTGAGACTATTTTCCAGGGAATACACTGAAAGGATGACCCAGATAATGTATCTTAATAAGATTTCTCCATCTTTATTGTCACTAGTAGCACTCCTTAGAGTTGCTGGAGGCATTAGGATGAACAACTGAAAGCAAGATTAAAAAAACTTAACCGTCTAACTATGAAAAAAGCCCAGAGTCTTGTGGAATAAGGCACACCCACAAGACAGATAGTAAGTGCTCATATATAATACATGACTGCTCCTTATCTTTTCATATAGTTATCTGGCCATTGGGATAGAACCAAGAAAAATAGAAACCTTTAATAAATAAGTACTTTTTAAAATGGAAAATATGTTGAACTCTTGATTCCGACTAATAATTTTGAGTGCAGATGTAAAACTGGTTTTATGTGGGTACTGAATAGATGCAAACTGCAGGCCTTAGTAAAACACTGAAAGCTAACTACCAATTAAAAAATATTCTGCAGTATATCATTAAAATGCTCAGCAATAGAGTGTCTTAAATTCACTGTAGTCATTGATAACTCCTTTTTATCACAACCTAATAAAGTCAGTGCTTAGCTACAAGAGCTCTTTCTCCTACAATCATTCCCAGCAGTTGTAGCTCTGCAAAATTCATAGCACAAAAGCATTCATGAACTTTCTGCATTTAACCAGCACACTCAAAATCAGAACAAAGCTCTGCAGTCATGGAAACATGTTTTGAAACATTTCTGAAAGTAGAGCATTGATGAAAAACATTTATCTTTTGTGTCTATAAGAAAAAAAAATAATAAAAAGAGCTGTCTGAAAAGAAGTGCCTTATTTATAAGGTAACCAAATGACACCCAGCATAGCACAGTCATCAGTCTATTAGTTATCTGTAGCTCTTAAAGATATTCTAGTCAGCGACTGGTTTGGAATAATTCATTTTGGGTTTGTCATGCTTCATTAGTCTGGAATGTGTTTCTTTGAAGTGTTGAGCATACCTGATTTGATTGTAAAGACTTCTGTTACACTAAACAAATTTCTAAAAACAGCAGTTCCCGTTGGTGTTAATAATAGGATCTAGTGTGATGTTGGAAGAGAAAGTATTTTTCATAAAATCTGTGCTAAGATTTAAAGAATGTGGATAACCATCCCATTTATTTTAATAAGAGCTGGTATCACTACAGAAAATATTAGAATAATTAACTGCCATACGGAAGTAATAACTCATTGCAAAATTTAAGTATCTCAGCTATTTCTGCTCTTTTGATTTCAAATCATTCTGGCTGGCAAGATTTGAAACAAACTGTTGATGTGTTTTCTGTCAGCAACAGTTTTTCCTCTTGCTGTGGTGACTATATTTGAAAGTTGAGAATGGAGCAATGCAGGAGACACACCACAAAATAATAAGTAAAAAAAGAAATTTCATATGCAACTACCCATTTGCTTGCACGTTTTTCTTTTGTGAATGAAGTGATAAAAAGGGCACCTGAGTGTTGGTGATATATATATTGTGGTGGCAGAACAGCCTTGAAATATTTTTACACGTGCATGGTAGATACAGCCAAAACAACTGTAGGAATCACAATGTGAAAGGGCCCACAGCAATCTTGCTGTTCCCTGGTGACAGAACTGAGTAAGTGCTTCCTAATTTGAGGTGACATTTAGGGTGGACTGGTCTTTACCCATTAACCTAGAGAGCTCTTCCAGGGTAAGAAATATGACAGGGCACTCACCAGCTAAGTGACCTGGCAGCCCTTCAGATGGTAAATCAAGGTTTGATTTTCTTTGCTGAATAGACATGTGGTCTTTCATTGCCTTCTCCCGGCAGTTTTAAGTCTTCAAGGGGAAATATGTGCAAGCCACAGTTGCACAAATGAGCAAGTCACAGTGTATACAAAGCATGCTGTAGGCAGACCTTTGAATTTAATAAGTGCGGGTTGAGAGATGAAGCCCATGGTGCTGGTCTTTGCCTCAACAGAGGCAGCTCTTTTCAATTAAGTTTATAAGTAAATATAACTTCTTACATCATTAAAAGATCCTAAAGAGTTTCTCACTCTATGGTGGTACAGTGGATACTGTGTTTTGACAGGATGCTGTCTTTTCAATTCCTCTGCTGTTACCTTTTTTTTTTTTTCTTGTTCCCTCTTTGGTGCTTCAAGTACACAGTTGGGTTTCTAACATGAATGTGAAAATTTCTTTTTATTAAGTCACAGCTACCAGAGAATTCGTTTGAGGATTTTTCAGGTAATCCAACAGAAGAGGAAAAAATATTCTTTACTTCGTATTTTTTGTAGTCTGGGCTTAACAGAGTAGCATTTTTTTTCTTTTTTTTTAAAAAAACAGTTTTCAGATTAAGAGAAAATACAAGCTATAGCTAATATTTACTAATACCTTGCAAGAAATCGATCAATTACATTTCTGGTCTGTTGAATGTTGAGAGTTATTCTTCTGCTTATGTGTTTGGAAGACACTGAAGAGAACAAGGTACAGCACTGTTTTATAGCCCTTGAGAAATACAAGTACAGTGTGGAGAAATTAAGAAGTTTTATGGAAACCAGCTCTGACAAGTGGATGTGATGGTACTACAGTCATAGTTGTGTCCACCTGTACATCTTCTGAATTCTTAAAAAAACCCCAAGTGGTCACAGTTATGAACTGGAAGGATTTATTTTCTGAAGAAGCAAAACAAAGTCAGACAATTTCTNGGATGGAATACTACAAGTGTGACCCCTCTGTGCTTTTCCACCTCCAACGGGCAAATGACAGAATTACTTGACCTTGGTTGTTTTAGCAATAAGTATAAGCAAGGGCCTCTCTGCATACCATCCCTTGGTGTAATCAGGTCTTATCACTATGAGACGAAAGAGTCCCTGAACAATATTTCAGACTTTAGTTAGTTAGAAGAGGCCCAGCTAAAAAAATAAAACTACTGAACAGAAAATTGGTTTGTTTTACCTTAAACCAGGACACTGAGTCTTCCCTTCCGACAAGGCAAACTGTTGTCCTTCAAGCAGTTTTTGTGTAAATTTGGGGCAGCAACAGGACCTGTGGGTGACAAGGGGTCAGGAGTCTGAAGCCCAGTGTACCACACTCCCAAGGATGTAACTGAAATAATAGCCAGTTGGTCTGGAGAGCTGCCTTGTTCCCCAGGAGCTGAGGCAGGCCATATGGAGCATATTTCCACACTCAGGCGTCTGTTCTCCATTGCCCTGTGTAAGTTATGGGCCAACAGTGCATTACCTTCACATGGTGGCAATAGACAGGAATTGAGGGAGAGGGGTGTTGGACTGGACAGCCTGACGTTGCAACACCTGCAGTACTTTGGTTGAGCTTTGATATATTCAAGGGCTTTTTTTCTGAACCTTCAGTTGTTAAAATTTGGCCAGTCCACAGAAGCAAGGATTACAGCTCTGGTTTTGTTCTGACTTTCTGCTTTTAGTGACAAAAGAGCTAGGAGGATTGTTTTAAAGGTAATCCTTGAGCACTTATCTTTGGCCTCCAGATAGCACAGGCTGTTGCTGAGCAAGCAACTAGATACGATGTGTAAAACATATTCATTAGAAGTACTG
This sequence comes from Jacana jacana, assembly GCA_013400555.1. NCBI lineage: Eukaryota > Metazoa > Chordata > Aves > Charadriiformes > Jacanidae > Jacana > Jacana jacana. The sequence continues at coordinate 22,806 of VZTM01019990.1, read as the reverse complement.
ACAGGCTGCAGTTTAGCTCTGACCTCATGATTAACAGTAGAAAGGAAGGGGTTTGTGTGGGGGCTAAAGTTTTAATCTCCAGCCAGGAGTTGCATGAGTAAATCCTGTTAGAAAGAAAAGGATCTGAGCATATGCGTTTCACACGTCATTTTGACTATGTTCCCATTAAACACTTTGTGTGAATAATGTCAAACCACAATGCTGTTAAATCTAAAACAAAATAATGTGTCACATTATATTTCACACAAAATTGTGTTCAAAGATTTTATTTTTAGCTTGAAATGGCTTAGATATAACTTTAGAGGGATCTAGGTTTATTGGGGATTAGTAATTCAAATCCTTCTCTCCTGTATCTAACTTTCTTTACCACTACATTTAAAAAAAAACCTAAACTAATAAAATGGCATGTCACCAGTTGTGGGGCAAAGGCAGTTGCTACAGGTGTTCTATATATTAGTTGTATATTTAGGGATTTTTTTCTTCATTTTTTTTTTAATTTGTTTTGGTTTTGTTTTTGAAAGAGAACAGACAAGACAATGAAGGAAATTCTACTATTGAAAAGCCAATAAACAATCTGAGTGATGCAGGATGCTGATGCCTCTGTCGCAAAACATGACTATCAGATTGTTCAAGAGTTTTATTTTTATAGCTAAGACCAAAATCCTGAGTCCTCTTCTTAAATATCTGCATCTTTTACAGATTTTTCTACTATTAGTAATAGTAGCATTTTTATACTAGGAAATCTGCTTCATAGTTCCCTTATGACCTTAATTTTGAACAGCGAATTATGGAATTTTGGATTTTACCCATTTAGCTTTCTTTTTTTCCTGACTTTATGTAGCAAAGTGTGGTTATAATGAGTTTAATTAAGCAAAAATGGATGTTGACTTACAGTGTTACGAAAGGTTGCTATGCGCCCATAAATCATAATTAAATGCATTTAGTGTAATAGTAGGAGCCGTTCACAGTCAAGTTGCTTGTAACAAACATTAATTGTTTCCTTATATGACAAGCCCTTCCAATTAGAAGGAAAACAAACCAAAGCCTGGTTTTGCTAACCAACAGGATGTTTACATTACAAAGAATATCAGCGTTTTATTCATGAGCAGTTATTCAATATAGTCAAAAGGTACTATCTGAGGTGCCTGGAGGGGGTTGAATGTGCCTAATTTTGTTGAAAATAGTTACTGGTTGTTTTGATGAAGTGTAGTTATGGTGAGGGCAGTGATGTCTGGTGAAATATAGAGAAGAAGCCCCAGGGAAAGCTTCGTGGCTTAACTATATAGGACAAAGCACTTTGAATATGGACTACTTGAACTCTGCTCATTATGAGGTAGGACTTTTAGGGCTCAAATGTGTAATTTGGAAGCATGCAGTGAGTACATTTGTGTAAAATAATGGGATTATTCAGACGAGTAACTACCACGCTGTTGCAGCTTCCATTAACCATATTTGAAAAAACAACCAACATTTTGTTGTGTGCCATTTGTGCAACAGTTTGTGCTTACGCACGTGCTTATAAATAATGTTTTTGTATACATCAGAATGTTTATACAGAACTGCCCATCCTGTCTGTAAATGTGAGGAAGCGTTTTGAGGGAGAATGCACTTCTATGTGTGCTTGAAGAACATGTACCACACACACCGGGGCATTGTTGTAGTTAGTGCAATGGAGGAAAAATAACCCCTGCATATTCAGTTTCCACTTTTCTGTGGAAGATGTTATGCCACAGCTCCTTCCCTCTTGCCACCACCTCTATGCACACACACTTTTCTGAAGCCTGAAGGACTGACTGTTAGAGCCAAAAGGAAGGGCACAATTCTGCTTTCATGGCAGTCAGTCAGAACAGCGTCAGCATCTCCGACAACATTGATTTAAACTTAGACTTTGGGGACATGCATTAGCAGAGGAGAAATGCTGCATGTGCAAGTATTGTGGGGAAAAGAAATAAAGATATCAGAGTTCAATATTTTAACTCTAGTATTTTTTTGAGTCCTATTTCCACACAAGGTAAAAAAAAGACTTCAATAAAGAACTCTCTCATTATTTAACCAGACATGTAAAATTAGAATTATTGTATTTATTTCTCCATTTCTTGGTCTCAGTTCTTCCAGTCTTCACAATAAACAATTCTGGGAGAGAGGGATTAGAAGCAGCTGCAGGCCTCCATGTGATCTGAAGCTCACAGTAGGAGTATAAGGAATTTAAATATCATTCATTTTCTTTTCCTTTGCTCCTCTTCCCCCCTCCTTCCCCATGCCATTCCACATGGGAAACAATCAGTCATTCAGAGCCATGGACAATGACCCCCTACCTTTCACAGCCCATATCCAAAAATCCTTTGGCAAAGCAGACCTGGACTCCAGCTAGCTCAGCACTGCTGGAAGTCACATTCTGTGCCGTCAGCTGCTGGGATTCATGAATCATGGGCTTGCACTGTACACCAAGTACCTTCAATCAGCTGTCAGAAACACTGGCTGACCACTGCCTGAGCACTCTATATACTTCCACTTTTGTTTTAACGCCTTTTCAGTGTTCACAATGATCTTGTGGAACCTCAGTGGAATTAAGTTCCTTTCTGATTAAAATGTCTTTGCTTTAAACCCATCTTTGCAGCAGGGATGCCAGCCTGAAGGGTGCAGCATGGCCAGGGTACGCTTCTGGTGATTGATACAACTTCACTTCCTTGATGATTATCCTGAATAGATTTCATTGGTATTTTCAGCCATGATGTAGATGCCCTTTACATCCATATAAATCTTCAGGGCAAGGAGAAAATTGGCCAAGTCCAGACATTGATCTTGTGAGGCAAATTGTACCTAGGCAGCAGGAGCTCCATTGATAAACAATGAAACAATGCAGATAACTTACCATCTTAGTTTTAATCAATGCAGCTTCTCACAATGCATTATTCCAGCAATGGGTCTAAATCACTGTGCACTATAAGAGTTGTTTTCAAAACCTTTTAATCTAATTGGAAAATCTTCCTTTCTACTGGTAATAAACACTCACTAAACTGTCTGCACCTAATTGAGCTGTAGTAATTTATGTGAGCTCCCCACTGCTTTTTCTCCCTTTAATCAGACAGACTGCTTTATGTCTTTAACTAATGAAACCTAAGACTTTGCCAAGTAGATTTGATAAAATGTCACTACTGAATAAATCTTCATTAGCACTGACATGTCCCACATCCTCCCCATGTCCCACTTCATCATTAACTCAGAGCAACATCATCATAGAAAGGTGATGGCCAGTACTTTATTTACATATATAATCAAGCAGTAGTCATCAATGTCACACCACACAAGAACAGGAAAAGACAATTTATGGGAGCTTTTTGTCAAGGTTTAGTAATAGTAACTACAGTGGTGGTTTTTTTTTTTTCCTAGAAAGGATATCTCAGTACCCTAGACATGCTAGAAAAACCACCAGCTGCCATGCTTGTTCATAGAAAGTTTCCCTGTTGTAGTAGCTATTTAGATTGGTCCTTCCCCTAGTATAAATATTACTTCCCACCTAGTAGTGCCTTTCAGAGGCATTCAAACTGGCTAAGGTAGCAGGAACCGTACAACTTCTTACCACAGGAGTATCAGAGATCCAGATGTATGTTACCTAGCACGAACCCTTTTAAGGTATGGCTGGATATTAACCTAAGCAGCAACTGTCATTACTAAATACAGTAGTAAAAGGTGGTACTTTTGTCTGCCCAGAGTAGACAAATATCAACCAGAAATAAAGTTATAATATAAAGTTATATATAAAATTATGGGGGAAATAGAAGTAAATCAGTCCCCTGTGATGCAAAACAAAATACTTGATGGTGCAAGAAATATTTCTTTGAACAGATTAGAGGTGAATGTTAAATGTTGTAACAGAACTAGTGGCAGGCAAAGGTAATGGAACATCAAAAAATGCCCATTGGTATCAAATAAAGTGCCAAATACGCCATTTTTGTATTTTCCTCATTGACTGACATGACAGTTTTACACATAAAGAAATCAGAGGTACCAAAGGAAATGCTCAGTATGCCAGTTGTAGGTATTTCACTGTGCTCTCAGCATTAATGCCCCTTATAAAATTGATTCTGTACCACTTTTCATTGGAAAGTCAGTCGGAATGAAGCCTTTAGAAAGCCAGTGTGGCTTGTCAAACATTTAGTAAGTGGTAAAAGACCAAAAAAACCCCATAGGAATGTGAAACTGGTACTTTTGGGAATAGGGATGAGTGCTGTGAGTTGGGAAATGCATATTGAAATGGAGGTGGGTGACGGGCTGTGATGATGAGGACTTTAAATTGGCAAACTGGACAGAAGCAACAAAAGAACATATCATTGTAGTCAGTGATATGGTCCTACAGGTTAAAAAGAAAAATAATTTTTGCAGTTGAGTTTGTTAGAGGTCTGGTGTCTGGCAGGTAATGAAAGCGGGACATAGATTTTGACAGACATGCATGCACCCAGCTGCACAGACTTAGTTTTCCAGAAAAATGTAAAATGTGTTGTGATTTTGAAGACATAATAAACCCAGTGGCTTGGTGTTTTTATTGAAAAACTTCCTGAGCGATGATTTTTCAGAGTGCATGTGCTAATTGAATTGTACCTGCTAAGCTCTCCAAATATTTTCTGCCTGCATCACCTATCGGTAACTTTCTTTACTGTCTATAAGTGTGCATGCATGAGCATGTCGTGTGTCTGAATCTATCTCCCATCACATTATGTGTGAGTACCCTTCTAAGAAGCCCTCTAGTTCCTTCTACTGTCAACATTTTTTAGTTGCATGGAGCAACAACAATACAGTCAAGGTGAGGAAAGACAAGGCAGGACAAAGATGAATAAACCAATACTTTTTATACAATTAGATGGTGAGTAAAAGAAAAAATGAGCTGCAAGAGAGCAAATACATTTAGATTTTATTTAGGCCTATGTCTGCTGTTTGCAACTTTTTATAACCATTCATCAAGGAATAACTTTTCCCAAGGTTAATATTAGACTCTGGAATGTGTTTAACAATCATTGTTTGGCCTTCCATCTTAGACAAAACACATAAAGTAAATGTAAGTCATAGATTACTTTGGAGAAGGATTGGAGCTTCGCCAGAATTTTGAGGGTTTTAGGTTGGGTAGCTCTAATGCTGGAAGATAAAAGGAAAAATCATAGGAAGAATTAATGTTATAGGGATTATTTAGGTTCTATGTTTCTTTAATCATAAGAAATAATACCAGTTCTATTGTACAGAAGTACTCTGATTGTTGAAGGAATATTGTCTAAAATGTGAAGATGAAAGTACATTTGCTCAGCATATTTGGAAAGGCAGGAATAAGTAGAAATTTAAAGAGAGATATCTGCAAGAGATATTTTTGGCTGATGTAGATACAGTGACTTGGCTTTTGAAAGCACTGTCGACTACTGTTATATTTTAGCCTGGTAAGGTGCATCTCTCAATAATTAATGTTTTAAATTGGCAAGAAAGGATGTGGATGGATCCTCAAATCAGTGGTTAGTAAGAATAGCTACACGTCCTGTCAAAGAAAAAAAGAAAATCTCTTTGGAACTGCTGAGCTATTCTGTAGCAACTGCAGAAGTCCTCCTAAAGCTTTGGAAGGCTCCATGGCTGGAATGTACGTGGTATAAATATAATCATGCTTCTGTGTGCATGTATATATGAGAGTTGATATGTAATTTTGTGTAATAACTCTTGTTATAGTCTTATGTTCCACTTACTCCACTACAAGGAAAGACATTACTTTGCTTTCAGATACTTATGGTACAGGTCCACACATAAATGTCAGTTAAAAAACAAAAAAAAAGTACATGGAGTTTCTGAGAGACAGATATCACAGAATTCCATTCATACATAAACTTTCTGGGTTACTATCTTATTTTTAAAGAGGGCATCCAACATACCCATTAAAATATGCATATGATCCATTTTGGGCAATTGCCTGCCAATCACTGCTTTCCTTTGTTTTCTTTTCTTTTGGTTTAGCGTACTGAATGTGAAAAAGATGCTCTGGTAGACTTGAGTGTGCATGCAAACAGAATAGAGCATGTTTTACAGCTTATGCTGTGCTACTAGAAACCTAGAACCTGTGGGTCAATGGCACCGTTTTATTTCTTTTTCAATGATGGAAGAGAGAAAAGGATGAACTACAAGATGATCAAAAAGCATTTTTCCTCTGCTGCTGGTTGATATACTAGTCTCTGTAATATAAATGCTATAATAAATCATACTTTCTGTTTGTTCCATGTTTTGGGGTCAATGTTCAGCACACTCTGTGGAACTGGATTTTTTATTTCGTTTCACTGAAATACTGTGAATATGCTCCAGCCAGCTTATCTGATTGTTTGTTCTGCTTAGCTAAGCAAACCATGCAAGTGTGCCTTAACTAAATTATCTGCTGCAAGTCTATACTGGTGTCATTTCAGTAGACTCCTCCATCTGCCTTATTTTATTCCCTTTCTTGTATTTTTCCCCTTTCATTGTTCATTAAAAGAGGTTTAACACAAAAATAATCTTAAAAATAAGCTTTATAGAGTTTATTCCAGCAAGCAACTCTGATCAAAATTCAAAGAATAAGGTTTCCTGACCTAAAGTCAATTTATTAAAACAGAAAAAATTCTTGGCCTTCAAGTAATAAAATGGAAGGATTACTGATCTAACTGTCAGTTATTTTCCCTAATTTTATAGAACCGGACATGAGATGATACCAAAGCTCTGGTTTTGATCAAGAATAATTGCAAAAAGTAGTTCACTTCCTTAATTATTTAAATCTCAGCCACTAGGAATAAACTGTGGGCAGATTTCTTGGAAGAAAGGAAGGAATGGTAAGAAAGGAACAAAGCAGAAACCATTTTCAAAAGTATTATACAGTTAAAAGAGCTTACTTAAAGTATTTTATTTATTTTCAGTTTCTGAATCGCTGTGAGAATCCTAAGCTAAATATTTTTAGGGACTGAGTATGAGAAGGGATTCCCAGCTGTCCTGGGAGACTCATGGCTTGAAAAACTACAGCTGAGTTGTCATCACACAGTCCTCTTGGAGAGCAGAGCTTAACAAGAAATATTCTGAGAAGTACGAAAGAACACTTCTCTTTGATAAGGAATATCATCAACCCAGCAAGATACAGATAGGTAGATGAGAACTTGCAGGACAATTTTTCAACATATTCCACAACTTTATTTTCCTATTTTTGTGTCATGCCCTCAGCTCAATATTCTGTATTCTGCTTTCCATGGTGGTATGAAAGAAAGCAAACTCAATTTCAAAGGATTCAAGATTGAGATGCTTGTTTTTCTTGTATTTTTCGTCTCATTTGCCTAAGAGTGTTCCTTGCCAAAGAATCTTTAAAACAAATCTTGCTGAATCAGGGATTGCTCTTATTTAAAACCTTCCCTCAGTTGCAAAAACATTGAGGAAATGAGTGGATGGGAGAATATCTGCCTTGGGTTACAGATGTGTCTGTCTGATTAAGAAGAAATATCCACTGCATTTCATGGAATTGCCATTTCTCAAGATACGATGCAGGTAAATGTGCATCGCCTGAATCTAAAAACTACATGAAGATAATTTGCCACTTATTTCCCTTTTGAAAAACTTCTCAATATTTTCTAGAGCTGCAGAAATAGAATGAAGAATTAATCCAATGATGTTATGTTGTTGTAAAAATGAAGCAAAATCCACATCTGTAATCTCTCTCAAAAATATTTTCCTTTTCAAAGTTAATTTCTAGTGAGACTTCAGAAAAATGTTAAATGTTATTTATCAGTTAACTAATGTTATGCTGGTCTGTTTTGCTAAATCAGAGATAAGATTCAAAATTTTTCTTGCTCATGAACTGCCATGAACTTTTGCTTTATCATGTGGTAGAAAAGGAAATTATTGAGCTTACATCCAAGTCTGAACTGAATTGAGGAGGTCAGTCATACCAATTGGCACAATAATTTGGTTCAGTGTAAAGGCAGCTATCTGTTGTGTATGTCTAAACTCGGATGGCAAATGTTTTGTGTTGTAGGCAGTGGTTTGAGATCCATTTGGAGCAAGATAAAAGATCAAATTCTAAACAGACTTTATAAGTTTTGCCTTAATAAGCCAAATGTTTTCTGTCAAATTTTCTTAGATAATTGGCTTTGTCAGTATTTTTAACAACAAATATTTTTGACAGCAAATAACTAGCAGATTTCTTTCTCCACTGCTTTGGTCTTTCTTGTTTTATTACTCAATCCAGAGTCTGCTGAAATCAATGTATTCCTTCCCATCAGTTATGATACCAAGCTGAGTGGTGCAGCTGACACACCTGAGGGGTGGGATGCCTTCCAGAGGGACTTGGACAAGCTTGAGAAGTGGGCCCATGTGAACGTCATGACATTCAACAAGGTCAAACGCAGGGTCCTGCACCTGGGGCAACCACAATACAGGCTGAGGGATGAAGGGATTGTGAGCAGCCCTGAGGAAAAGGACTTGGGGGTACTAGAGGATGAAAAGCTGGATGTCAGTTGACAATGTGCACTTACAGCCCAGAAGACCAACCCCATCCTGGATTGCATCAAAAGGAATGTGGCCAGCAGATCGAGGGAGGTGATTTTGCCTCTCAACTCAGCTCTTTCGAAACCATACCTGAAGTACTGCATCCAGCTCTGGAGTCTTCAGCACAAGAAGGACACGGTCCTGCTCTAATGGGTCCAGAGGAGGGCCATGAAGATGATCCGAAGGCTGGAGCACCTCTCTTATGTAGACAGACTGAAGAAAAGAAGGCTGCTTATAGCAGCATTTCAGTACTTATAAGAAAGATGGAGACAAACTTTTTAGCAGGGCCTGTTGTGGTAGGAGAAGGGTTAATGCTTTTAAACTAAAAGGGTAGATTTAGGCTAGATATAAGGAAGAAATCTTTTACCATAAGGGTGGTGAGACATTGGAACAGGTTGCCCAGGGAAGTTGTGGATGCTCCATTGCTGGAAATGTTCAAAGTCAGGTTGGATGGGGCTCTGAGAATGCTGACCTAGTTGAAGATGTCCCTGTTTATTGCAGGGGGATGGGTCTAGATGACTTTTAAAGGTTCCTTCCAACCCAAACTATACTATGATTCAGGACAATGTGTTTTGCTCTGGAAATCTCCTGAATACTAAAATAATAAATTAATTTATTTTTTTAAGGATTTCTAAATTTTGAAATAAAAATTTTAATAGATAGAACTGCTAGTGTTTTAGGTGGAAGTTTTTATTATTTTCTGATGCTCTGGTCTCTACTTCTTCATTCCTTGATATTAAGCTTCTGCAAGGAAGATGCTGTGGCCAAAGCCACATTTTTGGTTATGACTGTTATTACTATTTGTAATTACTATAGGAACGGTATAAGTCTTTTGACTTGTCTTTCCCCAGTAAAGTGCATATTATGTCCAGTACAATGCTATTAGGCTTAAAGCAGAAAATACGACTGTTTAAGTTTCATACTAATGTAATTTCAGACAGTAATACGACATGTCCATCAAAAAAACTAGCTTTTTTTTTCTACATCAATAAACTGGAAAAAAATACATTTATTGTACCAATTTACACTTAAAGTTGTAATACTCTTTGACAACTAAATGATTTTTTGTTACTGTTTCAACTCTGACTAATTTGCTTGTAATATAGTTTTATCCTTATTACTTCATACTCATACACTTCTGTTGCAGAAGACAAGCTGACCTGTAAGCTAGTAAGCATTAGAAATATCTTGCAGTGGAAGAAAGAAGCCCAGTTGCCAACTTTTCAGTGGGAAAACTACACTTCAGACTATATCAGTCCATTAGTCTGGGTGTATTTTTTAAAGAATCTTCATCTGCATAGGAAAGTATGAAATCGCCATTTAAATTGAGTGAAAGATTGGGTAGAAGATAGAGTGATGATATGATTGACACATATAAAAGGATTTGCTTTGTAAAAATTGTTGGTGTTAAAGGGATCTTCCATTTGTGAGAGAAAAGTGATTGAAAGGTAGCACGTACTTGTTGCAGTGAGAAACATAAAAACTGCTAAAGCATTCATCCCCTGTCCTTGTTCTTTCAGGAAAAGACTCAAAAGTGTGATATATCCCACATAACTTTACATGTCTAAATCATAAACATCCTCACTTAAGTTAATTGTCTAGACTCCCTTTGTAGTCAATGGGGAGAAATGGGTACTTCCAGAAAGTAATTTGCCTGACAGATTATCCATGAATGAAACAATTCATGCCTCAGATGTGCCTCTCCAAATGTCTAAATTTGGCTGATAGGAATCTTGCCCAAATGCCTTCTATAAAGTATGGTTCATTCATTCTTGGGCTGGAAGGCAAATTCTGCAGCCCAGCTGAACCTCCAAGGCTGCTACAGAAGGAAGACTATCAGGCCTGAATGACCTTAGAGTCTGAGATCATATACCCTAAAGCGTTCCCTTTATTTTATAAAATGTTTAAGAAAATCACTGTCTTTTATATTGACAAATTAATCCAGACCTATCCACATTTACCATACTCGTGTCTTCTGTCCTTTACCATACATGTTGATGTCCTCTGAATAGACTTAAGAAGAAAGAAACATTATCCCAAAGTAAATTATATATATCATAAAAATTACAGAAAAGAACGTAAATATAAAATTTAGAAAATTTACTAAGTAAGTGGAAGGCTTCAATTTTTATGCTCCCACATTATATATCATTACAATTCTATCCAGCTGTTCATTCCTTGAAAATTGGTTAAAGTGCTATATTTAAAGATTTATGGACTAGTTTCCTTACAAATATAGTATATAATTATCTGTGACTTACAAGCAGACTATGGCAAAACTGAATCACTGTCATTTTGTGCCTTGGAAATAAAAGGTCATGCTGTATTTATATTTCCTTGAGTTTACGGTATTCTGAACACATGAATTTGATAAAACATGCTGCAATAATATTTTGTGAAAATCACAGAACACCCTGAAACCAAATAATAGTGATCAGCTGTTCTTTGGGAATTCTTGCAAGAATCTGTAGTCAGTTATATATATATTTTTTTTTTTCTTAGAGTCCTTGTGTGCCAATTTTATGTCAGTTCCTGGGGAAACCTATAGATCGATATTGTTATTTACAGACTGCACAAGTAAAAATTTAAAAGTTGTTGGGTTTTTTTCCCCTAAATTAAATGTAGTTGAGCTGAAAAATGTGAAGACCATGTTCTTGCTCCATATAAATTCCCATAACAATAATGGCAATGGATCCTGATCCACAGCTCAGATTAACATGATGACAGCACAGGAAATATAAGGGCTGATTCTCTCATGTGTTGAATTGCTGACAGCTGTCTCTCCTTCTTTTCTTAGGGTTTTATATTTTTTACATCAATAGTTTTCTCTGGGGTTACACATGCAACCTGCACATTAGTGCAATAGCAGCAGCTCAACAAGTTCTTAGAGTAAAATCGGGTTATGCAGTGGATCTTTACAAAACTGGGTCCTACCCAGCAGCTGAATATCAAAGACTGAATGAACCCCAGGTTACAGCTAGTGCTGAAGAAGATGCTCAACACAGAAATGTTCCAGTATCTAGAAGGAGCCTACAGGAGAGCTGTAGAGGGGGTCTTTGTCAGGGAATGTAGTGATAGGACAAGGGGTAATGGTTTTAAATTGAAAGAGGGCAGATTCAGATTAGGTTTCTTCTTAGTGAAGAAGGAAATTATTTACTGTGAGGGTGGTGCAGCACTGGAACATGTTGCCCCCAAAAGTTGTGGATGCTCCCTTCCTGGAAGTGTTCAAGGCCAGGCTGGATGGAGCTTTGAGCAATCTGCTCTAGTGGGAGGTGTCCCTGCCCATGGAAGGGGGGTTGGAACTTGATGATCTCTGTGGTCTCTTCCAATCTGAACCATTCTATGATTCTGTATGCTGCATGAACATTTAGGAGAAAGGTATTTTCTCTGATAATTTTGGTGAGCTGGCAACACTTTTCTTGGAGGCAGGAAGCTTTTTGTAATCTCAACTGCAGATCAAGTCTTCTTTCTCCAGACCCCTATGGAAAATTTCTGTGGAATTTCATGGCAGGATTTTGAGTGCCTGTTACTTCAAAGTAATTTCCAGCCTCTAAGAATAGTCTCCCAGTTCTGCAAAGTTTCATACTTTTAACTCAATGAAATGCATCAAGTGCATGAGATGCACTCGATGATCTTTAAGGTCCCTTCCAACTCTAAACATTCTGTGATTCTATGAAAATAACTAGTCTGTCATATAAAGAAGCCTTCTCCGGGAGCTCAGAATATTTTTAACTTGGTTGAGTGTTCTTTTCTGGTCAAATTGCCAAAGAGGAAAGCAGGTCATCTTGGCCTGTGCTTTTGCACTGTGATTCTAGCCTTTTGAAATGTTGAAAATTTTTCAGCTGGTCAGTTTTTATCTTGAATTGAAGTCATGCCATGAAGTCCATCTAGGCTGTTCTCAGTACCTCACTCCTTCCTTCCTTTACCTCTAGTCTCAAGATATTCTCAACCTCTCAGTGTCTCTCAGTTTACACACTAGGGTCTGAAATACTGAAGTGTAGCTGGAGAGACAAAAATAGCAATCCCCTGTCATTTACCAGCTTGGCAGGCCTCCCAGCCAGCCATGCACAGGTTGCTCTTCCTGCCTGTATTTTGAGTGTGTCTTGTGCAGTAATGGCATCAGGGCACCCTTGGCACAGCTTCACTTGGCTACTATGAAAAAATGCATTTACAATGTGTGATATGAATCAGAATCACAGTGTTCTACTTAAGGACTAGCGTGGATTGCCACCATTTCACTGACCCTCTGCTCTCACTATCCCTCTGCATCCTTTTCACTCTACCATGGTTTCTTGTCTCATGGTACTAGAGACTGGGCCAGCCACGCCCCATCATGGCATTGTTCTCTTTCCAGGAATATACGGGCACATAAACCTTTTGGCCTCTTAAGATGCAGTGGCACCCACATATTCATCATCTTCCTTACCAGATTTATCTTAAAAGTGACCGCTGCCATTACCAACCTGAAATTTGTACTCTTGGAATTTCCTCCCTACTTGTTCATAACTCCCTGTCGTCAGTCGTTACTGCTGCTACAGATATCTCAGCTGAGCAAAGCACGACCCTAAACCTTGACATCTTTGTTATTAGAGTGGATAACTAGCAACTAGCTAGTGCCAGCTGCAGAAAGCTATAGCTCCTTCACTGATTTCTGGAGACTGATACCACTGTTCTGAAACAACAGGAAACTACTTTTCTGCTTCATGAACTGTATGCAGCTGCATTCTTGCTTTTGTGACCACTGCCAGGCTCCAATCTATGCTGCCGTTTAGTTCAGCTTGCTCATGAAAGTCATTAAAGAGGTTGGCACATACACACATGTTCATTCACACCAAAGACAGCCAAAACTTGCAGTACCAATACACAAATACCATCCCAAGAATGTTGTAGGGTTTTTTTCTAAAGTTTCTTCCAGGACAGTTTCATGGGCATTGCTGCTGAGGAGCAGGCCACAGTGCACTGTTCCATGTTGTCCTGTCTTAGTGGATGGAGAGATATAGGCTGTACAGCATGTGACATAAACATCATATGATTATGAGATCTTGCCAGATCTGAGTATCATTTGTAAATAAGAAGCAACCCAGCATTGCTTATTTGCAATATTAATGATAATGGAATGACATAAAATTTGTATAATACTACTTAGCTTATTTTCCTTTTTTCTATCAATCTCACAAGAGCTTAATGAACTTCACAGGATTAATTGGTGGAATCCTTGGCTAGTGTAAATTTTGGAAGGAAAAAAAGGCTGCTTTGCTTTTCCGCATCTGATCTAATCCATTTTAAGACACTGCATTTACTTCAGAGGAAAACACAGCATTGATCAGGCTTACGAATGGTCTCCTCATGTAAGGCCACTTTAAAAGGTTCTTATAAAAAAAAGCAAAGTGCTCTTCTTATTCCTTGTAATCATTCTATTTCAAGTGTAGGATCTCAGGAAAGGTGAAATTTTGCTATCACAGATATGTATGTAAAAGCGTGATTACTTAATGCATACTGCCACGAAGGGATTCTTCTCGTTATTGCAGAGGATGACTCTCATGCGGAAGGGGAACGGGCATTGCTTGGACAGTAAGCCTTGGTTCTTGAAAATAATTGTCAACTGGGTTGATTTTTGTCTTCAGTGAGTAATGGCTTTAGTGTCTTGGCTGGTTTCCTAAAACCATTCAGCAGGCATCCTGGGAAGTGCCTCTTTAATCCAAGTCTTTTCTTCTCAGCTGCAGACTGCCTCAGGATAAGTCTCAGTTGGCTGTCGGTTTGGGGGCCCACAGTAAAAATGTTCAGTGTAGGGAGGCTTTGTGCAAGACAGATGGTTCTTATTACAGATCTTTGCATTACAAATCGAGGGTAACGGATCACATGACGGGGGGTCTTGCTCTCGTTTTCTCCTTCCAGGCAGGTGTCCTTCATCTGAAGGTGGGCTCTCAGGCTCTTTCACAGCCAAAGCACAAGAAAGTTACAGGAAACATGTTGCCCCTTTGGGGTACCTGGTACCTGTGGTACAGTCTGAGACAGTAGTTTGGTCAGGAGCACAAGATATGCATCTGATGGTTTCGAATCCATCAATCCATCTGAGTTTGGTCAATTCTCAGCAGTAATTAAGCCAGGAGAGAAGTTGTCATCTATACTTCAGCCTCTCTAATGAAGAGAATGACTTTATAATAATATGCCATGTTTTGGGGCAACTGATTTTATCCCAATTCCATAAACAGAATTTTATAAGAAGGTAAATGGAGTGCTGTTCAACAAACACCATTTCTTTGGAGCTGCAGTACATACTAAACAATCATCTTTTATACAGTCTGCTTTTCTCCATTTTGTTGCTTTTCCTTTTTTTCTGCTGGATGTCAATTAAAGTTAAAGAGACAAGTTTCAGGTTTGGTGCCAACATATTGCGGTTCAATTCATTAATGTGGCTTTACAGCATGAAATATTGCTTCTATCTTCAGAATCAATACGTTTCTTGGATAACATGGCTGTACAGATTTTAATCCAGTTGGATGGAGTCTCAGTGTCCCTCTGTCTCTCCTTGCTGATACTGATCGCAGCACATTTAGCCCCAGCAGATGGGAAATATGCTCACCACTTGTGGCTGATGCACAGTTATAAAACATTATAGAGAAGGGCTAGGAGGCATAATGGTAAGGATCAAATTGGGATTTTGTCTTATTTGCAGTCTTCTGGACAGAATGCATAGAATTATTTATGAAACAAATACAGAGTAAAGGCTGTTGCTAGGCGTGCTCTTATCTTGTAGCTCAGGTGATATATATAGTAATGCTATATGGTAGCTCCCAGTGTATCCTATGAATAATAATGCATTAAGGTCTTTTTTTTTTTGGTGGTGGTGTGAACATTTTTGCTGTTCTTCTGTGTGCAAGTTCAAACCAGGACACCAACTCTGGCCCTTAGAAATTAGAAGAATTTTGGAGATGAATTGAAATGTTACAGCTTGGTCCTGTATCTTGTAATCTTGCCTACATCAGAGAGTATAAAATTTTCTCCTTTATGCTGCTATTCTCCTTAAACCCTTGGCAATATATGCAACTGTGTAAGCTTTAGAATGTCATTCTGCTGTTTTGCCTGATCCCTAATTACTTCAACCAGTCTATCTAATAACATGTCAGTCTATCTAATTATCTGGTTACTCCTCTCCTGGGTCCAATATAGTCTGCAGGTGTGCACGATAATGTGGTTTGCAGATCTGACTGATCTAGTGCACCTTCCATTTATTACACTGGCCTGTAGCAAAGTTGGTGAAACCTCTTGTGTCTTTGAGACACTGTTATTAATTTGAACTCCATCAGACAAGGCTAAAACTGAAACTTTAGCAGACTACAGGGAATTGCGAGACTAAGGCTAGAGAATCTTATCTAGACCTAGAAAGAGTGTCCAGTTACCTAGATAAATCTTGGGCTTTGGGGCTTCTTTAAAAATATCTGGGCAATCTTATTCTGAATTATCTGTTTTAATTTATTCTGTGGACTTAATGTATGAAAGGGAATTTACTGTATTGTTACTCCTGTGTAGCAACGTTGTATACCTGCAAGGGATGTCTTACTGCATTTGGCTTTTATTCTTTTTTTCTTTTAGAATTTTATTTTTTAAAAAACCTTGTTCCTAAACCAACAGATCTATACTGTTCTTATTTTAATATCTCTCAGTGATTGATACAGTAGCTGCATGTAAACCAGCCAAACCTGCTAAAAATGCATCAAGACATAACAGGAGCCTAAGCCTGTTCAGTTTAGGCTTGGGATGTGGCTCTCTATAATAAATCAGAGGAATGAGGAAGCGACTTTTCCAAATGTCTCTCCAGTTTTATATTTGCACAATGAATGTCCTGGAGGGCTATCATTATGTACAGGAAGAGGTATGCTGTGAAGATCCAATAGCTAATATACCCTCCATGTACTAACAACAATTAGTTTGCACAAGTGTGCTGAAGAGCTGGGACCTGCAGTGAAGGAACACTGCTCAAGCCTGTGGAAATGTTTGAGGATTAAAAAGTTCTGTGTTAAACTTGAAAGGATGGGAAAATATCTGTGCACTTCCTAATTTTGACCAGAAGAGGAAGTGGAAGTACTGTCATGAAAAATACTGTTCCTACAACAGTTTTCAGCCAGCTGAGTATAGTACAGCTTGTTGTGCAATTTTACACTCCCAAAATTTAGTGAAGCTTTGCTTATAAAGCTCTTCTAAGCCTCCAAAGCATGGATAATTTCTTATATACCACTCTCAATAATGCACAGACCCAAACTGAAAAAGGAAAGGATACCACCAAAGCTAATAAACCTAAAAAATTTGTTTCCCCTGCAAAATCTTCTGGTATGGGAGCCAAAATATTTGCCTTTAAAATAAGTATGCTTAACACTTAATAATCCATTTTAAACAATCAGGGGTTCAAGTGTCTGGTTCTTAGTGAAAGTCTATATGATTTTTTGACTCCTATAGGAAGTTCTGAAATTCCCAGTCCCAATCAGATATTTAACATCTAGCATATTATCCTTCCAGACTGCATTAGAAAACACTTTGTTCCTGTACAAAATACTAGACTCCCTAGATTTTTAAACAAAACTTTTTCCTTTTCATCAGAATTTCATCAGAAACCACAGACAATTTTTATTTAGAAAAACAAAAAATGATACTCAAAAGCATTTTTATAGATGACATTTAATCAAAATGAGATTTTAGGTTTTTTCCTTGCATATCTTATTGTGGTCACCAGTTCAATTTTCTGATAAGCCCTACTCATTCTGGAAAGCAAACAAATGTGGGAAAACTACAAGCATAAAATCAGAGGCTGTCTTAGTATTTCTTGTCTTATACTGATAGTGTGTCATCCAGCAGTGTAATACTAGGAATTATGTAATAGGTTTGAAACTCAGGGCAGAGATGTTTTATAAGAGGTGAATCCCATATGACAAGGGTAACCATTTCACTTTAAGCAGTTTGGTTGCATTTGAAATGAATAGCTACTTACTTAGGGAAAGGAATAATACATTATTTATTCTCTGACATGATGCTGCTGCCTGTGCAATGAAAACCTCCAATCAAATTGACAAGGGGAGCTGGAACAGTGGGGTGGGTACAGGCTAAAGCCTCATATTCATTACAAATTTAGATGGTAAGATAACACCTTCCCAATGAGAAAAGCTGCTGAGAAACCCTGGCCTTTATTAATGGGTCTCATGAGTCAATCTGCAGCAGTGATGTATCATGCTCATTTAGGGAAATGATGTGCTGTGAAAATGCTTTATTTTAAAGAGCAAGAGAGTGGATTGAAACAAGTATACACCATAAGGAAGCTCAAAGCTCTCATGATGTATGCTGATTTTTGGGTGGTCCCCATTTGCACGGCTGTTTAAGCAAGCACTCTAAATGGAAATGCACTTGACATTTTTGTGACTAGCTGTAATCAAACAGCATTAGAATTCAGCTGATCTCACAGAAGATGATTAAACAAATTCCTTGTTCTTTCCCAGTTCCTTTTAATGGGAAAATGAGGGGAGAAGACATGTTGATGAAAAATATCCCAGATGGAAAACAGTGTCTTAAAATGATCTTGGAGAGGAATGCCAATTTCCACCTCCCACCCCCCTATCCTCCCATCTTAATGTAAGAATCCCATCACTGTATTGTGTCAATAAGCACAGGACCCACCATTCACCTATGATTATCAGGCACTCTTAGAGAATAAATATTCAGTGAAAAGCCTCGGTATTGACATTACGCACTCAGTGTGCTGTGTGCTAGATGAGAGGAAAGTTACCACTGGTTTCCAGAGCAGCTGTATTCACATGTTTCATGTAGTGAGCATAAACTCTCTAGTACCTGATAGCACAGTTACTTGCTCTCACAGTAAATAATATTTGAAGCACTGTGTGCCTTTCAGCATCTGCAAAACTTGTTATTGCACTATATGAGTAACTCCTGTATAGAGTCTGGTATCTGCCATAAAACACCAACTGGACTTCACCAACCCTTCTCTCTGGACTTTCTAAAAGTTAAAAATCATGTGAACTACAGTAGAGCTTGGGTTTCTTGTACAGTATTTTGGGAGTATGTTTATTTCTCTTGGCATTCATTTACTTCATTGAGGGTTTTGTATCATTGTTAATACCAATGGGATCCCAGAGGGTGAATGTCATCCTTGTTACGCTGGGAAGGCAGTATGACAGGAGGAGGTTTTGCAGGGTTTTCTGAAGGCAAAGTTGAAATGCAACAAGTCTCCTCTGGGGCTGTGACTTTAGCATCCCTGCAGCTGGCAACATCTGGCTTCCTGCTCTGTTGCTGCCAGAGCACTGTCATCTGCCTTGTCCCACAGGACAGCAACTGTCTCAGCAGCTCACAGGGCAAAATTCATTCTGCAGAATAGGAGAGACTGATCTGGTTGTTGTTGTGATGTTTAGGACCAAGACTTATTTCTGAATTGGTTGATGGCTGCGAGCTGTGTACGTGTGTGTGTCTGTGTTTGGGGGTAATTAGAGCAGGGCCTCAACATGCTTACAGATGTTGAAAACCAGAGAAGCCGCACAAAGATGATGGAAATTGTCAGCAAGTTAGCTTTGGATTGGAACACATGAAAGCACAGTGAGAAGAACAGCTGCACATTTCTTTTATTTAAGAGAAATAACCTCCACCCTTTGAGTAACAGCAACAGACTTTGGAGTGGGGACTAAAGGAAGAGACTGGGATTTGTCTTGATAAAGGACCAAGGTGTGCCTGGTGATGGGGACTGAGGTCCCTATCAAAACACCTGGATAACTGGGCCAAGAGCAGCCTTGAGGGGTTATAAAGAGGGGGGCTACAGGCCCACTCAGGGCTTGCTTCTTGATGAGAGCTATCACAGCTTCATTTGCAGGGCATCCTGGTGCTTGGGTGGGAGTGGTCCCCCTCAAGAATCGGGGTGCTGAACAGGGTTGTGGTCTCAGGAAGGAAGCTTAGACAGGACGGGACAACCCTTGGAGGGATGGCAGGCCCTTTCCAGGCTGAAGATTTCCCTGACTCCCCCAGAATAAGGTGGTCAGGTGTGGGCTGCCCGATGTCCCTTCACATGCCATGGCAGGGAGCATGGCCTTGCCTACTCAAGCCCCTGGCTGCATCTTCATTGCTCAGATGAGAGTAGAAATACCCAGAATAACAGTTTTCTGTGTCTGAATGCAGAAGTTGGTAATTCATTAAGTGGATCTGAGAGGGAAAGGTGGGTGTGTCACCTGCCCCTGCAGAGCATGGTGTTCACCTGGCCTTCTGGAGACCCCTGAGGTAACCGAATGCATCAACCCCCCTCCTTCCCACAAAAGGCTGCCACAGAAAGGAAAGGACTTTGAAATCTGCTCTGCAAACAGGTGAACAGGCACAGGTAGTTTCAGTGCTGGCAGTGAGGAGGAAAGTGTTTTGGGAGGGTAGCTTTTCATTTAGCTACATCCAGGAAAGACTGCTTCTCACAAAAATAAGAAAACAACTTGCTAGCTGGTCAAAGATCTCCCAAACATGGGGTTTGTAAAGTTCAGTTCTACCTAGTGCTAGGCATGATCAGTTTCCTGTCACAAAACCAAACTACTTGTCTTGGTGAGGAACAGGCTCTCCCCACAAGGCTCCTGGCCCAGAGTCAGCTTCTCACCTTGGGAGGGGACAGTCCCCTAAGAGGTGAAGCATTACTGTGGGTTCTGAACTGGAAGCTGAAGGGGTGGAACAACAGACTCACAAAAAACAAGCCCTTGCTTTTGTACATGCTGGGGTATCCAGCTCAGGGGAAACTCAGAGGAAGGAGAGCATGCCTTCCTTGGAGGCAAGTTGCCACTCATCAGATTCTCTGTGGTGTTTTGCTGAGGTTACCACTAAAGCAGAACCACTTTGTGGTTGCCCAAAGAGCTGAATGAAAGCTATTCCTGCAACAGATGCATCTATACCTGCCTGTATAATATTGATATAATTATTTTAAATTATGTTTGTAATTATTAGTCTTGCCTACTGCCCTGTTACTAGCACTGCTACATCATCAAATTCTGTGGTGCAGTTATCACCTCCAATTGCTGGCTGATTTGTTTGGAGCTGTTCTGGTTTCCAATAGTTTTCTCCAGTTTCTAGGAAAATACGATGTACTTTCTTTTCCTTTTTTTTTTTTTTTTTTTACCTTATTGTTTTCTTGTTGTTGTTCTTCAAAGATAAATGAGTATTTTATGGTAAATTATGAAATGTCTATTATTCACCTCATCTCTCAGAACGGAAATGTCAATCTATTCTCTCAGGATGGATATGCTGTAGCAGTAATCGTTTGCATTTATAAAGCACTTGTCATCCCAGAAACTCTATGCACTTAGCAAACTTTCACTAATTTTATATATATATGCATTGCAGCTGTAGAACTTATGCTGGAAGATCATCATCAAAAGTTCCCTTGAAATCAGCTGAGTGTCACATGATCATGAGAGTCTGATCTGATTACAGTTTTGGGGACCCTGATATCCAAATGTGTACGGCTTTTCTCTGAAGTAAGTGCTGACTATTTTACCACTTTTCATGTTGCTTTTGTGGAAACAGTTTCAGCACGTTCACAGAACAAATCTCAATTTACACAGTGTCTGTAGCAGAACATGGACAAGAATTTTTAATCTTTACAGACTTGCTCCAGCTGCTGAACTTCTTTGTGCTTTATTTAGGTAAGGCATTTAGAAAAGCTTCCATTTACCTAATCTGATCTCTGTATTTTGCCCATGTTTAGAAGATCAGATACTTGTGTCTTTCTCCTCTACTCTCCTGATGAGACTGCATAGGTCTCCTCAACTGTGTTAGGACTGAATGAATGTCAGTGAAGGCAGATAGTGTTATTTTGTGAGTGTTGGTAAATATGTTACCTTCTCAAAAGATTAGAAGGCATCCATCAGGCAATTATATGGCTGGGCAAGTTTGCCTTACAAACCCAGCAGAAAACAATCCTTCCATTGGAGCTGTTCTGGTCCAGACTTTGCTTAGAGAGTGTGGACTCTGTAATGTTTAAAATAGATCTGATTAAAAAAGCTTGACATGTACGCGATACTAGTCTGACTTCATTTTGGGTAGGAAGCAACTGATAAATGAGGTAAACGTGGAAGAAGGTAAGTAAATGTATGTTTAATACTAACACTTTTAAAAGATGCAGGAATCATTTCCATGTTGCCAGAGGCCAGAAAATTATCTGTATATTGTTTTGCTGTTGATGAATATTAAAGAAAAAAGGTATTTAAGTTAAAATTTGAAAAAATGAAACATTATATCAATGTTGACTGTTTCTCAATGTTCAGTGTGGTCCTGTTACCACCCTAAGAAGAACTGAGGAAGTTTCATTTTTTCTATTCTACATCTTTTATACCTGCTGTGTTTAAGAGTTTTCTCGATCTTTAGCTGCTCCCCACTTTTCTCTTTTTTGTTAGAAAAATATTTTTCTAAAGATTTTTTTCTGAAAAACAACTTTCTTGTCCAAGAAGTACCACTTGATATAAAACCTAGCATATAACAGAACAACTTGCTCAGTAACATCTCTTTTTTGTTTATGATGGAGGAGCTTAACTATGCTGTGCACTGTAGCATGGAATGTCTCTTTCTACACTTGAGTATCTGTTCTTTGTAATCTCTGTGAAGAAACAGATAGTGTGCATATCTTCTTCATCAATGTAACTGTTATTTGAATCTGTGGCCTGTCCTGGTTTATTCTTTTTCTTTCTTTTGCCATGGTTTTATGCAGAAGAGTCCAGTAAGTCTTACCAATGGCCTCTAGTTATGCCAGGGGAGGTTTAGACTGGATATTAGGAAAAATTTTTACACAGAAAGGGTTATTAATCATTGGAACAGGCTGCTCAGGGAACTGATGGAGTCATCATTCCTGGCAGTATTTAAAAGAGGGGTAGACATAATGCTTAGTGATACTGCTTAGTGATGGTTTTTTTCAGTGTTAGGTTGATAGTTGGACTAGGTGATTTGAAAGATCCCTTCCAATCTAGGCACTTCTATGATTCTGTTGTTCCAATATAGGTGGTTAACTCTCTGAAACTAGTGCCTTTACTACAACATCATGTATTTCTTTCACTTTTGAGTTTCAGTGTACACATTATTATTAGAAGACCTGAGTTGCTTTGGCAAATAGGAACAAAGCCCAGAGATTTTTGAGAGAAAAGTGTTACCATGCTTTGCAGAGACTGTATTTGTGTATTTTTGTTTAGTGTGCAATGGAAGATCTGAGTTCCCTTAATGAAAAATGGGTACACTCCCTTTAACATAAGGCGATGGGATGATAACGTGCACTTG
>VZTM01019987.1:2189-13094 GCA_013400555.1 Jacana jacana | reverse complement strand
TTCTTACTCTTAGACTAAACAGAGAAATGTAAATTCTTTTTTTCTATCACTATGGTTGATAAGGTAGAGAAGAAGAAAAAAGTAGAAAGCTTTTTGTTTAAGCCAATTTTATACACCAGAACACAAGTATTGATTATGCTTTGTTCAGTCAGTTTTAAGATTCACAGCTGTAACTGGGGGCTTTCTGGCTTTTCTATCTTTTATTACTTCTATTGATTGGTAGATTTTTGTGGCAGAGGATCTAAATCCTTTAAAAAGGTGTGGAAGAAATTCTGGGTAAAAATAATAATTAAAAAACCCCACAAAACCAGGGAAGACCTGATTTGGCAGAAGATAGTTAAGTTAGGTTAATTTTACAATGAGAAAATCTTCACTTAAGCCAAATAACTTTAACATGGCATTTCACAGCAGCCGTGTAAACCCCAGTAACCCATTTTGAAGTCGTTGCACCATCTGTTTAAAGAGAAATTCCAGATAATTTTTTTATCCAGAACTCTTTAAACATTTTCACCATGATAAGTTACAGAAAAATGTGTTTGGTACCATGTGTGTTTCTTTTGTCTTTACTAGTATATTTAATACTTCTCTGAAGTTGAAGAATAAACAATTGAGAACCTTGCAATGAGTTTTTGAGTGCAATGATCAGATAAATAGTCATGTAGAAGAACAGTTTTAATCTCTTCAAGCCTTTCATAACCTCTGGTATATTAATTTCAAGTTTTGATCTTAACATGGATTTGTGTACAAAGCATATTGCTCTTTATTCTGTATTTCAGGTCTGGCTTCATGCACCTTATGAGCTCCATCTGTCGTTATTCGAGCACTTCATCGAACTTCTCACTGAGTCAAGGTATGAGCTAATGTGAGCCTAAAAATGAGACTAACAGTGTTAGGTAATATGTAGAGGATGCTCTAATTTTAAAATGCCACTTCCTTTCTTCTTTTCTTCTAGTGAAGCGGCAAAGAATGCTAAATTAATGAGGGAATTCCAGCTTATCCCAAGACTGCTCTTGACTCTTCGAGATATGTCTCTGTCCCAGCCTACTATTGCTGCAATTAGTAATGTACTGAGTTTTTTGCTTCAAGGCTTCCCTAGCAGCTGTGACTTGCTCAGGTAGCCCACACCTATCATAATTGTGGCTTTCTGGTTTTTATTATGTTGGTGATCTTGGTCAGAAATACTTAACAGTCTGCCATGGAGTAAGGAACATGAAATGTTCACTTACTAGACTGAACTAGACGTAGGCTGTAATTTTTTTAATGCCTTGATTTGCATATTAAATTCAGTTTGTATCTAAGCTATGATTCAACAGGCTTAATGTTCTGCATGTGGAAAATCGAAGGTGCTGTATTGCAGCTGCCTTGTTCATGTGAAGCACTGAGCACTTTTCTTAAATATCATTGAATATTACTTGAGATGGAGTATAATGATACTCCTGGTTAAAATGCAGCTTTGATTACTTTCCTGCGTGAAAGGTTTAATTCGAGAGTTTTTCTTAGTCATCACTATGTAACAAAAAGACAAGCCTACTAACACAATAATGTAAGGCTATCAGATTACTACTGATGAAAATTACATACATAATTGCAATTCATGCTACAGGGGTATTTGAAGTGCCTTTAAATGAGTTCAGCTCCTTGATAATTTTCCTCATCTCCTATTTCATTATAATGGAAATGGAAAAAATATTGCAGGGTTTGGGAGTCCTTTGTGTATGTGTGGTCATGTTTTCAACTTCTCACTTTAAGTGCAGTTAAGAAGCATCAACCTGAAAGCATTTCCTGTCTTTGTTTTAATTATGCATGATAAAAATGTGATTCAAGAATAAAAGCTTTGATTTTATGCTTAAATGGTTACAGAGCAGATTGTGGGATGCCTGTCTGAGTGTTACTTGGTCTACTTTCTGGAAATAAAAATTAAAAGTATTGTATAACTTGGGAAAAGATATACTAGCTAGGGACCATTTCAGGTTAGTTCAGAGGAAAGAGGAATATATTGCATCTCCTTCTTGGAGTAGCACATCATCTTGCTTTGGAAAACCATGACCTTGTGTTACATCACCTCAAGCTATAGGCATAAATGTTTTACCTGAGTTGAATAATCACTAGTTTAGATTTAATACTTCTTGAGCTGTAATGGTTTGAGAATAATGTTTTCTTCTCCTCTCTTAACTTGCCGTGTTCCTTTTACTCAAACTCCCAGTTTCCTTTCTTGAATCTTAGCATTTGCCTGCAAAGATTTTATTAGTTACTAGATGTTAATTTGGCTTTTGGCTAGTAACTTTAGATGGAGACCATTTTACTCAATCTTTAGATGTGAGAAAGTTGATGGTTTTGGGTATCTCCCTCTCGCTAGTGTTACGGCATTATATTTAAGGTGAATCATTGATAGATGAGAGGGCATCTGCCATATCAATGAATGATATTTTTTTCTGCATACATCAAGGTTTGGACAGTTCATCTCTTCCACTTTACCTACCTTTGCGGTCTGTGAGAAGTTTGTAGTCATGGAGATAAACAATGAAGAAAAGCTTGACAGCGGTAAGTGATGGCGTGGCTTAGAAGCAGTGGAAGAGAAATACTTTGTGATCTTTTCTGTGCTTAAATATGTAAAATTAGAAGTGATGTCATTAGTAATATTGTAATTTTGTTATAACTTGGCTGCCAGCTGGTTGGGGTACTTTAGTTTTCAGCATCGTATGCAAAGCAGTGCAAAACCCATGTACTCTTCTTTCATTTTCCTTCATTTAATGCTGCCTGGTTTTGTTCTGTTTCCTCCACTTGCTCCTTCAAATCAGCTCTGCATCTCTGTTTCTTTGTAGGGAGAGAAAAAAGACAAAAAAGGATTACTAGGTGCATCTGTGGAGGAAGTGGAAGAATTAACCTGGACAGCTTTTTTGAGCTGCATTTATTGGCTTGTTTTGCAGTAATTGTGGTTTTCAACTGACGATGAGTTTGGGGTTCTGTCAAAAAAAAAGGAAATTAATTTTTCTCTTTGTTTCTTAGATTTGGAGGGAGTTGGAAAATACCAGGCTTTTTCTTGGATCACCTTCCCGCTCCCCACTCTCCCCCCGGCACTTGCATAATACAAAATCTGACTGCCATGTTGTGACCGTTTTGTGGGGAGGGAGGGATGGGAGCAGGGGGGGTGGTTTTTTTGTCTCTACCTGCAGGAGGGATTAGTTAAGCTAATCTGGACCTCCTCAGTTTAAGATTGTCTGAGAAGCTGCAATTCTCCGTTCTTCAAACTGACCAAACTCTATGAGACAATGAAAATGGGGCACCAAGCATTTCTCAGCAGCATAGGGCAGGCCGACTGCCCTTTAGCACAGCTTCCTTACAACCTGAGTGGAATCAGGTTGCACTTGCTTATATATGGAATTTATGAATAGCCCTTAAAATATCAAAGTTCTTTTTTTGTCTTTTTTTTTTTTTTCCTCTTTAGGAACAGAGGATGATTTTGGAGGACTTGTTTCAGCTAATCTTATTCTACTGCGGAACAGGCTTTTAGATATTCTTCTGAAACTTCTATATACATCTAAAGAAAAGACAACTGTTAATTTGCAGTAAGTAAAAAAAAATAAAATGGAGGTAAAGAGAGGATATAACTTTTTTATTTTGAGGGGGAGAATTATACAGCCCCCATTCGATTCGCTAGTTGAATTGTCTAATTTTATGGGAACTGTTGAATGATTTGTGCAGATGTCACTGAATTATCTTGGGGTATGCTAGCAGAAATGGAATGCTTTATTATTATCTTCTTGAAGATGTCCCTGCTAATTGCAGAGGGGTTTGAACTAGATGACCTTTAAAAGTCCCTTCCTACCCAAACTATCCTATCATTCTATGATAATTGAGTTGTATCCTGTCAGTTGTGGTAGCAAGAACAATAGTACTAAGCAGGTGCTGGTGTAAGTAATGCATATCTTTCAGCTATTGCAGTAACTGGGGTTTTGTTTCAATTCTTTTATTAAACAAAAAGTTTAATACCATGGTTGACAGCGTTAGTAGAAATTTGTGCTTCAATTTAGGAACAACAGACGTAAATATCAACAGGAGAGGAAAATACGTATTAAATTCTGGGGACATTGCTCACTGCTTATTGTTACTTCATGGAAGAAAAACGGCGTTTGTAAAAGTGAGGCATTTTGTGGATGTATGGCATATGTAGATTAAGTAGTCATTGACAGAGCGTTGGTTAACATACAACCTGAAACTGAGCTTTTCATCAGTGCTGCCTTTTTTAAAAAAGATCAAAGCAAACCATATTCTCATAGTCTTTCAAATATTCCCACACAACTCTTCAATTAAAAAACAAAGTCACCCAAAACCAAATAACTCAAACAACCAACCTTCCTTTTTTATACAAGTCACAGAAGGGTTGTGAAAACTCTGTACTTTTGTGTATGTCTTAACAAAAAGTGTTTGGAAATTATAATTTGTGGACAAATGTTTCCATTTCAGCAGTCTATATTTGTTATCAAAAGCAGCAATTGGAGAAATCTCATGCGAAGGAATAGTCCCATAAACCCAGAAGCTATGTTTAGTCTTCCCTTTCTGCTGAACAAATACCCTGAATTTGCACCATTTAACAAGATTTCTTGAGCAACATTTCTTTTTGCGTGGCAACTCTCCTAAGAATTCACTTAACTCTTTGATAGATCTGTATTTCCTTTGAAGTTTGCTATGTGGTGGAGAAAACTGGTTTTTGCTACCTAGTAAGAAACTAGGTGCTGTAAAATGTGACTTTTCTTTCTTTTTGTGTCATTTTTCTTCTTTAATTAGGGCTTGTGAAGAACTGGTCAAGACACTGGGGTTTGATTGGATTATGATGTTTATGGAAGAACATCTGCATTCCACCACAGTCACAGCAGCCATGAGAATTCTTGTGGTCCTGTTGAGTAATCAGCCCATCCTTATCAAATTTAAGGAGGGTCTCAGTGGTGGAGGCTGGCTTGATCAGACGGACTCTGTCTTGACCAATAAGATTGGTACTGTGCTAGGTATGGTATCTCAGCCCCCTTATGACTGAAGGATTGTGTGGGAGTGCATGTGTGGATGTGTTGAGGTGGGAGTTACTGTATGGCTGCTGTCTGGCAGCTGCATCCTTTCTGTTTCTCTTACCTGCTGTGATCGCATGTCTCTGCACTTTGCTTTTCTTACAAGCAAGCATTAGATTTCCTAGGCAAAAGGGAGCAGTTACACAAAACAGCCCTTCAGTTGACGTTAAACATAGATTTACCTGTGTAGACAGGTGTAGTGGCTATTTCCCATGGACCTGGTGGGAATTTTTAGTCAAGATAGTGCTTTTCCAATGAATGTCCATTCAGACCCCGATGCAAACCCATTGACATTAAATGGGAGTTTTTCATGAGCTTGAGTAGACTTTAGATCAGGGCACTGGTCCTAGTAGTACTTTCAACTTAATTTTTGATTCCTAAAATGACTCTACAAGGAGCCACCTCTCTGTTGCAGCAGTATATTATCTGTTTCTATGCTAAAGATTATTCCAAATTGGTTTATTATAAGGAAATAGTTGTGAGCTGTTACTGAAGTGATCTTCCTTCAGGAAGAGGGCTTTTCCTGAAATGAAAATGTAAAGACCATTATTATTTTTTTTTCTGCTTTGTCTCTTTGAAATCTGTCAAAGTATCTTATGCTGTTATTTTTTGTGTAAATGAAAATGTTTATAAAGTCTATTTGTGTTGCTTTCCCATAATATATCCCTCAGGATAGCCATGTATGAAAATAGGATGGTTCTCTGCGTTATTAATGAATTGGGAAGGTTAAGGAAAATGGTTTTTCTGGAATCGTATTACATGTGTAAATATTTCTTGTTAACATACTGTAGCATCTGTTGTTTGGCTAATTCTGATTAAGGTCCTGTATTTTATTTAATAAACATTTTTTGCACATATTTATGTGCAGGCAAATTTAGGCAATAAAGCCAAATATGTCTTTATATTTGAAGAACGTTGATATTTTACAGAAGTGACTATTGTTTATTCAGTATCCACTTTAAATGTCCAATAACATAAAAAAATTCTTCAGTCACAAAATCTTTCTGAATAAGATTTTGATATACAATCACATTTGGAGAGCATTTGTAGAGTTTTCCTATTTTTCTTATTTATAGTACCACTTCAATGGAATCCAAGCTAGACTGTAACCAGACAGATATTTTTGAACTTGTGTCTCATCAGATGATAGTGACAGATTATCTCATTTCCATGTTTTTTAATAAATTGCAACACACTGGATGCATGATTTCTCACAAAACCAAATACAAGCCTGCTTTTTTTGCATTTTTTTTTTTTCCTTTTTTTTTTTCCCCCCTCAAGATTATGATGGAATTCCTGCCACTTTGTAACAAAGATTTCATTAGTGTGATTCCTGGTACGTGTTTTCTGTTTAAAAAGTTAATTTCTGATGGAAAGAATATCTATATAAGAGCCTCAGAAAAAAACCTGAATTTCGGGCAGTGTCAGAAAAATGGCTCATGGTGCTGATGCAGGGACTGAACGGTCTTCCAGCCTCCCTCATTTGAAAATCAGCACTTCTGCTGTCCTGGAGAATTTCATAATTTTATAATAGCAAAATGAAATACCTAGATAGCAAGAGGGTCACAAAAGGTGAACTTTTTGCCTCTGGCAGCACTTAAGGTAAAATAAAAGCATTGAATGCTTCATACCAACTGATTAATCAGTACCAAAACAGCTGAAAGAAGATGCCCCTCAGACACTGGAAACAAAATTAGTTGCCCATTGACTTAAATGGGGCATTGGGTTGCTACTTGATAATATAAACCTGTAACGAGATTAAGGTGTTACTTCTCTCTTAGACTGTGAAATATCCCTTTTTGTTTGGTTGGGTTTGGGGTTTTTTTTTCCTATCCCCCAGAAGCTTGAGTGTTTTAAAAGTCTGAATTTGCAGTCATGGTCAGAAAATGGATCTCTGTGTGTGCAGTAGCATTAGGTGGTCTGTACTGAAAAGCAATAATTTCCTTTTTTTTTAATGATAAAATTAGACATCTGAAGCAGAAATGTGTAATATATGAGTGATGGCCTGGATGCACACATTCATTTTTGCAGCATTAATTTCTGAGGAGGTACCCTCTCAAGTTCATGTTGAGTAAATGAGGTTTGTAGGCATTTGCCTATTAACATTGTTGACTTTTGGGGGTTTCTGTTTGTTTTTTTTTCATCTTAGGGTTCAATGTCGGCAGGAGTGCTGGTGGCAGGTCAACGGTCCGGGAGATTAACCGGGATGCTTGTCACTTCCCAGGCTTTCCTGTTCTGCAGTCCCTTCTGCCGAAGCACACTAACGTACCTGCACTCTATTTCCTCCTCATGGCCCTTTTCCTGCAGCAGCCAGTCACTGAACTGCCTGAAAACCTGCAGGTCAGTGCACCGGTCATCAACAGCCGATGTAATCGGGGTGGCCAGGTAGGGATTATCTAGTAAGATACAAATGTAATTATCTGTCATGCAAGAAAATAATGGATAACCAGGCACCCTCCTTCTTCTCTGCAGCTGATTCACAGTCACGATGTGGTGTTTAGTGCTGAGCTGATTCGGGTGGGAGGACTAAGTAGGGTGGGAGTACCTGGAAGCCAGCGTGTTATGGCGTAGATGTTGCTGTTGTCTTTCTGGTCCATTTTGGGGGTCAAATGAGAAGCATGGTTCAAGTGTGTATGGTGTGGGCATCGAAGGGGGCATAATTTTTTGCTTGCTTTGTTTGTTTTTTAAAAGAAGTTGGGACTTGCTGTGTTAAAGAGGGTTCACGTGGTTACAAACAAAACAAGATAGCTTTTATTTCAGAAAACCTCTGGGTTTGTACGGAGGCACCTCCGTTGTTGCTGGAAAACTATTATTGTTCCTATTTTGGACAGGTTGATTTTGGACTTGTTTTAATTGTATGTAATTGAGTAGATATAAAGTGCTCTACAACAGAGTCCCAGTAAGCCTTGACATAGTGTTTTATGGAGAAAAGCCAGACTCTCGATAAACAAGATGCCTTTTTAAAGTGGACGCGGTGCTAACTTAGGGAGTGTGAACTGGAAATTAAAAAATTCAGACCAGAAGGTATTCTGCCTGCCTGGTTTCTCAAGAAGAATACTTGACAGCGCACACAGCACTGTGCTACAGCGAAGTAGTCATGAAGGTCTCCTTCATGATAGCATTAAAGTTCAGTATTGTTAAAGCAAAACTAAATTCAACGACTTAAAACATTTAGCTGTAGCACGCTTCATGCTAGAAGTGGGCACATTGTCCTTTTTCATTTTCTAATTGATTTTAGCTTCTTGGACTTGCTGGAAAATGCAGCTTGGTTTGTTTTATTCTTTTTGTTTGTTTGTTTTTCTGTGGGGTACTATGTGGGTTTTACCGCAACATGCAAGTGGAGTAAACTGAGGTGATTCCGCAGGCCTGTGCAGGTCTCTTCTTGTTTCAAAACACTTGAGTGCTTTGAAAAGGTGAGAGTTGCAGTTACATTAATCCACGGTTAGATGGAATTTTCTTCAGTGAGATAGGTCACATGACCTTTGTATGTAACTTTTTTGGAGATAAAGTTTGGAGGATGTGAAACAATTCATTTTTTTATATGTTTCTGAATGAGCTATTGTAGGTATGATAAAAAGCAGCATCAAATCGCACAGGAAGAAGCGTTTATTTCATGTCTTCTTTCTTCTCTTTCACTTCCTACAGTTTGATTTAGACTCTATTTGGACATTCATATTTGGAGTTCCTGCTTCCTGTGGCACCGTTACCTCTTCAATACACAGCGTTTGCACAGAAGCTGCCTTCTTGTTATTGGGAATGCTGAGGAGCATGCTCAATTCTGTAAGCATAAAAAATTTTGCTTATATTTGAACATACGGAATTTTTCAAGTTTGTCACTAGTCAAAAGCCAAATTAGAAAAGCTGAGGTATTGTTAGTGTCACAACAAACCCAGCTGTGAGGTAAGCTCATAATATTTGGGATTAACTATCATAATATTTGGGAAAACTATCATAATCAGTGGGTTATTCTATCTGACTTTATTTTTCATTATCCATAGAAAAATTAGTGACCACAAAGTTAATGCTGCTTTTTCACAAAACGGCTGGGCTTTGTATTTTCCTGCAATTGAAACAAGGGAGCAGAAGGATAAAATGCCCTTGGCAGAGATCATTGAATTTCTTACCTGATTAACGTCATGAGGGAACGTTTGAGGCTGTATCCCATCTGCTCAGAGCTGCACAAGTTGCACATTTCATGCATGAAGCTTCCACATGCAGAGAAGCCCCCTGACTATTAATAGCCACATGCTGAAGGAAATCAATTTACTGCCAGAAATATGTGTTATCTTCTCATCTTTGAATCTAATGTCAAAAGCAGTGAAAGTTGGTTTCTCAGTAGGAAAAAAAATTATTTTGTTGGAGCCAGAGAGTGTTATCTGCTGAAAATTGTGTCATGAAATGTTTGAAAAGCAGCACCTGTTCAATTATGGCCTGTTTGGTCGTCATGTGTTTGCAATATGCTCTGAGAAGCATTGGTTGCATGTCTCTCCCATGTTAACGTGTTCCCAAGTATCTTCTGGACTTGTATACTGGTTATGTGTACACGACCTGCTGCGGTATACCTTCCTGTTGTGTGTTCTGTCTCTTGCTGGTGACCTGATGTGTTTGATCTTCACCTGTTCAGACACATTGTGACATGTGCTGTCTCTTGCCTTGCTGTCTTGTGCTATGTCATCAGGCATATGTTCAGATGTGCAATCACGTTTTGGGGCGATGTGAGTCAACATGTTTTGAATCGGTACATGTGAGGACACATGTTTTGTCCTACGGTCAGTCATGTGTTGTAAATGTGGTCAGACTCCTGTCTTTTACATGCCTGAACACATGCGCAGGCATACGTCATTGTCATGTATGGCTGCCATGGGTTATTGCTGCGGGTTTATCACATGTTCAGCTGCATGTCTGGTTACCTTTCATTATGTGGTTGTAACTTGTTCCAGCCTGTTTTATCATGATGTGTCCTGTTCTGCAAAGTTTGTCATGTTCTGCTACATGTTTCTTACGCACTTGTGATACGATGACATGCTGTCATGTGTTCAGTCACATGTTTGCGATGGCTTGGACATGTTCTCTTACCATATGTTCTGTTGTCACCTGTTTCAGGCACATGTTTTGGACATGTGGTGTATGTGTTTGTTAGAAGTTGGTGGCTTGTTCAATTTACATGTTTTGGAGCCAAGATTAACCGTGTGTTTGGTCACATGTTTGGTCAGATGGTCAACATATGGTGACATGCTCAGACACGTGTTCTATCACATTGGATTGGGTTTCTCACATGTTTGATCAGATATTAGATCACAAGTTCGGACACTGTGTCTTTGGTCATGTGTTCTAGACTCGTATTTGGCCATCTGTTCTGACAAGTGCTCCAGCACACGTTTGACATGTTCTGGGTGTGTTTTTCACACTTGATCATGCGCTTGGCTTCATGTTCAGTCACCTCTTTTTGCTGTGCTTGAACAAGTCCTTGTCCATGTGGTTGATCACATTTGGCCCTGTCTTTGATCACGTCACGATCACGTGTTTCATTGCGTGTTTGACCTTACAGCTCCTCTTCCTGCTGCTCCTTTCTGAAATGAATATTATTCAATTAGTGCCATCTGTGCTAATGCACTGTTTGTTTCTCAACCCAGCCCTGGCAGTCGGAGGAAGAAGGCTCTTGGCTTCGAGAATATCCAGTCAACTTGATGCAGTTCTTTCGATATTTGTATCATAATGTGCCAGACCTCATTTCCTTGTGGATGAGTCCAGAGTTCCTGTGTGCGCTGGCAGCAACAGTGTTTCCTTTCAACATACGACCTTACTCTGAGATGGTAGGAAATCCAATTAATTAGCTGTTTTGTTT
>VZTM01019986.1:0-10845 GCA_013400555.1 Jacana jacana | reverse complement strand
GTTTCCTCTGAGTCCTGCTATTGTAATAGAGGGTTGGGTTTTGTTTTCAGTTCACAGTGTGAATAATAAGATGAAGACTGATATTTTTACAACATGAAATGGAAAAAAAAAGACTTGCAGAGAGGTAGAGGATTTTGCAAATTGGGAGCAACCATATTGCCTACTAATCATTGACAAGCCTACTTAAGATGCTGTCAACAAGAAAAGTAAGTACTAGTAAGCAAGAATTGTACTTCCCTGCCTTTTATTTCCACATACTAATGCCTGTTCCCAAGTACTTGCAGCGACAAGGTAGTGTCTTGGCCTGTCTTCAGGCTGTTTGAATGGTTCCTCTTTGGTCTTTACGGTAGAGTCTAGCGCCCACCAGTTCTTCAAGGAAGACTTCTGATTTTACCCAATTCTTTGACAGTTCTTACTGCTGAACAACTTTATTAGCTGAACTACATGAAACCAAAGTGTCTGCAGGTCTTTGCAATCTAGTTTCTTTTTCTGATTAGAATTGTTCTGCATAAAAGTGTCCCTGTCTTTTATACAATTAAAATTATTGTTAAACATCCAGGCAGTATAATATTTAAATACCTACATTAAATTACTATTGAAAATATTGACCCAAAGTTTGAGAAATATTAAACAATGTTTCTTTCTTATTACTTAAATAAACTAGAATCTATTAATTTCAGGAATCATCTCTGAAGATACATGTATTTAAAGCCAGGTGCATGAGAACATATTTTGCCCTTGGCCTTTCCAGGAGAACTTTCCACAGCATATCAAAATGATCGCTGAATCATAGAATTCAAAACTTTTAAAGGGCACTGGATCAAATTCAAAGGAAATACAAGTTTTCTAATATATGTATATTTTACATTATATGTAACTGTAGTTTGTAAAGTTACTATTGTAAGCATTGAAGAAGATTTTATAACCACAGAGTAAATGCCATTGTCTACAGCAAAATGGAAACAGAGAGCCTGACAGAAAAAAAAAATTCTCCTAACAACTTGTTTAGCCTATTGGAGGTTGAGGTATTTATTTAATTTTACAAAACATTTGGGACTCATTTTGACACCAAGGTTTTCAGGGGTAGATTCACACATGAAAATAGACCTGCCTAGCTTCATATCTTTTGGCACAATGCACAAGCAATAAAAACAGAAAACTGATAAAATGCCTTTATATGCCACCAGTACAAGTTTTAAAAATCAGGGACAGTATCAACATAATGGTAAAGCAGAATTTACTCCTTACTTACCAGGTTTAATGCCAATGCATCTAACTACATCTTCATCTTTCCTTGGGAATATCCAGATAGAACAATGTCTATAAAAATGTACTTAAATGGTGGCATGTAGCCTCTGTATTTAGTCTTAAAAATGGACACTATTTTATGCAACATAAGGTTCAGTATTTCTTTTAATCGATAAGAAGCACTATATAGCCAAGATTTTTTTTTAATCTTACCTAATACATGCCTTTGACTTCAAAGAAACTGAATGTTAACATTCTGAACAACTTGGAGTGAATGGTTTCACATATAATAACATTAATCTTAATCTTCTAAACAGACTTAAATTTACTGAGATGAAAATTCTTACCTAATTTGAAAACTTTGTAATAATTTTTGAAAATTATAATGCTGGAATGAAAGATTGTAAGAAGATTTTGGAATTCTTTACAAGGTAGAATTTGAAAGATAAGTAGAGACACTTCAGTGACCTATGTCTTTAGACTTTAAACTTAACCTCATAGTTATATAAAATGTTGATATTCTTCTTTCTTTTTCCTAGAAGCCAGGATATATTTAGGTATCCTCCATTTGGCTACAGAAAAAAAAAAGTTGTGCGACTGCTTCTGAGTTTTGATTTTTTTTCTCATGTCTAAATTGAAGAAAAGCCTCTATTTTTGCTTGTTTGTGAAACAACTCGGGGAAAAAAAATCCAGAGGCTTTTTATTTTTGGTTTTGTTTTTTTTTTTCATGACAGCCTTTGAAATCTTATCTTGATTGAGTCTCAGTATATTTATTTCACACTTGGGTCTGGATACGTCTTGTTTTTCTTGTCCCATTTAATGACATTTATTTCCATC
Organism: Jacana jacana; assembly: GCA_013400555.1. Lineage (NCBI taxonomy): Eukaryota > Metazoa > Chordata > Aves > Charadriiformes > Jacanidae > Jacana > Jacana jacana. The sequence goes on along the minus strand of VZTM01019986.1, from coordinate 8,760 downwards.
CATTCACCAGTGGTATAATAGTCTTTGGGTTTATTAGTGGAAGAAAACCACCACAGAAGCCAACAACAGGTAAAAGAAATACATCTGAGAGAGCTAAACTGGGTGAATGCTTAGATTTTCGGCTGAGCTCAAGGTTATACTTGTTCTAAGGAATGTTTTTGAGGCTGAAAGGCATCTTGCTGTCGTCTTTGATTCATTTCCTTTGTTCTTGCATTTGTGAGTGCGTAAGTTACCTCTGAGTCCTCCACACCACTGCAATAATGAATGATGAATATTAAGGCACAGAAAAAATAATAAAATCAGAAGTCCATGGAACTGCCATGAAAGGCATCTTTCTCTTTCTGTACAAGTGTCAGTCCTGAGACAGTAATTTTTATGGCATATCTGTGATATCCACCTCTTTGTATAAGGATATTTGCATTAACAGCTTGCTCATGGGGTTAGGTTGTATTGGCTTGCATAATGCTACTGATAGTTATAAATGAAGAGTTAAACCCTCTTCAACCTTATTCTTCTGGTGACATCGGAGATCTGACAAACCAAGTTACCAAACTTCTTAATTCAAGATAAAACAAAACAAAACAAAACAACAACAACAACAACAAAAAACCACAGAAAAAAGAAAAAAAAAAAAAAAAAAAACAAACACAAACACAAACCAAACCAAAAAACCCCACAAGCTCACAACAGTGCTCCTCCTAAAGACAGTACCTAAAAACCATACTTGTTCTCTTGCATATTGAGAGATAAAGAAGAGGCAATATTCTTGAGTTTAACAGTTGTTATGCTAATGGGAACCATGGGGAAGATTTGTGGTTTGGTTTGGTTTTAGTTTTTCCTTTGGGAAAAAAATATTTAAATTTTGCAAAAGAGCAGGATTTCATTCCTCTTCCTTCATGCCTCNTCACCAGGACAGAGTAGAGGGGGAGGAGAACCTCTTGCGACCTACTAACCACCCCCCTTCTAATACGCCCCAGGATGCTATTGGCCTTCTTGGCCATGAGGGCACAGTTCTGGCTCATGGTCATCCTGTTGTCCACCAGGACCCCCAGGTCCCTTTCCCCTACGCTGCTCTCCAGGTCGTTTCCCAACCCATACTGGTACCCGGTATTTTTTGCCATATAATAAAAAATTATGTTCCAGGTGTTATTATGTATTAGTGGAAGGTGTTAAAGCTACATGTCATGCTCAAAAAAAAAAAAAAATTAACAAGGGTGCAGCATTTCAGATCCTAATGATTTGAATACCTACAAATGTCATGGCTATACATACACTTCACAGTAAAATAATGTCTACCAGAACAACACATTCTCATGGTGGACTGACCAGGAATGAAAATACTTTTCCTATTCCAAAATGTTAATTACTTCTATTGAAACAAAATAACTGCTCTAATGTGCTCTAATGTGTCCCTTTGAGCTGGGAACCCAGCAACTTAAAAAGGGGTTTGGAAAGAGTTTTCTGGTAGGGCTCATTGACTTAAAGCATCTGAAAGAAATATCTAAATGTGCTTCTAAACATAATGCAGGTTTTCAGATTCAAAACTGGGGAGAACAGGCTGGTAAAGAAACAGTTATTGTTACAGGAAAGGTGCAAAACTATGTTTCTCTAGCATGAATATTTTAGTTGTTTGTAATGACCACGTGAAAACTCACATAGTAATGTTTGTCTCAAAGGATTTGTTAGAAGTGACTTTTTTTTTTTTTTTTTCCCCCTGTTGGTACACATTGAAATAAAACCATCTGCCATGGAATAAGATCTGTAGAACTGAAGAAACCAAATCAGCTTTAAGAAAGAAAGTACATTTATCATCAGGAATGTGAGCCTATCGAGTTGTAACCTTTAAAATTGCTGTTGTGTGTGATTTGGAGGAAAATACCAAAGTATAAGCACTAGCATGGCCTTTCACTATGTTTAGTAAAACACTGTTCTATATGACAATTCTCCTTTCTGATACATTGCCAGTGAAACAGAAAGCTCATATGGGTGTCCTTTGGTATGTGGCATATCATACAGTCCTAATAACATGTTTGCTGAGGAGCAAAGGATATTCACAACTGAAAGCAGTAAGATTTTTTAGCAACTCTTTGTGTCTGTACATCTTCTGTTTATGAGCTGCCTCCAGAAGGAAATAATAACAACTAGAGGATATTTTTTATATCAGTTCTCATTGTCTAATAAAGCCACATTCATTTTTAACCTATAGTAGCATTATGAAAATAAAAATAAATATTTTTGTGACACTATAAAACAGGTATGACCTTTCATCTAAAGCTGTCTTACAAGTTCAAAAATATATATTGACTACTTCCTAAATACTCTGAATCTTAGGGTCTGAGGGTCTCTCCAGACATGTAAATGGAGTCAATTTGGAATGTCTGTATCTAATATCAGCCAGTTACTAAAAAAAACAGGTACAGAATTTTTTCACCTCTCATTTAATAAGTAGAATCTATTGATGTTGATCTGAAACTTTTTGGTTTTATTATTGCAATATATATTGACACAGTAAATCATGGCAACTTAGACTTTTTTGAAATTGGTAGTCATATTTCTAAGTCTTTGTTTTTTAATTTTTTAACTCTAGAAATGTGCAGTAAGTGGTAATAGCTGATCATACTCTTGATGCCTAGTTCATGCATATGGCTTGTAGACTACCACTTCTCCTAATACTAAAGGCAAAATTCCAGATGTTATATAGAGGGCATTTCTGTATGTACTTCAAGAAGCTGCTTTTCAGCATTCAAGACTAACAGCCACATAGATATCATGGAGGAAATGTGGTCCAGGCATTAATAAGTGGAGCACTCATTATTAGTTCATGCTTCTTTTTTTCTGCCATTAAAATACCTAGTGTGCTACAAGGATCAACTTCTGCAATGCCAAGTATTTAAACTGAGTGATTACCCTCCAGTATTTTAGCAAAAAGGACTTAAAATTAATTTTTTTTCCTATGTTCGCACATGATAACTTTAAGCTGTTATTTTTTAAAAGTCTCTGTTGTCAGAAAGTGCATTATGTTGAATCGATCAATGCAAATATTACTTTCTGCAGTTGGCCTCCTAGCAGTGCTGGTAGCCTGAGCGCTAATTGTGTGCAAGTGTTGAACCCAAGCCAGTTCTGCTTGCAGTCTCATTAGCATATTCATAAGTCACAGCTTCACGCAGGTGCCAGAAAGCTGCAAAACGTTTTGTGACTATTCACTGCCACAATAGTAGAAATACTGAATTACTCTTAAAAAAGCTATTTATGCTGTAAAATAAAATGTTTAACATTGTAAAGTAGATTCAAAAACTCTTGAGTGATCATTCCATGAAGAAACGAAACAAGATATTTTTCTTTTTCCCTTTTTTCCTGCTTTTCCTTGTCTCTCTCCCATCCCCCTTCTGTGCCCCTCCCCTTTGCCCTACACAGTGGAAAATTCAGATCAGGCAGATTAAAAAGAATGTTTCTTGCTTCATCCCCTTTTGAAAACTGACTCTGGGTTTCTTAATAGAGGCCAAGGCAGATAGTGTGATAATTACTAGATTAGGCATCTACAGACCCTGCTGCATGAGTGATAAACCAGAATAATGGAACTAAGCTTCTTCTAAATGAATCGGAGCAATCCAGACACTTACTAATTCAAATAAATTCAAAATAAAAGCACACTCTCGACATGCTACTGCCAATAGTGGCAGCACGATAAAAGGATTGTCTGGATCAGTGTATCTCTTCACTGCAGGTCACTTTTGGCCCTTTCATCAGTAAAAAATTTTGTCTTTCTGTAATGCAAAGAAAATTAATTCAATTATATTTCACAATCTTGGTAAAGCAAAATATTTTAAAGGATTTTCCAGCATTGTTAAATCCAGATAACAAGGCCCCAGCTTATCATTTGAATTTATCTAGCAGTCTGCTGTTGCAAATAAAATTGCATCACTGGAAAGAAAGAGAAATTCTTAATATAGTTAATTTTACCACTGATCTCACAAGAGAATGTTTAATTATTTCCATGCTGTACATTAGATTACAATGTGTATTTTATTTCATCTTAATGGATCCTCTTAAATCATCCTTCCTCTCGACACAGATTAGCAGGACCTCAATGACCTATGCTTTAATAAAATTTAATACAAGGTGATCCACAATCAAAGCACACACTCAGATTTTTTTTTTTTATGCAAAGGAGCCACCATAATTTTACCACTATGTTTAAGAAATGTGCACCATTCATCAGGATTTTGGAATATATATTATAATCCTCTCATGGAGGGACAGATTTCAAATTGTGGAATACTTATTTCCTTTCACAATATTCTAGAAATCGTTTACGAAGGTGTACATTTCATGTTTTAATGTGAAGAATATTTATGTGAAAGCTATAAAAGTCCATCTACATGAAAGTTATTATAAAATAAGGCAACTATAGTGCAAGTGCAGAAGTATCTGTATTTTGATGCTACACTCTTCAGTACCTATATGTTGCATTAAGTGTTTGAGCTTTTTATTCAGTGTGTAAGGAGAATTCGACATTGACTACCCTAGATATTTCCTAGATATTTCTAGTATTTCAGCTAGGAAAACCTTGGAGGCCTAGGGACCCACACTCATTCCCATCAGAAAACTGGATGTTTACATTCGAGTGACAAAACTAGTCTCTGCTTTAGCTCTGGACTTTCACTGTGTGACAAGGAGGGAGCCTTGAGCATAAAGAGCTCAAGGGAGCTGGTTGTGAGCTGCTGAAACAATTCACCCAGCACAGTCCACTCCTTGATGAGATTTGGGCATCCTCAGAAAGAAGGGCACGAGGAATGAGGTTGCAGACTGCATTATAAGCCATTTCTGGTTCTTGGTGTGTGCATCACAGCCACTTTACCCTTCAGACTCATGAGCTAGTAGTCGTGTCCAGAAAACGCTCCCTCCAGGTGAGTTGTAAGTGTTTGAATTACTCAGATGGGTGAAGGAAACATACGGGTTGGTTTTGTTTGGTTTTGGTTTTCTCTTGAGTTCTTAATTCAGAATCAGGCTACTTTATTAAGAAGAGAGATTAACTTTTAGAATGCTGAGTTATTTTGGTCGGGTTTGGCTTGCTAAGTCCTGCCAAGAAGGAAGATCATCTGCACTCTTATCAAGACACAAACTAAGGCTGCTGGGAAAAATCTGAAACTGAAGGTTAAGAACTAAGAAATGGCTATGTACTCTGTTCTCAAGCTACAGTAAGCTAAATTCAGGAATTCAATTTCATATTTAGAAGCAGCAGCTGAGGTGTGTGGCTATAACTAGCCTAGGGCAGCTACAGATTTTCCTGGCCTATTCATTGGCCTGAGGGACCCTGACGCCAGGTAGGCTCATCAGTGCATCCCCTGCCTGAGCTATTGCATAGTTTCGCAGGAGCCTTCTGAAAAGGAAGGCATATTAAGTGTGCGGGCACACAGTGTCATAACAGCACAGACACACAGCTTCTGGAACAAACCTAGGGTACAGAGTAATTTCAAGTATGGGGAGGGTATGTTTACATTTGCTAATGCCACATGTAAATATATTCATGCTCCATTACTGGGCATAGCCACTGACCCTGACAAAAATCTTGCCCATTTAAACTGTGTGGTCTCAGAGTGCAAAAAGCAGCCAGACCAATATGCCTTCGGCAGGCATGTCCTAATTCCTATTTCTTAAACTTCCCTCATTTAAATTTGTAGAGGTTCAACTTTAATTCAAACACATACTATTTTTTTGTGTGTGTGTTCCACTTATTTCCAGTTCTGGAACACAACTGTTGTCCGCATACTGCAGAGTTGCTTTGAAACAAGGAAAGAGTTCTCAGTTTTGCTCACACCAACTGATTTAGTGGGTGTTGTCTCAACAAATTGGAACATGAGCATGAGTATACTGAGCCTTGAGAAAAAATGATAGCAAGTTTGCTCTCCAAGGAGAATGCCTGGTTAAAGTAAAATATCCCCACCATATCCTAGGGAGTACTATGACTGTAGTTGTTCCCTTTATAGCTAATGGAAAGGAACAGGCACCTCTAGAGAGTCATTAATCTCATCATAAGATGGAACAGATGAATATCCCTGGAGGAGCCTATTTTTCTCCATTAACTATAAAGGGATCCTAAAATGCCTGGCTCAGATTTTAGATGTCTAACTTTCAGATGTTAAATTACAACCGATTAAGTCAATCACATGTTGTCCCTTAGCAGAATGTATTAATTCCCTCCACAACCAGTCAACTCAGTCAGCATCCACAAGAAAAAGGCTGGAAAGAGAAAATAATCTGAATCTTCCCTGAACCTTCTCACACATTTGCGGTAATTGTCACAGCATACAAACAGGAAATAATGTATATTCTCAGGAAAACTTGACCCCAACTTTTGTCTTTTTTTTAACAGGTTTTCCTCTATTTCCAGGTTATTATTTCCAGATTTATGAGAAAGTGTCAGAAAGGGTAATATCTGTTACTGTCTCTAGTGGTTACCAGCTGAACAGTATTACATATGTTAAAAAGTATTTTGCACCTTTTTTCACATCATTAAAAATACTAGATACAGTTTTCTGTTGTATACTAATGTCAGCTTTATCACTAGGAACACTGCAGCTGGCTATTTGAGGTCTGGTGCATCCGTTTTCTACTTGATAGGTGCAGGTAGAAGTTTGTTGCTGTGTGACTTGCAGCAATTCACCACAATTCTGCTTTTTCATGAATTGCTTATGATCAAATATTCTATGAGCTTTCACACAAAAATATTATTTAAAGTTAAAACAACAACAACAACAAAAAACTATTATTGTCCCAGTATAAGTTGTTTCAAATGCAAATTTAGTTGTAGAAATACGGTGACCAGTTAGATATTACCTTTTGCTAGTATTTGTGTATCACATATAAGGAATATATATTTCTATTTATAGAAAGATTCACTCTTCATGGCATTGTATTCTTTTGCTTAATATCCTGTTTATTATGAGGCAAACAAACAAACAAGTTCTCATCTTCCTTACTGTGAAGATTGCTTTTTACTTGACTACCCAGGTTGCCACAGAGGTCAGCTCTGAATCCCAAACTCCACAGAAGACAGACAGAAAATAACTGCACATGACAATGCATGAAAATGCAAATTTTCAAGAACAATATTTTCATTGTAACTGCTGAAAATTAAACTACCAAAGAACAGCTTTTGTCCTAAAATCTAAAGCTTCTCAAGTCCTAAAACTTCTGAAAAACCCTTTCTCCATTGCTAAATGAACTATTTTTTTTTCATCTGGTTTTTGTTTGTATACACACACACACACAGAATATCTATGCATCTGTCTGACAACCTATCTACCTATAAATGTATATGTATCAATAGTAGTATCTTTAGTTCCAAAAGTGCAATTATAGGTCATTTAATGTGAAAACAGAAAGGAGAAACACTATGTTATTCAGCTGAAATTCTCATTGTCAGAAGGGTTTTGGTTTTTGGCTTTTGTTTGGTTTTTTTTTTCACAATTGTGTGGTAGGATATAAAAGTCCATTCAAGACTAGGGAAAAAGAAGAAAATTCACTCTCTGAAAACCATGGAAAATTGCATAATATTGTAACATCTGGCTACATATAGTAAAACTGCACCTGGGTAATACTTGCTAATGTGACTGGAACATATACAGGAAGATACAAAGACCTATGGACCTCAGCAGCACTGTAGGAGTAACAGAATGAACAGCTTCTGAAAAATGTCATAAATGTATTATGTATAAAATAGATCTGTACTTCACTTCAGTGTCAGCCATGCATGACTTTTTGTTCCTCTGCTATCTCTACTTAGCATAAGCCAGGAAAGTTAATTTCCATTTATCTGGGTCTTCTCTAAAAAGCAACGGCTTTCAAAGTCATATTCTAGGGAACTTCTGAAAAGATACAAAACTAGACCAGAGAGTTCTCAAGTTTATTAGTAGAAACTTCCTGGGACAACATAATTTGGAAAAGCTGCATGTACCTTGAGAAAAAAGAATAGTCAGAAAGTACTTAGCTATTTTGCATGATTTTTTGGCTGACAGTCTTCATAATAAATACAGCAGGAGGCATCTGATGGGGAGAATAATAACATAATCTTAGCAATTTAGCTGGAACAGCTTAAGAAGATGCCACTACACTCCTCAGCTGGAAGGTACTGTCCTGACAGCTGTGAACCCAAAATAAACCATGTGACTACTTCAAGTCCCTCTCAGTGCAAAGTCACAGGTTAGCTTAAGTCACTGCTCAATGTAATTTTGGATGCCTAGTTTTTGGTTTATGAACTAGCTGATAAACCAGTCTTTATTACACAGAATTAACTTTTTTAGCAGGTAAATAGTAATGAATTTCTAAACTTTGCTGATTTTATCTAACTGAGGTGACTTATAATGAAGATTTCATCTTATCTGCAAGTGTCTTCTGAAAATTTAGTGAGTTATATTTATAGTCACCAGGGAAAGACAAGCCCACATGGGATGTGGCATGATTCTTTACCATTTGTGACTATTTTAAAAAGTAATTTTTGTTTTTGCTTCAAAATGTTGGTGACACTTTAAATTTGATAATTAAGGAAAGCTAATAAAATGATGTCTTAAATACTGTGGAGTTTTTATTCAGCCATCCACCATGACCATACTGTATAAGAATAAAGTATATGAAACTATGATGTTCTTTGGGCTATGAATTCCTGATGTTATGTTATAATTTCTGATTACACAATGTGTAAATGGAGCAGTGAATTTCTTTTTTGATGTGAAATAAGTCACAACAGTTATTCATAAAGTT
>VZTM01019985.1:0-15241 GCA_013400555.1 Jacana jacana | reverse complement strand
TGTATATATATATATATAGGTAGGTATTAAATACATATGTAGATATATACTGTCAGACTTTACCCCCCTCAGCAGAACTGTCATCAGGAGACTCCATGCTTCAGAGGCTATTTAAAAAATAAAATTAGTTCTCTCAAATGCAACTGATCACATTATTTAGGCACTTGTAGAAATGTAGCTAGCAGGCCACAACGTTTAAACACCTATTTAATCAGTTTTCTTAAGGAATGACATAAGGAAGTCCTTGAATGCTCTGAATGATCAAGGAATGCACAAGGAGGCTGAAAAACTGAAATTGGATTAAAAGTATTCTGGTTTTGTGATGAAAATAACTTGCTCTGCCAGACCTACTCTATTTCACACACCTATGTTCTTTGCAGCACGTAAACCTTCCCGCTAGACCCCTCAGTCTACAACAATTGAGCAGGTGTATTAAGAGACAGCAAACAAAAACAAACAGAGAACTGAATTTTTGCCTTAGTAGAATTTATTTTATTTTAGCATTTGTTTGCTGTCTGAAGAAAGGATGGAAAACCAAAGTATTTTTTTTTATTATTAAACGAAAATTCTTAATAAATTTAAATGCAAAACTGACGAGTCATTTGAGATTTGCTTGAGATGCCCCGAAGCCTAAGGGTCATGTAGCTACGGCCTTCTTGAGGTACCCTATAAGTCCATCCAAATTGTCCCTAGCATTATGAAGCACCATCTCTCTTGAAGCACCATCTCTCCCCGCAGGTTGCAATAAATAATGAAAATATCTACGGACAGCTTGTTATAAATAAGTACAAACTTTATATATATATATTTTAAATTAATATTTATTAGAAATAAATCACATCTCTAATGAGTAATAAGACTAAAGCATGCAATATCGTTTGACTTCACAGAACGAAGACAAAGTAGCTTACATAAGTCTGTAGGATTTCTAAAACTCAGCAAACCAAAACAGATACAAAACCTCAGACAGCTACACAAAAATAAGAAATTTATCAACAAAAGACTGAATTTTCAAATAATTTGGTATTTCGCAAAATACATTTTTTCCCATTTTTTTCTCCAAAATTGTCACTCTCAGAAAAAGTCTAATCCCTCGTAATACTTGGGATCTATACAGAATAAAACATGTGCTTTCCCATTTTAAGGATATTCTGTTTCATCAGGAATAGGAAACCAGTAAATGAGGGCAGAACACAGTAAGATTTTTCAAGATCTTAAGGCACCCAAATGGCTTAAAAACCAAGCCCAAATACTTTCACTATGTCTTGTCCAGATGAACTTGAACAACAGAATTCTGAATTTTATTGTTAAAGGCTTAGAGCAGAAGTGCTCTTAAAAAGTACAGTGATAATAGGGAGATGGTTATGCAAGACAGAACGGCTAAGTCAGGAAATACCTCTGTGCTTTCTACCTTTCTGTATAGTAGCCTGGCAGATGACCAGAGCCATTGAGACCCACTACACTGTGGAAGCAAGAACTGTATTCTTATTTTATTTTACTGTGGCATTATTTTCATAGAACAAATGTCAAGACTGCACCTCACATAGTACCTTCTCCATTTACTTGTGTCTTTTCACCAGGCCCGTTATTACAAGATAATCTCTATCTAGAATCCTGTCAGCTTGTTGCATATTTTGACTGTCATTATCCAAACTGTTTTTTTCAGAATCAAGTTGTTTTTTCCCTAAAAATTAAGTCCTTATCCAGCAGAGCTATGAAGAAATACATCCAAAGTGCACTGAGTGTAAATTGCTAAAGTGTCATGAACACACGGCCTGAAATACATTAATTCTCCACTTCTTCAAAAATCTGACTAGCACAGAAACTCAAATCTGAATGACACAATTTTAAATGTAAATATTAGTTTTCACTGCTTCTTAGTTTCATTGGTGACATGGGAAAGCATCAGAATATGTAGGAAAAAAAAAAAAAAGTTGTGTAAAGAGAGAAAAAAAGAATAAAGAGGGAAGGAGGTAAAAAAAAAATTATGAAGAAATACATAGACAAACAGAACAGCAAAGTATCTGGTCCCTCTTCAAGGCTCACCAGATCTGCAAATCAACACAATAACTGCAACCAACACCACTAAAATCAAAGACATCACTACCTAGTCTGTTACTCCTCCAGAGAGACAGCAGTATTTCACCTTGCAAGGAGCAAAATATCATATAATAAGCTACATCCTGAAATCCCCTCACTTGTACAAATCATACATTAACATCAATGAGGCTTTCCATTGGTAGCGTCCTGTTCTCTGAGAGGACTAATACAAAAGCACAGCCTCAAATACTTCAAGTGATGCTGCGGAGCAAAAATAGAGGATGAAAAGGTCTACTGGCCTTGCAGGAAAGAAAACTTCTTTGGAAAACTCTGCTTGTAGGGATCAGGACCTCACACTAGAAGGAATGTAATTTCAAATTCAGTGTAACATTCAGACATTATGAAACTGGTACAGCATATGTAGAATAGCAGAGGCTACTTACCAATTAAGGCTTTACTCAGCAGTAGCCAAAAGATGAAACACAGTCCTAAATATTTGTGTCTCTCATAAAGACCACATGCACTACCCAGCCCTAAACTGATTTGCCAGCTCACAGGCCACAACTGGAACTGTCCACAGCAGGTACCTGGTATGTAAATGGACAGTATCAATACACAGAGGATGATGGGGGTTTCATTGGCATCAAGACCAAAAACTGCATACAAGTTTCAAAGAAATATTTTCTCTTTATTTTGTGAAGAGCTGAAAGTGTGGGTTAAAGGTAAGAACAGGTGCAAAAGATTGCCATCACATTAACAATATTCCTTAAAAAAAAAATAAAAGAAAGAGAGAGAGAGAGTGAGAGAGCGAGAGCAAGAGAGAGAGAGAGAGAGAGAGAGAAAGCCTTCTTATCTATCAGATGCAGCTGAAAAAACATATGAGTGCTGCCTCCCAGAGTCCAGCTGCCTGGAAACAATTCTTTAATTCTTTCTATTTGCTGTGGTACACTGATTCAGCATCCAAGGAAGCAATCTCCAAGGGCTGTGAAACGACAGCTAGATTCTCTATTTCTGCCAACCATTGTAGTAAGGGGGTCGCACTGGGCCACCCCCGCTCAAGCTATGCACAGATCGAGGCCTCTATGCTACCCAAACTGCACAGCCAGGTAACAGCTTCAAAATGAAGCTGAATCCATCTCTCTCTCTCATAAGCACACGACTGCTGGCCCAAACAACTTCATAAAGGAAAATACAGTTAAGAGACCCTCTTTCTTCTCAGGCCCCAAGATGCCTGCACAGAGCTTATGTCTCCCACCACTCATTCTCTATAAGTCTCCCACCACTCATTCTCTATAAGCCTCTTTATTGCCCTGGGGAGATGGCTGGGGAAAGAGAGGCACAGGAGTGTGGTGCAGAGCTGCTCTGAGAGGATGGGCAACTTCTATCTCCTATCATCAATATCAGCAGAGACAATGACACTCTTTCTAGGCACACTGCAGCCAGACAACTGCAGCACAGCTCAGCACAGCATTTCTTGATCTAATCATTGAAATTAGCACACAACCATGGTCACATTCTAAAACAAGGAGATGTAATCCTATTTAAAGAAGTTTAGGGTTTAGTCTATTGTATTTTGAGCACTAATCATGGATCACTATTTTGCATGTTTACAGAATTCCCATGACAATCATCCTTTCATCACAAATTAACTCAATGAATGTTTCTATAAAAAGCCAAATATGAAAAATGTGATCCAAATTTTTGGTCCAAAAGAGGGAAGAAAAAAAGAAAAAAAAAGAAAAGAAAAGAAAAAGATCACCTCACCCCATATGTTAGTGAAAACGGGAAAATGGGACACAGCCTTTAAATAACAAAATTGCCACCAGTGCAATGCCTCACCAGCAAACACATTGCTTCTGTCAATAAGAAATATGGTTAACGGAACAGTGTTTTTTCTGGTAACTTCCATTCCTAAAGAAATATGTGCCCGTATTCAAAACGGGAAGAAAACACGAAGTCGGCATAAAGCAGCGCAACCGGCGCTTTGGCGGCGCCGCCTGCCAGCAGCTCTCTCTCCCTCCCTTTGGCCACCAGGGGGAGGCACAGCATTGCTGGGGCCCCATCCTCCAGCAGCGAATACAGATCCACCGCAGAAGCGTATCGTCATAACAACCACTTGAATAAACTTCATGAAGCTAAGCAAGAACGATCACAATACATGCTACCGAGTACTTAATGAAACATATTTTTATACAAAAAGCCTATGTAATGCATATACTGAAAACCAGACAATTTTTAAAACAGCTAATCATTATACATTTATTAGTATTTGACCCCCTACATAATGACGTTAGCTGTGTTGATGTAATTCAGTTTTGTTTCCATGTGAAATTACACTTAATATAATTTTTCTAGATTATAAAAACATCTAATTCCGCTGCAGTAGTCTGGCTAACACCAGTCTCAGACTTGGATAGAAGAGGAAAGAAGTGGCAGAAGGAATTGAAGCTGCTGCCACTAGGTTTAGAATAATTTGAGACAGAAGTGGAAAAATGGAGCAGCACCCAAGGAGATCTTCAGGTCTCGGTGTGACCTCAGGTCTACAACAGATAAAGGCCAGACCTGCATATGATGGACTTTCTTCATCATGATGCCCCTTCAAAGTTGTCCTCAGAAAAGCCAGTGTCCAATACAGAGACACATGCTAGACATGGATAGTTCTCGAAAACTCCAGACAAAAGAGGTGCAGAAGAGTACTATTGCAAGGTTATATGGACAAGAAAATTCTCAGAAAGGTGTTGGATGGCCAAGGCTCACATTCCTGGGTAACACAGTACCCGACAGGCATGGTGGCACAATCACAAGCAACAGGGCCAGGAAAGTGCAGAACTGTTCCAGTGTAACTAGATCAATGACAAACACAACCTACTTGAAAAACACGTGAACCTCAACAACCGGTTCTCAGGCAAGGGATTGATCCTAAGAAAGAGCTGAAAAGTAGCTGAACAGCACCAGCATTTGTTCATGTACCAGATACTGTAATGACAAATGAGGTACACAGCACTGATTAAACCCACCTGCAAAGGAAAAGGTCCATGAGCAAGAAATTAAGCAGGCAAATGGCTGCTACAGATTTCTGAAACCTGAGAACTGTAGGTGTATACAATATGCATCTCCAGCACAGGCTGAACAAGAAATGGTCCTGCACAGTGCTAAAAGACATATATGAGATAAGTATTTCTTTTACCATGGAACAGGAACAGCACCAGCAAGAAATACTATAGTATTAACACATACTTGGACTCTCAACTCATAAACTACCATTCTCCAACTATAAGCTCTGTGGGAAAGATGAACTATGAAGATACAATGTGGAGACAGTGAAATGTTTAGAAGAATATGGAAATAAAATGCTGTGAGACTTGGCCCAGGAATGAATCCTAAATAGCAGTCATCTGAGGTGCACTAGGGAGTTATCAAAGAAGTCCTAGATACCACATCTAGTCTCTATCCATCCAAAGTGAAAACAAAAGAGCAACAGAAAATAGATGCTATCAAGTAACTATATAGTATCATGCAGGTAATACCATAGACACTACAAAAAGTCAAGAATATGGGTAAAACAGACAGAACTGCCTCAGAAAAAAAACAAACCAAAACCAACAAAAACCCAAAGTGACCCACTGATTTTACCAGTATTAGAACAGAAATTAACAAAGACACTCAAAATAGTTAAAAATAGTAGGGACAAACACTCCCATACTGCAAAGGCTTTCTTGATGCTTTGAGAAAACAACTTGACAAAAATGTGGTTGGAAGATTACCAGAACTTTTACCAAAACAAAGGACTGCAAGACCTGATCTTGTGAAGAGCAACAGCAAGTGGTCAGAGGTCTGAAGAAAAACTACCTCTGAAAACAACAGAACATAAAAAACTGACGATAGCAGCAGATAATAGTCTGGCCCACTCACAGCTAAGCATACAAGGAAGAAGAATAAAGAAGAGTTGATTTTACTGACAAGGTCTTTGAAAGGCTTCCAAAAAAAAACTGCATAAGTTTTCGATCTAAATTCTTTAAAACCAAAATCCTTTCCATATTGGAAAAAGGAGAAAACTGATTTAAGGGATGGACTGTTTTCTTAAAAGACAGAGGGACCATGCAGCTCAGGTTCTGACCTAAATTGATTGTGGGCAAATAGACTGACATCAATAGAAAAAGTCTTTGACATGTTTTACCAAGCTTGTAAAAGGTCCATTTAACAAGGGGTCACAAGCTTGATTATCTCGTCCTGAAAGTTATGAGGCTCCTACATATGAAAAAGTGAATTCAAGAGTCTCACCAAATGGATGGTTTTAAAGTAAAAAAAAAAAAAAACAACACAGAAAGAATAGGTGATCTCACTTTTGAGACTGGTAGACAGAACTGCCAGTCCAATGCTCAAAGGCTTTAAAGCAAATACACACGCAAATCAGACTGACAATCTGCTGGTATACAGCAGTCATAATTTTGACTGAATTGGCAGAGAAAGCAGGTCTCTGGACAGCAAAACTTCTCACTGCAGGCCTGCAAATGATTTATTCTTACATAAACTAGTGTGGTGGTCAGAAGACAAACACCCATACAACCCTCTCACTAATTTCTCCTCCTCAGTGGTACATGGGAGAGAACAGCAAGAACAAAGCAAGGAAACTGGTGGCTGAAATAAAGACAGCTTAACAGGAGAAGGAAAGAGGGGACACCTCACCTCCAAACCAGCAAGTGATGCAAAGGAAATCACTTACTACCTCCCACAAGCAGATTGATGCTCAGACAGTCTTTGAGCAAAGACCACTACAAAAGTCACTCACACCCACCCACCTCCCTTACTCCTCTAACTCCAGTTTTTATTGTCAAGCATAACATCATATTGTGTGAAGTACCCCTCTAGTCAATATGACTAAGCCATCCCTGCTGTATCCCCTCCCAACCTCTTTCCCACCTTAGCCTACTCACTGTGAGGGGCAGATGAGAAACAGAAAAGACCTTTGTGCTGTGCAAGTGCTGTTCAGTAATGGGCAAAACACAGCGCACTACAACGCTGTTTTAGCTATACATTCAAAACACAGTACCATACAGTGCCATGAAGAAAATCAACTACATCCCAGTTGGATACAGTAGAACTATTTTGCAACAAAGTTGACTCTCATTTCAGGAGACAGGCAAAAAGCACTTGGATAACATGGACAACTTCATGTACTTGAAAGGTCTTAACACATGAGAGAATGTTGCTGTCGGCCTGAAGTCATCATAGGTAGAGCTGATGTTAACTCAAAAGACACTATGGAAAAGTAAATTATTAAAATCAGATATAACTTCACATGTGAATACTCTCAGCTTTGCTCTTGGTAGTCAACATGGCTTGCTTTTGAAATGAAATGTTTCTAATAGTTGCCTGGAGTCAGATGGTAAGATAACATCAATAGCTCTAAATAGGGAACAAGAGTGAGAAACAGCTGATCAATAAGATAGCAAAAAAACCAACCCCAAAACCAAAGCAGCTTGACTACTCTAAACATATCTTCCAGTTGAAAGATGATGAACTTCTTGTAAGACTGTTTTTCAGGCCAGCAGGAAGTGACTGGACTGTGAAACAGTGGTTGGAGTAGCAAATTTAAAAACACTGTACACTGAAGCATGAGACAGAACAGGAATATACTGTGTGTCTGGTGCATACAGTCATTATACTGCACTGGCAGAGGAAGAAAGAGATAAGATGCATTTATAGTAATTTGGATTAATGTCCACATTTTTGCAGTGCAGCTGAAAGCTAATGTTCAGAAATTTAATGTCAGGCAATAAATAACCTAATGAACTTATTAGCAGTCAAACTGAAGGCATAGCTTAAGTACATTAATGGTTTAATCACCTAATGATTTTAAGGCCTCAAGCTAGTTCCAAGAGGTAATTTAGGTCTGGGTATCTTTCCTGGACAAAATCTTTGCTACTGTAGCACACATACAGCCCCAGTAGTTTCATCTGCGTTTCACTTGTGGCTGCTCCACTTGCTTACACAACTGAAAAACATGGCCTTGAGGAGACTGAAGAGTGACCTCAGCTTGGCTTGTTAGAAAAAAAAAAAAATCACTTGTGAAGAATATATAGCGAATCCCACACATTGCAGGAACAAAGTCTTAAATTACTCCACTTCTTCCTTTGTGAAACAACTCTTCAGATGACAAAAACAATACCCCTTTCTCCCCATTAAAAAAGCACTGATACTATCTTCTTACTTGCAAAACACTAAAAATGTGCTTTCCCAGGTGATGCACAAAACTCCGCAGAGCAATGGCCAACTCCTCCTTCTGAAATTCTACAACTAAATCAGAGCCTTACTTATTCCCACTAGACTCACACATCTAGAGTTTCCCTGAAAAGGCATTATAATTCTACTGTTAAGAATTACTGTCTTTCAAAATTCAGGGAGAGGAAAACCACATCTGAGCACAAAGAACGACTTGCAAAATATTACATACCAAATATATACTAACCACGTTGACTGCTTATCTTTGCCAGATCAAAAGTCTTGACAGGAGCTAGAAAAAGTAAACAATTTTCACCTGTGTATAAAATAGGGGTCACAAAGTACCTATAAGCCCAAAAATTCCTTGGGAATGAAAACTAGACAAAGCATTGGAACATTCTGCCCTGTTAATATGGAAAAACTATAATCATTAAACATAGGAGTGTACTAAACAGCAAGAGTAGTATCCAGCTGTGCTCTCCACATTACATTTGTTGAGTGTTGTGGTCTTCTTTCCAGCTTTATCTGGAAAAGCTTCAGTAGGAATAGAGCCCAATAACATTCACTCAAGGAGTCCAAGTCAGACATCTGAATAGTGAGAACATAGTTGGAGCCACCTCCACATTGAAGCTGGTTGCTGCACACTTATTGCTTTACATCACAGAGAAGCTTTTTCCAAAATATATCACTGTGTCCTCAGACACACACCTCTTCTTGGATGAAGATCCAATGCTCAGATTTAATTATTTAATCAATTAAAATCCTTTATAAAAAACATTATCCTACATGGATAATTCTTTTTTGGGAGGGGAGTGAAAAATTTAACTATTTCCATTATTTACAGCCATTACACATAAGATTTCTGTAGCCAACAGAATGAAGCTTCCTGAATATATAAATTCCCTTAAGACAATAGCAGTCTTTGAATCTGCTATAAATAATTTCACCACTAACTGGAGACAAAGCCACAGCACATCCACATAGTTGACATAGTTCACAAGAACTGTTGAAAAAAAAAAAATAAATCAGCTGAGATTGAAATGTAAATTGCTTTCTACAGATCTGTATCTTCCCTTTTATTTTCTTTATTTAGTATTTACAATTAAATAAATCATATTTGGATTATATTCTGATCTCTTAATACATGCAGGCAGTTGTTGACACCTCTTTTATATTCTGCCTCTATCATCCTTTATGGCTACGTTACCTTGGCTTTCAGGAACTTAATGCTTTTCCAGAAACAGATTGCAACTACGGGAAGCACATCTTTACATCTCTCCTCCCCGGGCAACATTCCACATTCCAAAAGGACCTCTAAAATTCCCTTCTCTGTAATTAAAAAAAAATATGAAAAATCATGGGTTTGCTGTTAGTTTCAAAACAAAGTTCGTTCCTTCACGAAAAACAGTCTCTCAGCAAAGGAAGTTATACTTGGATATATTCCCTTGGAAATCTCTTCTCACCACTTTTCAGTAGGCAATTTTCAAAGCTTTATTGAGCCCTCTGAACACTGAAGAACCTCCAGCTAATTCCATCCCAATTTGAGAAGAAAACTGAATATATTTGTACCGAAAGAAAACAACAGACCATCCCCAACCCAAAGGACCAAAGCTTCAACCTGATTAAATGAAACTGTAAGATGTATTATGCAAATGCAAGCCCTACTTTGTTTTCCTAGAAAGCTTTTTTGCCTTTTTTTTTTTTTCCCTATTTGATGGGTATACCTAAATTAGCGTTTTATTTTGCTTCAAGAGTCTATTTTTGCAAATGTACAAGTCTCCTGACTATCCCTGTCTTGTACTGGATCCCAACAAGCAGGGAACAAACCCTTTCAAGACAGGTAACTATTTGTTTAAAAAAAAGAAAAGAAAATGACAGCAAGTTAAAAAAAAAAAGTCATGAATCTCCTGATGCTAGGAACCCTAAGACGATATGGCATTGGATGGACCTCTGGTCAGGGCATGGCACAATACACGAACCTTCTCCATGGTGAGGTTGACCAACTCTACACTTACTTGCACTCTTTGTAGGGTCTTGCTTGCAACACAGATTCATTCACCTATCGCTAATAGCAATCAAGTCTGGAATATGAATTTAGCTTTGAAGAATATCTTGGTGGTAGACCCTAATACTCCTATTAATAAACCAACAGTCCTCGTGAAACAGTACATACAATATTTGGACGTTGATTAAATGCATATCTGAAGTGACCAGGAGTCAGTTCATGATAGGGAGGCATACATCTGGATTTGCTACCATATAGATTACTAACTCTACAATAGTCTTCTCGGTCAGCCACCATAATCCCCGCTTCAGTTTGTTTCATGGAGTGATCTAGACTTTCTGCTTGGCCTTGTTGAACTTCATGAGGTTCACATGGGCGCAAATCTGGAGCCTGGTCAGGTCTGTCTCTGGATGGCATCCTGTCCCCCAGCCATGTCAACCACATCACTTAGCTTGCTGTTGTCCGCAAACTGGCTGACAGTGCACTCTGTCCCATTGTCTATGTCACTGATGAAGTTATTGAACAGTATTGGTCTCAGTATGGACCTCTGAAGGACACCACTTTTCAATTCCTCATCCACCAAATTGTCCACCCACCAAATCCATACCTCTCCAATTTAGAGTGTAGGATGTTGTGGGAGACTGCGTCAAAGGCCTTAGAGAAATCCAGAGAGATGATATGCAGAGCTCTTCCTTTGTCCACTCATGTAGTCATTCCATCATAGAAGGCCAGTAAATTGGTCAGGCAGGAGTTGCCCCTGGTGACATCATGCTGGCCATTCTGAATTCCCTCCCCGTCCTCTGTGTGCCTTAGCATATCTTCAAAGAGAATCTGTCCCAAGATCTTCTCAAGCACAGAGGTGAGGCTGACAGGTCAGTAGTTCCCAGGGTCCTGCTTTCTACCCTTCTTAAAAAATTGGTGCAATGTTTCCTCTTTTTCCAGTCACCAGCAACTTCACTCATTATGGAGAATGGCTTGGCAGCTACATCAACTAATTCCCTCAGGAGTCTGGGATGCAACCTGTCAGGCCCCATAGACTTTTATATGTTCAAGTTCCTCAGGTGGTCCCAAACCTGATCCTCTCTTACAGCAGGGTCAACTTGAATCCCTCAGTCCTAGCACCTAGACTGGAGCTAATCCTATTTAAACCTTCCAAATGTGTACACCACAGACAGCATTAGCACCAAGTATTTTATTTAAAGATCTGCTTTTATTGCTGTACTTTTTCTATTGTAGACAGTCTGTGCAAGCATCAGGGACAGATGAAAACCGAGTCCAGGTTGTCTCATCTTACAAACACTTGCAATAAAAAAAGACAAGCCAGAAAATTAAATATAGTGGCTAGGACACCAATCTAGGAGTCAGAGAACTAATTTAAGTCCAAAACCAACAAACTGAGCAAGACAAATTGCCATTCTGTGCCTTTATTTCTTCTCCGTAGCCTTCATGAAAGGACTTCTCTCTCACTGCATTTGTACACTGCACTGCACAAAAGGCCCTAATCTCAGTAGAGAACACTAATCACTAGTATCATACAGCATGCTGTTAAAAAAGTAAAGGTGACCTCCAGCTTTCACTTGTGCTCTCAGACAAATAATTTAATTTTTGCAGGATTAGGATGCATTCATAAAGTATGGCTGTATCACACAGTGAGCCTGGAAGCTGACCAGCTTTGTCCTTATAATCTAGGAAGCCAGTTCAAGTCTCTGGATACTTGTTCACGAGGTAAGCCCATAGCCAAGTCTCTGCACCTTCACTGCTACCAGAATTGCAAGATGATAGATACCTACATGTCTTCAAAGGTAGAATGAGTTCACCATGTTGACTACTCAGTTTGAACCAAACTAACTTCTTCAGTTTGATAAAACAAAGCAAAACAACTTCACCAGACTAAAGAGATGCTCCAATGTTACACTTCACATTATCCAACAACCCAATATATATTCACTATTATATAAAGTGGCTATTATAGTCACCTGAGTCAATGGGATTTTCTTAGATTGGAGATAAAGTGAATCATCAGAAACTGCTTATTTGGATTCTCTTTCTATCCAAAGTAATGGCATTGGTTTTCATACTTGTCTACATATATCTGTAAAATTATCCTTTGGACATCCGTCATAGCATAATCAAATCTGTAACCAGGTAAAAGACTGTTAAATTCCATATTACATACAGACATAGTTTACGTGCATTTAAAAAAAAAAAAAAAGTGTAATTGTATCCTACAGGGGGAGAAAGAGGAAGCCTGTAACATGAAGTAGTCTGAATGCATTACTAAATAAGAAAATAATGTTTGTTTTTGTTTTAACTTCCATATGTCCCTGAGCACAGGTGGAAATCAAATCACTATTCTTCATGGAAAAACAATCCAGAACAAACTGGAAGAGCAACAAAAGTTGAAAACAAACCTTTCTGTGATAGAAGTTTGAGCAGGAACATAAATTAGGTGTTGTCTGATATACTTTGTAAACAAAGCAAACCTGTTGCAATCTTTCTCCCAAGATGGTCAACCAGTCTATGAATTATTGTATTCATACTTTTTTACCTGGTCTCCATCTTACTTAGACAAAAGCTACAATTTCTGCTAGATAAAACTAATTTTTTACCAGCAAAGTTCTTTTTCAGCATCTGTCTTGCTGTTGACCCAATAACCGATTTTCTGAGAAACAGAATTATCTGGCTGAATAGATGCTTCAGGTATAGTCTAATTTATACTGCTTCTCACCTACTGCACAATGACCACTGATTCTGTAGCACTCCAAGTCTATGGGCACTGAAAACATAAGGACCTCAGATGTTAAACAGTGCAGAATCTAAACACACTCTAAATCACCAAACAAGCCCTAGGTAGGTGCTAGGAAGAGTTGGTAGGAAGGCAGGACAATTAATCTCTGTGACTTATTTTATTTTTTAAATAATGAACTAATACTCGCTTCAGCATACAGACTCACAGAAGTGTAGAAGTGCTTAAAACTATATGCCCTACGCGTGTCAAAAATAAATTTTTGACAGAAAAGAGCTAACGTTCATTTTCTGCAAAAACATCATGTAATTATGTGAGGATTCTAGTTCACAGCCCTATGCAAAACACAGCTTTCTGCTATTATAGTTTTCCCTGTTGCTAAAGGGGAAAATAGGTATACTATAAGTATAGGGTGACCCATTTATGCTTAAATAGAAAAAAAAAAACAAAAACAAAAACAAAAAAATCTACCCCACATCCAAACCCCCAACCTCTCAAGTATAATAAGACAATACTTATTGTCTCTATTTGAAACATGCTAGACTAAAGGACAAGTCAGTATCTGTGCTGAGTATACACTTAAAAACGAAGTACAGTCTAAAGCACTCAAAAAAAGGCCTTCATAGACAACAAGCACTAAGACATCAACCTTTCTTTCTGCAGAGCTGAAAAGTGAGAATTGGAAGGCCTTGATCACCAGTTCATTGGAACGAACAGGGAGTCTTCAATGGCTTTAGGTTATGACACAGAGAAATAAACAGGCACAAGCAGACAGGAAGATAAGGCAAGTTAGCAGAAAAACACATTAATAGTAAAGGTGAGCTTACTTTATGTTCTGAAAAACAACTTGCCCACCTGATTTACTTCAAAATACTAATGCAATTATACTGCAGGCTACATTGGTGTACGAGAGGCAGCACTTTCTTTGAACTGAACTTCAGCTTATTTCAAGATAAACAGTAAAAATGAGCATAAAAATTAATAATAAATGTATTAATAATCCTCAGAGTCTTGGTAAATTCATAAGTAAAAAACATTATTTCACAGTTTTTACATTAACTGTAGTAAAAAAAGACTAGATACATCAGTCATAATTCTGGACTACAAAAATGTATTATTTTAGTAAGTTTGAAATACTTTCTTACCAGATGCCCCTATTTTCATTGTTTATCCTGATGTTTAAAATATAACTTCATCCATAATTAAATATTACACTTAGTTACAGATAATGCAGTCCAGAGGCACAAGCATGGGCTATGACTATGTGACTCAATCTTCCTTTCAGTTTGGTATTTTGTGATTTACTTAAGATGGACATATTTCATGGCCATGTTTCCAGTGATCCAATTGTCAAACATATACTGCTGTAAGAGTTGATAGCAAGTATATACACTACCTTATTACACCATTTTTCTTCCACATTTCCCAGCAAATCAACCTTTACATTCTGAGAAAAAGTTGCATAATAAAAATACATGTAATGGGTGTATTATAACTAATAGCTCTTACGCTGATGAAAGATCACTTAAGAGGTCTCTGTGCCATGTATCTTTCTGGTTTGTATATATAGGTTACAATTTAATGAAAAAAATTTATTTTATAAAGTTCCATAGAAATGTAACTGAACGTATTAGCAATCTGGCAAAGACAGCCTGTTTGTTTAAATAACTACTCCAGTGACTTCAGAGAAGTTAAATGAGGCTGTAATTTGTTTTGTTTTCACAGATTTGATCAAGTATGAACATGGTTTTGGACCTAATCTTTCATTTTTCCCATAAGATCCTCATAGAGAATCTGATGAAGTATATGGGCTTGATGAGCAAACGGTGAAGCGGACTGAAAAATGGCTGAAGAGCCAGGCCCAGAGGGGAGTGATCAATGACACTAAGTCTGATTGAAGGCTAGTAATTAGTGATGTGCCACATGAACAGATATTGGGGCCAGTCCTATTCAACGGCTTCATTAATTATCTGAATGAATGGGCAGAGTATACCTTCAGCAAGACTGTGGTTGATAGAAAACAGGGAAGAGTGCCTGATATGCCCGAGGGTTGTGCTGCCATCCAGAAGGATCTTGAGAGGATGAAGAAATGGGCTGACAGGGACCTCATGAAGTTCAACAAAGGCAAAGGCAAAGGCAAAATCCTGCACCTGGAGAGGAATAACTCTACTAGTATAGTACCAGTATACGCTGGGGGTATCCAGCTAGAAAGCAGCTTTGCAGAAGAG